>OW240912.1:416096248-416196896 GCA_933207985.1 Pelobates cultripes | reverse complement strand
GATTAAGTCCACAGGACTTCAAAATCGTAAGTCCGTCGCCCGGATCATTTCCCACGGCGTCGCGATTTAAAAACGGCCTTACTTTACGGCCACACGCTTTACGGCCAAGTCACAGGCATATTAACCCCTTTGCTGCCGGCAGGCATATCGGTTTCGGTTTTTCTTTGTATTAAGCAAATTCGTTCTGCATATCATCAGCTATAATTGGTTTCATGTCATTTACTGTTATTTAGCTTATGCAAATTACGAAATCCTTGCATATGACTGGGGTAATACCCCTGTTAACTACTTATGAATAAGTATTTATTTAGGTTATGGTTTAATCTTAGCAGATATGGCATTATTAAAGTTTTATTGAAATTCTTCATGTTACATACATATATTTATGGAGTTAAGCTTAGACAAGCCTTTACATTTTACAGATGTCGCTTGTAGGATTTACGTTATAAATTATGCTTAGAAATTACGTTTCTATCATACCATGTACTCACGTTTCTTACATGGCACTTATATATTCTGACTTTTTCTTTGTGTACTCAAACGACATACCAAGTACACAAGAACACGGTCTCACAAATCTCACAAACTCTCGGGTTGAATCACACGCCTTGATTCAACCACTCATACGTCACGTTTTGTTTCCTAATTTTGGGATAACTTCTCAAATATTTCTGTACCTCGTACTTACCTCTTTTCATGGCTTACGTTTACGGCCTAACATATACGGTATTGTTTTAAATCCTGCACCTTATCATACCACAAACACCAGCATTACTATATCATACGCATTAATCTGGTCACCAGAGACATATCATACACACCCCCAAGCATGATTACCATACCACATACAGGGCCAGTCGGGCCAATATCATTCATGTATTCCCTTTCCATATGTACTACTAGAACTCATCACATATAACTAGTCTAAATTGGTATCATAGGATCCAATTCTCACACTATCATATTTGGTTTTTCTATCCCTTTAAGATTTTTCCAGTTTTCTCTACCTATCGCTTATCAAGCGCATACATACTACCAGGTACGTTAAGCCTGCTCACGCCATACATCACATATGGTTCCTCCTCTACTTAGGACATAGAGTACTGGCAATTTTAGGGGTTATAGGCCCAAATAGGTATCCCCCCTCCGGGCATTCTGCCTATCGTTTAGTGGTCCGCAAGGCCAACACCCCGCCTCAACGTTTCGGAGGTAATGCCCCCCGGGCCACACGTGAGTTAGCCGCCTCGCATTATAGAGAGGGTGCCACCTGTCACTCCCTTCCCCTGTTTTCTTGTATTGTCACCGAGAGGCCTACGATTTCCTGCCACTACGTCGGGTGGCCTCAATAACCCCTCGCGCCAACGCATAGATAGAGCCTCTCATAGCCACTTGGCAACTAGCAGGGCCTCACCTGTCACCAAAGAACAAGTTTTAATTTTTTCGCCTCATCCGGCATAATTAGCCTGCCAGTACATCCCCTCGGGGGGTTTTATGCTAACCATATACTTTGTAATCTAGTATGTCTCAAGAAGGGGTAGAGGATTTCTCCATCCCAAGGACTCCGGCTAGAACCAACACCCCATCACAGGAGGAAGATACGGCTAGTCCAGCATCTTTCAGATCATGGACTATCCCTCGTATCACTAGCGAACTCAGGAGACGACAAATCCCTTTTCCAGCAACAGCAAGGAAAGCTGAACTTTACAAATTATTACACACCTCAACTGATAACATGGACGCTGGGGAAGGGTCGAGCCAGTCCCACCCAGGGAACATACATGACATGCTCACGTCCCTCATGACATCCATGAGCAAGGTCAATTCTAGGCTGGAGAAACTTGAATCGGTCACTACAGCCCTCACTATGGCTGGACCGGCCACGGCAATTCCCCCATCAGTGGTGAAGTCGCAATCAGTTTCTCCAGCTATCACCTCGGATGACCAAGAAGTTTACCCTGCCCACATGATTCCTGAGCACCTCAGGAGAGATATCCTGGAAGGTAAAGATGTCAATCTGGCCTCACTACTAATTGCCTCCCAGGATATAGTGGAACATAAGACCTACGCTTATGACGATATTTCTGTGGTGGTCAAATCTAGGGATGCACGATTAAATAGGAAGCTAACCATTCCGGAATTTGTATTAGCTTTTGGCATTTATCGGGATGTGATCTGTACGGTATATCCCCACAGACGTGAGGAGTTTGACTTATATATGCACAGGCTGGTTGATCTGGGCAACAAATATGGTGGGTCAGCTTTCTATGACTACCATAGATCTTTTTCTGCCAAAGTGTCTGGCGCCTTCTCACAGTACGGGACAAGGTCCAACTGGAGTAAGATTGATACGATCATTTTTTGCAGGCACTTTGCAGGTCTAAGAGCACCGGCCTGTGCACACTGCTCCTCCATGGCTCATACTGCCAATTTTTGTCCGACCACTGCGAACGAACCTACCACCTCGCAGGGCACTAGCTCCGCTGTGTCAGCAGAGAGAACACCTAAAGACAAACTGGGTCGACCTATCAAGTTTTTGGGGAAGTCCCAAATATGTAATAATTTCAATGTCGGTGCATGTAATTACAGCGGTTGTCGGTTATTGCATATATGTTCAAAATGTTTTAGGGCACATGCGAAAACCATGTGTCCAAATAAAATGTACCCTAAGCAATACTTAACTGAGATAAATATTTCTGTACTCACGGCATTACTGTCACGACATCCATCTAGACATTTGGTAGACTTCATCATCACTGGTCTATCACAAGGATTCCATACTGGTCTCATACACATGCCTTCAGGAATCCTTGAATGTCCTAATTTACAATCTGCACAACAAAACCCTACAGCGGTTAGCACACTCATAGCCAAAGAAGTGGCAGAGGGCTTCCTATTGGGACCCTTTCAGTCCTCTCCTTTTTCCACATGGCGGACAAACCCCATCGGTATTGTCACAGGGAAATCTTCCCACAAACAAAGACTTATCATCGATCTGTCTGCACCTCACACCTCTGCCTCACCTAGTCTGAACTCCCTTATCCCCTCTGAGGAATTTTCACTTCAATACTCCACCATAGATCACGCCATTACAGCTATCATGCAGGCAGGGGTCGGAGCATGGCTCAGCAAGACTGACATTACAAATGCCTTCAAATTATTGCCTATCCACCCTACACTATGGCACCTGCATGGCATTAAGTGGGCCGGGCACTACTACTTTTTCTCACGCCTAACGTTTGGTTCAAAAAGTAGTCCGGCCATTTTTGACGTATTCGCCGAAACATTATGCTGGTTATTATTAAATGTAGCCAGATGCCCTACAGTTATACACTACCTGGATGATTTCTTACTGATCGAAGAGAACACTTCCCCTCCCAGTAGCCTCATAGCAACCATCAGTCTTTTCAAACAGGTGGGTGTTCCAGTCTCCCCCACCAAAACTGAAGGACCAGATACAGTCATCACCTTTCTGGGAATCATGCTAGACTCAGCCACCATGCAAGCCAGCCTGCCACGCACCAAGATAGAGAACATTCTCACCAACATTAACCTCTACATACACCTCGGTACTTGCAATCGCAAAGAATTGCAGTCTCTACTTGGGTCACTGAACTTTGCCATGCGCATTATACCTCAAGGCCGGGCTTTCATCTCACGGCTCCTAACCATGTTCCCACTGTTTAGACATGATGCACACAGGTTACCACTGGATACCCAAGCCACGGCAGACCTACTTATGTGGAGAAACTTTTGACCACCTGGAATGGGAAAAGCATGTTTCTCCCTAAATTGTCTGACTCCTCACCTACCATCTGGTCAGACGCGGCGTCTACCACAGGTTTTGCAGCAATTTACGGGAATGAATGGCTTTGGGGTAGCTGGCCTCCAGAGGTACAGGACCTGGAAGGGTTTTCCACTACCTCAGCTCTATTTGAGATGTATCCCATTGTAGCAGCTGCCGTGACATGGGGGCATCTATGGGCAGGTTCGTCAGTACGTTGCCACTCAGACAACCAAGCTACCTGCCACATCATAAACAAAGGCCGATCCAAGTCACTGACCATTATGAGGTTCTTGAGGAAACTCACCTGGCTGGCTGCATGCCATAACTTCTTCTTGTTTTGTGTCCATGTCCCAGGTGTTTGTAACACGGCTGCTGACAGTTTGTCTCGTTTCAATTTTCAGGCTTTTCGGCAAATACTTCCGTCAGCCGCACGTACAGCCACGACCACTCCACCTTTCCACCAGCTAGTCATGGACTAGAAGCCATTATGCAACATAGCAGGACATTGGCACAATTAGCACTGTCCACCAATACCCGGAGAACATATGACAGGGCTTTCCTTCTATTTAAAAGATTCCTGTCACTGCACAACGTCACACAACCTTTCATCATGACATCTTTGTTAGGTTTTGCTTCTTTTTGCCACCTCAAACTTAAATTATCTTACAACACAATCAAGCTATATCTAACAGGCATACAACATCACATGCTAACATTACAACCAAACAACACAAGTTTCATGTCCTCCTACCAGATAAAAACATCCTTAGAGGTATCCAGAGATCCGAACCCCCACGTACCGCGCAAAGGCTACCTATAGACTTCAATATCTTCAAGGATTTATCCAGCCTACTAGATTCAAAACCCTTTGCGAACAACACAAACCTTGTTATAAAAACCGCCATATACGTAGCTTTTTATGGTTTCTTGAGACCAAGAGAATTTACCGCCATCAACACATCCCAGTCCACTCACATTCTGCTTCATTCACACTTAACGAAACACATGGATTACTATATTTTAACTCTGCATCACTCCAAAACCAATCAACACGCACCCCCGGTAGAGGTTAGATACTATCCTACCCACAACGTGTGGTGCCCCGTCACATTACTGGACACCTATACTCAGCATTTCAAAGCATCACCATCTCAACCACTTTTCTGTCTACAAGGTTCGGTACTCACTACCACCACCTTCATGACCCACGTCAGGTCCCTACTTACACAACTAGGACTAAAATCAGCTAACTATTCGGGCCACTCCTTCCGCATAGGGGCGGCCTCCACAGCGTCCAGTGCAAACATTCCAGTACATGTTATCAAGTCACTAGGGCGCTGGAAGTCTTCTGCATACTCTAGATACATACCTAACCCGGTACAAGAAGTTAGAAATGCCTTTCAAGATATGTCTGGTTGAAGTATGTATACTGCTCGTTTCGTAATAAAGTATATTTTCTACTTTTTGCCCTCTTTATTTACAGGCCTACCTCATCGTCGGTTCCGGCACACCACAACCGACTTGCTCTTTCACACTATCCCATACTTATCAGTGTTTGTATCTTCTGTACTATCATGAGCCCTTAACACAAGTATTAAGGCCTTTTGGCCTGTAATTGTGGGAGGGGCGTATGACTCACCTTCTCCCTACTTAAGGGACACCCCTTACCTGGCTCCATACCGTTCGAGGTCAGCGCTGCATCACCCTCCCACCCACTCCTCTTTTATTAACTCCTTTTTCTCATACATTTCTTATTGGTGGGCCCTCTTTATTTACAGGCCTACCTCATCGTCGGTTCCGGCACACCACAACCGACTTGCTCTTTCACACTATCCCATACTTATCAGTGTTTGTATCTTCTGTACTATCATGAGCCCTTAACACAAATATATATATATATATATATATATATATATATATATATATATATATATATAATATACCACATGAGTAGGCATACGTACCTGGTAGTATGGTTTATGAACTGATAATGCATATAGGTTTTAGTAGTACCTGTAACCTGAACGGATAAAACAACGTATGAAATAATAGATATAGACATATACCAAGCTTATCCTAATATGTGCAGCATGTACAAGTTAAAGAGCAAAGCGCTTTGTCATATAAGTTACTTGTATGCTTTTAACTTCCCCCTTCTCATAGGGAGACTAATTATTGTATAAGCCGAGAATGCTATTGTGTTGTATTGAGTTTTAAATATATATCGGGAGACATAAATGTAGTAAAACATGATTGGCAGCTGTCAAAACAGAATCTGTGAAAATTCAAACAAAGCGTGTAACAGGAATATCTTTATAATTTATTTGTGAAACATGCTGTATAGTTATTGACCGTTAGGGGTCAGTATTTTGACGAAATGCTGTATTTCATGTGTTTGCACACAAAATGTTTCTCGTATGAGTTCGTGCTATAAGTAGCTGAATCAATGTGTCGCATGATTAAAGCAGATTATCTCCCGTTCAGGAGTATGTGACCGCACTCAGAGGTTGTAATCATGAGTGTTCATCAAAAGATCCCACGAATCAATTGAATGTGCTGTCCTGAGAGATGAGGGGGCGACCTGTAGGGGTCAGTAGTAAGCGTGCTGTGAACCGCCATTCGTGAAATTATGTGCATGAACGTAATAGCCTGGTATGGCAGGCAAATGTAAACGAAACAGTGTTCCCGTTCGGGAGTTTGGTAATCAACGAATGAGCAAGAACAAGTGGAATATGTTAGATCGTTTAGGTGCAAAACGAATGGTTTTTCACAAAACAGTTAAGGTAAGTATCAGCAACGTGAAACATGCGAAAGAAACCGAGGACCTGACCCGTGATGACGCCGTCGGACTGTGCCTGGCGCAATGGGTAGGTCAACTTACGGTTTTGTGAGTCTCTGAATTCTATCTGCGATGCTGACTGAAGAAAAAAGAAGCTGGTCAGATGGGAAACCCTGTGGATGGATTCCTGGACAGAGCTGGAGTAGGAGACCTCATGGAGCAAAGGTATTTCCTAAATGGCGTCTGTATGAACCCGGAAGTGGATCTCATTCAAACGCTGATCTCGAACAGTATGGAGCCAGGTAAGGGGTGTTCCTTAAATTGGTAAGTGTATAATAAGCCCCTCCCACAATTACAGGCCAAACAGTGTGTGTATAATATATATATATATATATATATATTTTATTATTATTTATTTATTTTATAACGATTAGGTGGACTACTTACACCTCAGATCTTCCCAATAATACTTCCTTAAAAGATATATACTTTGAACTGTTGAGACAAAAAAAAAAAGTGAAACTGATCTGGACCTACATGGTCTTTTTTTTTTTCTGAATACCATCGCAATTTGCAAATTCCAAAGGGATTTTGAGTCAGCAACATACCCACTGTAGAGAGAGAGAAACAGTCGGTATGCAAGAAATGGACAGCAGTCCTAAACAAGTGTTCGCTTAATCTCATGTTAATAATCATAGAGGATGTAATTCAAGTAAGACGCAAGATTACGGAATTGGAAACCAAACAAGCTGTGCTTCTCTCCTCATCTGAAGCTGCTACTACCTTGCTCAAATTGGCAGACAACGTTATGAGCCAAAAAACTGACTTGGTCAGGTTTAAAAGAGAAAAACAAGCAATTGCTGTTGCTGATTATAAGGAACATCGAGTTTACAAGTGGCTGAGTGGTAAAAACGATATCCCTAGATTTGCAAGACCCTGGAGACCTATCTGGAAATCGAGGCAATATACCATAGATAAGACCTCTGGTGAATCGAATTCTGAATCAGAAGCTACTCTTACGACAAATTCAGCCCCTCAACGGAGGCGGAATCCCTCATCCAGTGGCCATTTTTTAGAGGGTTGGCCCAGAGGAATGCCAAGGCATAACGACAAGATTCCAGAGCAGACAAGGCACCATAGACAACATAGATGCAGATTCATCCCAAGAAGAGGGCAGAGGAGCCGTGTCATTTGGGGTAAGAGGCAGACCGCCACGGAAGAGGAGATGATGCCAATATTCAATTTATCTTCAAGATCTCTCCAATCTGATTAAATCAAACTTTTATCTAAAGAACTTTCCTTTGTACCCACTTCACGCCCAGACCCCCTTAAATGGGAAGTTGAATTGTACAAATTTGGGTGCTCTTTGCGGCTTAGAGATTTCTTTAAAGACCAAACCAGGGACTCTCCAGCTCAAGTGTCCCAATTTAAGAAACAAAGTACCTTTAATTCACTTCCGAACCAACCAGCCATTAAGACATTTCTTTGCTCTGTTCAAAAAGAAACCACAGATTTCATGAGAGGTACATCGTTTTAACTCCAATTGCACCAGAAGAGAGAGGGAGATTATCAAATCTCTATCAATGGATAGCAACATCGTTATCAGACCAGCTGACAAAGGTGGTGGGATAGTTTTACATAATTATATTGATTATCGTTCAGAGATTGAACATCAACTATCAGATTTGAGAACATACCACTTCCAGAGGATCCCTGTGAATTGATAAAATAACGTATTATCAATACATTACCGAGGGGCTTGGACAGCGGATATATCACCATGGAATTGAGCAAGTATCTTCTACAAAATTCTCCTAGGATTCCTGTTATATATACACTCCCAAAGGTACATAAGAACAGAGGACAACCTCCTGGACGGCCGATAGTGTCCGCAATTGGCGGAATTTTGGAACCGGTGGCAAAATGGTCTGATCACCTATTCAAAGACACCATTGAGAATTTGGAAACTTGTATTAAAGATACTTCATCTTTCCTTAGATTGAAGTTCTCACTGAAGCTACCTACTGATCCAGTGATGCTAGTGACTTGCGATGTCAAAGCTTGTATACCGCTATTCCGCATCAAGACAGTATACAGGCTATGAGAGTATTGTTGTCCAACTCACAATACTACCAAGGTCCACCAGTGGAATACAAGTTGGAACTTCTAGACCTCGTATTGTCTAAAAATTATTTTAGGTTTGAAATACGATGGTACGGCCAGAATTGCAGGTACGTCCATGGGTGCAGCCATGGCACCCATGTATGCCAACAGATATATGTATCAATTTGAGAACACCTACATCTTGGGACCATACCGTGACAAAATTCTGACATATACCAGGTACATTGATATTTTTATGGTGGTAAAAGGCACGACTAAGGATGTGGAACTCATGGTTCAATCCATCAACAGAGCCACGGATAATATTGAACTCGCGGTAACTATGAGCCCACAACAGGTTGATTTCTTGGACGTGCACGTCTACCGAGAGGTTTCCACTCTAGCCCATACTCTGTTTTCCAAGCCCACGGATCATAACCTGTTACTCCACGCTAACCGTTTTCACCCCAGGTCACTGAGGGAGTCTTTGCTTTATTCACAGTTCCTAAGGGTATTCAGAAATAATTCCAATCCAGATAACGCACGTACCCAGATTGCCTCTATGTGGGACAAGTTTATACAAAGAGGCTACAAGGAAAATACACTTCGGAAGGCGTTGCAGAAATTCCAAGAGAATGCAGTAAGTGACAACACTAAGGTACGAACACCACGGACGGTATTTCCAACCATGTATAAGACAGCATCACCGGTATTCAAGAAAATCATCAGTACCAATTGGAGAGTGCTCGCTAATGACACGTCATTACCAACAGAGATGAGGTATCCTCCTATGATGTGCTTCAAAAGGAATAAGAACTTAAGAGACTTCTTAGTACATACTGATCCCGTCCATTGCACAAACCTTGGATGCTACCGCTGTTTGGGGTGTTGTAGAATATTGCTAATATTCAAATACATATTAAGGTGTGGCTGTCTAATGGGTTAAACAGAACAGATGGTGTTTGCTATTCTGTACCATGAGGTCTCTGGAATTTGCTGTATAAGAGATTTGAGGTGGTCTTTATATAGGGAACTTCCTTATATGGCAGAGTCTAAACTAAACGTTATGACGTAATTTGGGCTATATAGAGCCAAGGACAAAGGATTACGCTCTCTTCCTGCTACGATCCGTTTGGCTCTCCTCTCTGATGTCAAGACGGCTCTCTGTAACATCGTTAAGAAATACCATCTGTTAAGTATATTATTGTTTGCTGTTGAATGTAGAATAAATACTTATTTTTTTATAAGGAACGTCAGATTGCGTATTAGTACTTTTCAATAATATAGACATATATTATTGTGGCGAGCCTGACCCAAAAGAAGAAATATATATATATATACACACATAAAAGACTTATTCAACTAATGAAAAACACAGCCAGATATTACAGGTGTGTTACCTGTGGAAATATGGAACCTGGAAAAGTGTTTGCTCATCTTCACTTGGGGAAACAATATAACATTAAACACCGACTAACGTTTACTTTTGGATTTTGTTGTATATAAGCTACTGTGCCTATGTGGACTAGCCTATATAGGCAAAGCATACCTACCTCTGTGTGAGAGGATCAGAAACCATAGATCCAGTATTCGTACGGCCTACAGAAATAACAAGACATAATACGTTGCCCTCTTTGAAATTAATGGCCATTGACCACATACCCTCACCACGGAGGGCGGGTGATCGCAGCAAACTTTTGCTCCAACGTGAACTGTTCTGGATTAGGACTCTTTTTTGGATCATTACCTACTGTAAATAGATACATAGATTATGAACTTTAGCATGGACGAGGGAGGATTCTGTGTGTATATATGTAAATAGTTTATGTATATAGGATGAAATGAGTGTTACCATGATGAAATACTATTATCTTTATGAATTTAATTAAAACCATTACAATAAATATTTTGAAATTGAATGCAGGATTAGCAATAAGTTTCATTGCAATCTTTTGAGTGCGGTATTCATATTTGTTTATGATTGAGATTAGGAGGTTGTTGTGGGGTTAAACCTCGAATACCTGCACCTTACGTAATTGAGTGCCAGCACATATTGTGTTTCTGGATTAGGACTCTGTCCATCCATATGACCTTAATGAAAAATATTCATTATCAGTGTTTCTATATGTGCTGCATATATTTGATCTATACTCTTGAGTGGTAGTTGTATGTTCCTGGTTTGAGACATTGGCAATGGTGTGTAGTGTCCCACCCATGGGGTCAGATATTCCTTACTTTGCACTTATGTCTATTTTAGAACATCTTGTTTCCTCTGTGAGTCACAGTTACAGTTCCACGGATGAGATGGTAATACTCCCCACTTGTAGCACTGGTTACTCTTTGAGACTGCTCACCCTTGGGGATAGGTTTCTCTGTTTTTTCAGGTTTTGCCTTCATTTGGATGTTTACACACATCTTGGAACAATAGTGACACGCACTATGGTTGTAATATTTTTAGACCCTGTGGCTCCAGGTGGGCATCCATCTCAACCCGGTGCATGCAGCACTGTCCTTGGTGGCTATGTCCTTGTATTCTCCTATGGCATTTGGGTGCTTAGCGTTGAGCAATAATCTTTGGCTAGTGGGTCTACGGTTGCATATTTAACAGTTTTTTGATTTGGTATATCATATAAATTGTATTGCATAGCATCAAATGAAGGACTACTTAGGTGCCACCCAGGGGGACAGCACCATTAGCTGTACTTCATATATTCGGAGGCTGGACATTTTTTGTAAATTTGTATATAATTGACTGTATTTTTCTTTTAAATCTGGTGGGTCGATGTCTGGTGTTGGATTTCACCTTTGCTTATAATTCACCATATGCAACGTTTGGCATCATTAAGCTTGTTTATATTTGCAGCATCCCCATTTTCCCTGCAATATCTACTGGTCACTTTACGTGGACTAGCCATGGTGGCTTTCTATGAGTTGGATCCATACCTGTTTCAGCTGCTAGTTATAGCTATTATATGACCTTTATTTATATATACCGCTCTTGTCTTGCCTTTGATACTGAATTTTCCATATTATTAGTCAGGTTTTGCCATTCTATACGGAATTATATACATTGGTAAGTCTAGTTGGTAACATAGGCGTTCACTACTGGTGCCGGACTCCTAAGCTATTTTACAGACTATTTCTTAATAGTCCGTTTTTTACTTATCCAGAGTCCATGTATTATACACAAAATATTTCCTTTGCTTACTGTGGCAATTGGAGTTACAAGTGTTTAACACTTGTGGTTTTGTGAATATGGCTTATTGTGCAATATCGATTGTTGTAGTATGTACTACGGATAGGCGGTAGGATGATCTTTTTTTTATTTTTTTTATGTATTTTGCTCCGGTCTCTCTTCTGTACTCAATTTTCTATTATAGGTTAGGACTGGCTATTTACACTTATTAATTTATCTTTGCAAGCCTAGTTTGGTAACACAGGCGTCTACTACTGGCACCAGACTCAGAAGCCAGTTTGTATCTTGTTTATAAGTTTTTTACTTTTCAGTAGGCTGTTTTGGACTTTTCAGGAGCCCATGTAATATACACATAAAATCATTTTTGCTGTTTGTAGCCTATGGAGCTTTAAGTATATATCCTTTTTGTGTTTGCTTTCAATATGACTTGCAATCAAATTTTGGATGCTTCAATTTTTTTACCAGGAATGGGCACCTATTTACATAAACGTTTCTGCATTAGGTTTCTATCTCCTTCATAGGAGTTCATTTCCTTTCAGTTTTGCCTCTTTCTTTGTCTTTATTTTAATTTTTTGGATGCCAGCAGCTATATTGCTTTAGGCATTCAGCTGAATTACCGTATATACTCTAGTATAAGTTGACCGAATAGAAGCCGAGGCACCTAATTTTACCACAAAAAAAGAACTTATTGACTCTAGTATAAGCCTACGGTGGGAAATGCAGCAGCTACTGGTAAATTTCAAAAATAAAAATAGATACCAATAAAATTACACTAATTGAGGCATCAGTGCCGTACTGGGCAAGAACCACCCCCTCCTCCCTCCCTTAGTGGTCTCTCACCCCATTCTCCTCACCACCCTCTCCCTCAGTGGACTCTCTTCTCCCCACATTCCCTCACCTCCCGGCTCCCTCAGTGGACTCTCCCAGCTCCCTCAGTGGACTCTCCCCCCCTCCTGTGTTCTTCTCACCCCCCCCTTGTGTGTTCTCCTCCTTTGTTCTCCCTTTGTTTGTTCTCCTCACCCCCTCTTGTTTTTTTCTCCTCATCCTCCCCCCCGTGCCGCTTGTTTGTTCTTCTCACCACCCCCCTGTTTGTTTTCCTCACCTCCCCTTCCCTGTAGCGTGGCCGTGCTCTTCTCCATTTCGCGGTACAGGAGTTTCTGTTTCCTGTACCCAGCCGGACTGATAGGAAGTGCACACTTCTTACCTATTTCTCTCAGCTTTAGTCTTTATTTTAATTACACACTTTCTGAGAGACTATATGTACAGCAGGAAGATGTCTCTTCGTGCAGTTTGCTGCCATATGAATCTTAGTTTGCTTAATGCTTGGACATACAGATCGGACTGGGCGTCCGGTTTCATAAGCGACGACCTCCAATGACGTCAGGATGCCGGACGTGATGACGTAATCGGGGTCAATCAATCATTCATTCTGGCTCCGACCAAATTTGTCTTAGACAGGATCTCTTCACTTATTGGGTAAATGTACATTGGTGGTGGGTATATATGATTGTCTTTTAAGATGTTGTTTTATCCTGATGAAAGTTTGGGTGACAAACTTAAACGTTGATCTTTTAATTTTGAAAATAAAAGTTACATTTTATTTTTAATACCTTTATTAGAGTCCTGGGAGTGCTATCTTTACACTATTTGGTTTTATATATATGTATATGTGCACTGAACAAAATTATAAACGCATAACTCTGTGGTAATGGCATACCGTTTTAACAAAGTGTCCTTAACCACCGAATACTGCTTAATCTCCACCTCCGTTAGGACCCGGAATGCCTCGAATGCTCGCCCCGATAGCTTGCCGGACAGGATGGTGGTCCATTCGTCTGTGGGTATCTGGTGGAGAGCTCGGCGTTCGAAATCCGCCAGGTATTCGTCGATTTCCCCCTTCGGCTTCCTGGAACTGCTTGAAAGCTGCGAAGGGGACCTTTTTCTTCCCTGTGTTGATGGGAGCCGTTGGCGCTACAGCTGGCTCTGGGGCGTGCTGAGCGGTTATCCTGTGATTTCGTGCTCCCTGGATGCTTGTATTTCTGCATCTACATCTGCCATTATCTGTATTATCCTCTCCTCGGATGGATTTGGCCCGAACAGTGATAGTCTCTTACAATCCTTGTCTTTTCATCTGTAATTGGTGCTTCTGCCATGGTGAAGCTCTGATTCGGCTCGGTTAGCTCTGCGATCAGCTCCCTAATATGTCGCTTGCTGGCAGTCCCCCCACGGCTCTCCAACAAATCCAAAAACATACCTGTGGAAACGATCTGATGCTTCCTGTTACATTTTGAAGTTCGGCAACCATGCTGGCTGTGGTGATATGCTTCTTTATATTTGATATTTTGTAAGTGCAATGTTGTACAATAAATGTCATATTTTAATACCTTCTGCACTATATATATATATATTTTTTTTTCTCCTCCTTATAACTCTGAGACATTAAGAAGACTGTTCCTGTGGATATTTTTGACCCTATTAATGGAAGAAATGCCTGACTATACATCCATTCTGTGAGTTCTCTTCCACCCCCACCCTGATATTAAACCATAACATACTTCACCATGTATACATTTTGTATTTTACAGATTTTGTTGTAGAGTAATTTACTCAGGTTGTATAATTATTCCATTATCCACCTATTTGGTGTATAGGTCCAAGTTTGTAGTTATATATATTCTCTAGGACCTTTTTTGGTTATTATTTTCTCTATTTTCAATTACTCCAGTGTCTTGAAAGGAAACACTTTTTTTCCTTAAAGGGTCCACTTGTATTTTGGGAGCATATAGTGATAGTTTTTTTATATTTCCTTCATATAATACAGTATTTAACTTATATGTCCAACATATCCACAGATGCTTGGATCTGAGCACACAAGATGTCCAAAAAGCACTCCGATCTCATGAATATAGTGGGAACGCAATGGGGATAAAGTTGGTCTCTAGGACCGTTCGGCAAAGGTCAGCCTAGAATTAGCTCCACAAAGTTCAGGCAAAGTCGGTCTAGCTTCCAGAGTCTCAAAGTACCGAACGGCACGGTGTTAGTTTGTTTAGACACGAACGGACGGAGGTATGGGGATCCCAGCGAGATTTGTGAATAATATTGTCCGAGAATAGTACCAGGAGGTTGACGACCAAGTCCCACTGGGTGTTCGGCAGTTAAAGATGGCCGCCGCCAGGTGTTCGTGCATACGAATGGTGACTACCCAGCCATTCATCAATTAAGCTGTGGTTAACCACAAACCGCAGCTTCTGGGTGGTCGGTCGTTCGGCAGTTTGTTCAGTAATTGGAAGGTGAATGGGTTTAACAAGCGAAAACTGCAGCTTCTGGGCAGTTAATAGGCAGCACACTCCATATGCCGGGTGGTTGCGAATGACCTGGTGAAGGCTTTTCGTAGTTTTATTTGGGTAAACAAACAGAAACAGTGTAGCAAAAGTGGCAGACTGTGCTTATTTGCTATAATGCACAGATAACCACAATCAATGCCACATGCCTTTATAGAAACAAGTGTCTGTGTTGACTTAGGTTTTAAAACCTGTCATATACATGTGAGTGCTTTAATGGGTCATCCAGGAAAGTTTTCTTACCTTGGATATTGGAACTGTGGAATTCCAGCAGACTATACAACCAGGATATCCATTATCAGCACTCTTTTGCACAATGCATCCGTTCATGTATAAACTTACCTAAATACTCACCACACAAACCTCCTAAATGTGACCTATTTGTTAGAAAGAAGCCTAATGTAAGCAACTGGGAGGGACTGAAAGAACAGAGACCTAGGAGCCTATACTAGTTTTAATCTAAATTACTAATGCACTTACCTGAACAGCTGCAGGCCTGTTTCAGCTGCAAAATGGGAATATAATACAGTATTTAACAGTATTTTTACAGTTTAAACTGTTTAAACTATAGGCTTCCCACCATCACCAAGCTATGGGAAGACACACGGTCACTCATACAGACCATAGGGAACGTTGACTTACCACTAACTCCAGACATATTCCTCATACAACATATTCCACCACAACTACCCAAATCCAAAAGATATCTTATCTACCACATCATCATAGTAGTAATGACAGCCATTGCCAAATCTTGGCTCAGACAGGCGCCACCAACAATAGAAGCCTGCATCCAACAGATTGACACAACCAAATCATATGAATGTATGACTAGGGCCCAACGCACACCACAAAGGTTTTGGTTGGAGGCATGGGCGTTGTGGGACACATACAGAAACACCTCTCAAAAGACAAACTGACCATAGATGAGGGACAGCGAGTAGGTTGCCCTGGAACTACAAGGGAGCAAGCCCCCACATAAGAGACTGATACCCAGACCCAAGCCACACGACCTCTATTCAGACCGCACAGGAAAGTCAACCCCCGACAGAGGAGACCGAACACGGAAGGACAGGCTACCTGATCCATACCATACACAACACAACTTAAGAGAGATGACGTATAAGCTAACGATCCATTACCTATAGCCCAGAATGGAAACCAAATACCTTAGCAGACGGATAGCCCAAAAGCAATTCAAAATAAAAACCCTAGGAACATAGGATGTGCAGTACACACATAGCTCAAAATATAAACAGGATATTCTACAACCCCCCTCCCCCGAATTCTCTCCCCCCAACCTTCCCCGGTTGATAGTTGTTAGGTTCATATTAACTAATTTATGACAATAGGTACACACCGTTTTCTAGACCACCGAAACAAGGGCCTAAGATACATGTGGAAAAAGGTGTCAAATATGTCTGGTAACCTTTTGAATGTATTGCTAGTTAACTGTAACATAACTACCACTGTGACCAGCTGTTGCGGCTCCCGACCCGCCACGTGCCGCAGCCGACACCACGAGCTTACCTGCGTGCCGGGAGCCGCTCCTCTGCCTTCTCTGGGCATCGCGCCCAAACCAAAGATGGCGCAGACCATGTGGTCGCGTCCATCTTAAGATCCGCCCCTCAAATGAATACAAACGTGCGCGTGACGTCACGACGTCAATGCACGCGCATGTTCTGCGGTCAGAGGTCACCCTCTGACCAATCAGAACCCAGAGAGGGATATTTAAATCCCTAATTCACTCTAGTTCCTGGCCCTGTCGTGGTTTCCTGTTCCTGGTTCCCGAGAGTGCGTTTATCTTTGTGAATCTGACTTCCTGGTATTCTGATCTTGGCTTTTCCCTGGTTATTCCGAATTTTGGTTCCCCTGACTTGGCTTGTTTAAATGGTATTTGAGTATTTCTGGTTTCCTTGACCTCGGCTTTCCCTTTGACCATTCTCTATCTCTACCGTATTAGTCCGGCCATTCTAAGGTCCGGTTTACGCTCTGTCCTTTTATTTTCCTTTTCTTTTGTATGTATATGTTTACATAGTTTCTGCGTGTTGGACCACACTAGCAGCCGTGACACCAGCACATATGTGAACTTTGCTCTGTAACCACTGTGTAAACTATTTTATGTAAGTGTACCTTTTAAAAATTTCAACAAAAAAAACCCCAAAAAGTCTATCCAAAAACCAAAACAAAAACTAAGCTTTCATCTGTACTCCATATGCCTTTCATCATCACCAATGGGAGAAGGTTTAAACCAAACCCCAGACAAGGTGGAATACATAGAAGAGGCATACCCAGGTAGTCACCTTATGGAAGTGCTGTTTACTGGGTCTTCAGGGATAAAGGCTTGGACCCGGCTGGGCCTCATGTATGCAGTGGACCGCTGTCCTCCCCTCAAGGAGAAAGCGAGGTCATACTCCTGCTTGCTGAAGGATATACCCAGGCTGGCAACTCTTACAGATGTGCTGTTTGCTGGGTCTTCAGGGATAAACACTACGGAATCTGATGGCGCTATATAAATAATAAAATAATAAGAGGCTGAACCCTGGCCTGGCTTCATGTATGCAGTAGATCACATCCATCCCCTGAAGGGTTACTAAGGCTGGCGACTCAGAGATATGCTGTTGCTGGGTCTTCAGGGATAAGAGCATGCAGTGGGCCATTTTCATCCCCTGAGGGAGAGCTTGGGTCCCGGTTACTAAAGGGGCTACCCAGGCTAGCCACTTTTACAATAATGCGTTGCTGGGTCTTCAGGGCTTAGAGGCTGAACCCTGGCAGGGCTACAAAAATATTGCCTGGTGAGAATAAAAGAAAAATCTGCATAAGCAGACTTATTCCAAACTGCTGTGAAGGACAGGAAAAAGACTGCCTTATGGGAAGGGGGAGGATCTATTTATACCAGTTTCAGAGTTATATTTCCTGTTCTTTCTGCTGTGAGGGGAGGAGTAAACCCATGAGTAAATGCTGCCATGATTGATCAGGAACAGTAGATTCAGTGTTGTAAGACTTCCTTTTATTTCCAGCAACAACAATATGACTTGTGGATTGTTCCAACTGTATTCTTTGTTTGGATTTGTTGGAACCATTTCTGCTTTCAATTTCATGGTCTGATTTCTCACTCTCAGGTGATGAGTCTGCTGCACAGCATGTTTTGTAGTGCTGAATAAGTCGGTTAAGTATGCCTTGCATTTCCTTTTAACTCTTTCTGCAAATAGCCCATGTCCCACTATTATTAGGCTTGTTTGTACAGTCAAACTTCTGCCAAATGGGATCTTTGTTCTTTGGCGTGTTTAAAAGTTCCAAAAAAATGGTAATCCAATCAAAAGAAAGTAAGAAACAAGCAAACAATCCTTATCCTTTTACGCAAACAACAAATCGCTAAGGTGAGCAACTGAGCATATCACTGACTGACTGGCTGGTTGCTGGCTTGCAGTAAAGGGGAGATTTCCCAACTTAAGTTTCATTAAGTAGGGCTGTAGTGGATCGCCGCTGAACTGTGAATTGACCAGGTTGTTCTGTGATGTTCTGTCTTAGCATTGTACGCAGTACTGGAGACCATATCTCCAGAAGGATATTGATACTTTAGAGAGAGTTCAGAGCAGGGCTACCAAACTGGTTCATGGATTGCAGGATAAAACTTACCAGGAAAGGTTAAAGGATCTTAACATGTATAGCTTGGAGGAAAGACGAGACAGGGGGGATATGATAGAAACATTTAAATATATAAAGGGAATCAACACAGTAAAGGAGGAGACTATATTTAAAAGAAGAAAAACTACCACAACAAGAGGACATAGTCTTAAATTAGAGGGACAAAGGTTTAAAAATATCAGGAAGTATTACTTTACTGAGAGGGTAGTGGATGCATGGAATAGCCTTCCAGCTGAAGTGGTAGAGGTTAACACAGTGAAGGAGTTTAAGCATGCGTGGGAAAGGCATAAGGCTAAGGAGTTTAAGCATGCGTGGGATAGGCATAAGGCTAACCCAACTATAAGATAAGGCCATGGACTAATGAAAGTATTTTAAAAATTGGGCAGACTAGATGGACCGAATGGTTCTTATCTGCCGTCACTTTCTATGTTTCTAAACATCCCTTTCGTGTATTTTTCCTATCTTAGCCATGTATTTCACTCTGTGTTCGTCTGAGCTGCCTGCTCCCCATTCGGGAGTGCCGTGACGAAAGGACTCCATTCACCTCCCGAACAGGGACCACCACGTAACCCAATTTAGAATATTGATACAGAACGTTGTGGGGATAATAATAGTAAACAGTGAGAATTGCCCACTAATTCAATTCTCAGATCCCAAAGATCGTTATCGTGTTAAGTGAAATGTATTTCATATAGATAAAATCACAATATGTTATAAAAATAGATTTTATTTTATAATAACAATTAATTAACAATAATATGTAACATGCGTGACAATAATCAATGAATATCCAGTATAAAATGATATGCAATACAATGGAATGGGTATACACGTTTCAATGGCTAAACAGCATTTCCTGTCAAGACTTACACGATTTATGAGGTATCCTTACAAACACAGAAAGCGAAGCTTTTCACAGCGAAGGGCCATAAAACCCTGGCTAACAATTAAATCAACTGAATAACCCTTTCAATGCTGGCTAGACTTCCTAGGTACTTAAGATCTATTCTTATGTAATTTTAAATAAAATAACATTTAAACCAGTTCATTCGTCATTTCCTGGAACCATCCAATAAGAGAATCTACCATGTTATATAAGCAGAGTTTAATTTGTCTAAAAGATATCTTATCTTAATTTAGAGCAAATCAATACACCTGGATAAAAACAGCGGTATGCTAACACGTGATAATATCACATTAATATATAATTATTCTTAATTCCACCTGCAGAATGGAATGGTTATAACTATATATTCTTTAGTTAACTAAGATTCCTTAATATGGAAATCTGACCGTGATTTTTCCAGTCATATATCATGCTATTAGTAAATTTTAATTAATTTAAATAATTAAATGAAACCAGTATAATTACCAGTTGAGTAGATATTTCATCCGATTGGTAGATAGTCTCAGGAACTTATATGGATGTCTCTCTGCATGGAGGTGCGTGGGTAATAGTGAAAAGTAGTGTTGGTTAGAAAGTGTCAAAGAGTTTGTGAGTTGAGTGTTAGTCTCAGATGTTGTCCTCGGTTTCTCTGCATGTCCGAGTTGGAGTCCCCAAACTTCCAATTCCTCCTCTCCTCTCCTCTCTTTGTCTTAACTTTTAAAGGGCCAGACTCTCTGTACGTCATTAGTTGATAACCCAATAGGAAGCCGTAGGTGTGGTCACTCTAAGGATCGCAATTTAGGTATTTGATCCATAGATGGCAATCTCGTCTAACGAAACCTTCCTATCCAGGAAAGAGTTAACTTTTCCTGATGACGATTTTGACGTCATTTGGCTTATCTAAAATGACCACCATAACTTAGATTTGCTGTCACTTCAAAGGGTTTTCTCTTAGTTTTGTCCAGACTTAGTGTCCGCAATTCCTGCTATAATTTCTGATATGACCGTTCGTAAACTAAGTTTCACCTTTTCCGTACAATGCTACCTTATAAAATTTAGAAAGTAAAATTAAATTATTTAATCTTCTCTGTCACAAATGTCTGGGTTTAGAATTGATTATATTCCATTAGCATTTAGACAGTCTGTCCAACCCCCGTTATCACTTGGTTTGTATATACTATGCATTCCTTTAGCTCTGGGAAAGTGGTTAGTTTTACATATAGAAATCTTGTGTCTTTTGTTAGCTTGAAAATAACAAAATGGAGTCTGCTCTGTTCAAAAGTGACTCAGCATATACACTTTTAATTTCTATCATAGCACAGGATGTCTGCCGATATAAATACCCTGACAACGTTCACACCACATAACGAGGTGTCAAAACCACAAAGCACACGGGAAGCTTCGGCGCGTTCCTCCCCTGGGTGGCAGCCATTTGCTTGACGAACGCCACCCAGGGAAAGCATTCGTGGATTGCTTCCCACCTCGTTCGGTTCCCAAACGAGGATCTCCCCGGCACCCATTGGAATGTTCTCACCAATCAATTAGAACATTAGAACTCGCAACATAGTGTGAAACCGCAAGGGAATAATTAAAGAGTGCTCCTCTGGGTGGGCGCCGTTCGTACAGACGGGCGCCGGCCAGGGGGAGCATTTGCGTCCCGAAAGGAGACACTTCCCTTGCTGGGTTTCACACAGGGACCCCGCGAGCAGTGCTGTTCGTGACGGTTACCGTTCTGGGGGTCCTTGGTGGGGACATCTTTTGGGGACAATGGCGGAGGTTGACGGGCTCTCTGTCGCTGGGCGGTAAAGATGCGGAAAGTTTTCCGCACTACGACCCTACCAGATACAGAGACTTCTGGGAGGGTCCTAGGCACTAAGTGGCAGGAACAGGGGACAATGGGACTGAAGTTCCGTTTCTGTCAGCGGACCCCTTGGAATTGGAGGGCCCTGGGAGGGGACACTGAGTGGTGGGTACAGGGGACAAAGGGATTGGGGTTCCGGTTCTGTTACAGGGCCCCTGGGAGGGGGACATTGTCTTCATGTGTGATCCACCCCTTGCATGGTGGATAAAGCCGAATGTGGCCAATTAAATTGTTGTACCCCTGGAACTGTGTGTCGTCCAGTTACTGGGGGGGAAATGGGTCTCTTAATGCATTAATAGCGGAGGTAACCAGCCGGGTTACCCTGGGTCTGCAACAAGGGCCTTTCCCCAACTTTTAGTTTCAGTATCAATATGTAGGGTTTTACCCATTTCAACCTGTGCTGTGATAGTCTGATTTTGCCTAATTTGGAATTGCAGTAGAAAAAATATAAGTACATTATTGTAAGATTTTAATAAATATTAACTAATAACAAAAAATACTAACATTTTAACAAGTCAAATTAAAAAAGGTAAATTAATGAATATGTAAAAGACTAAAAGTACAGTAAGGCCCTGATTATTTAAAAAAAGACCAGAATTTTTATCAATTATTAGGGTAGCAATTATTACTTAGTGTTCAGCAGCACCCAATCAAATGATATGAGTGGTTTGTTTTTCCTTTTTTTTTCTATTTTCATTTAGGCCCATCAATTTTTGGGAAAATAAACCACTAAATAAATTTTTAAAATAAAGCGAAATATGCATAAAACAATATATTGTTGCATTTGAATTTATCAATGATTGTCCGATCTATTCATAAGACCTTCGGACAGATAGACCACTCCCAAAGTTCAGACAATCCACTTATTTCACTGATAGCTGGATTTGGGAAAATCTTATTTCATTAATCATTTGCATTATTGCTGCTTTTCTGTTAAGGAATAGTCGGAAAAATCCTTCATTTGGACCAGCCAAAATGCTGCATTTATTGTAGGGTTATCAGAACAGTTTACTTGGACATCCGTGGTTTCTCTGATGCTCCGCCCTCTGAGCTTCATGACAAAGTTCCTTGCCATTTGAAACGGTGTTTCCAAAAAAGGAATTGTTTAATCATTCCTAAAGTATACATGTAGATATGTGAGGCTCTGTAAAGACTAAATATCATTATGCAAAGAAATTGCAAGTAAAAGCATATATACACTGTAACGGAGCTCCTTGTACTCCGACTGAGTACCCTATGTTGATGGATGCTCCTAGCGCTTCCTGAGGACTCCCAAGCGCTGCAGCAGACACCACAACCACCGCAGACTCCACAACCGCCGTATCTTGACTGGAGTCTCGCCGTCTTCCTTCCACCCTGGATCAGCTTCTGTCCTCCAGGACTGTGTGGTGAAGACCCCTCCTCCAAGGAGAGCGTGTCAGGCACAAGCTCTTAAAAGAGCTAAGTGACTCAAGCTCAGGGGAGCATGCAGAGCATAGCAATCCCCAGTGTGATTATAACAGCTCCCTCCAATAACGAGACAAGGCTACGTTTAGAGGGATCAAGAAGAACTGTCAAAACCTTTATTTCCCTTGGGACCAGCCAATAGGGTCACCACAATAACATTGTTGTGAAACCTCAATAAAATCACAAACAGTCAAACCATATTAAGCAACACACAGTGACTTATCACAACACAATGGCACATTTTTAAAGGGGTGGGGGGAGACAATATTTAACAGTAAATATCTCACCTGCCTGCAGAATTAGCAATATGCAAATCTACCCGAATATGCAAATGAACCAGTCTTGCAAATCAGGTAGTGCATATTGCTGTTGCTACCAACAGAGGGCACTAGACAAGCTCCATAGCCAAACCCACCTAGTTGGTAGCAAACCTCAGCAATACAAGAGAGCAGGCAATACATTACACAGTACATACACACTATAAACAATTACATTACACACACCCTGCACCTATAATGGGTACAGGGTGACTAAAACATAAGATAAATAAAGCAGCCTACATAAATAGTCTGTCTGAAGGTAGACTAGGGGCTTTAAAGCCAGATACATGAAAGAGTCATAGTCACAGGGGAGGAGGCTGGCAAGTAGGCCTCTCCAGGACCAAGTGGCGAAGGGCACTTCGTCACATACACAATTTGCATTAAAGCACACAAGATATTTTAAGGTCATTCTTAATCACCATTTTGCTTCATAGTCACATTTCTGATCATCAATGATAAGATTATCAGTTTTTTTTAAATATGGTAAACAATAATTTATAGTTTCAGATTTTCTTTAACTCCTATTACTTTTTGTTACAGGTTGTTCAGTCAGCAGAAGTTATCCCAAAGCTCAAGAAAAGAATAGAAATACACTAAGCAAGACTGTCTTTTAATAAAAGGATAAAGGACTCCAGCTCTCAAAAAAATATGAATCCCTCAGCATCCTATATGTCTACAAATGAGTTGGCAGACAAAGAAATAAAACCATTCTCATGTCCTGAATGTGGAAAATGTTTTAGCAGTAAAACAGTTCTTGTGAGACATCAGAAAACTCACACAGGAGAAAAACCATTCTCATGTTCTGAATGTGGAAAATGTTTTAGCAGTAAAGCAGTTCTTGTGAGACATCAGAAAACTCACACAGGGGAAAAACCTTTCTCCTGTTCTGAATGTGGAAAATGTTTTGTCATTAAATCATATCTTATTAAACATGAAAAAACTCACTCAGGACAGAGACCTTTCTCGTGTTCTGAATGTGGGAAATGTTTTGGTGAGAAATCAGATCTTGTGAAGCATCATAGAATTCACACGGGAGAAAAGCCTTTCTCTTGTTCTGAATGTGGAAAATGTTTTGTCCATAAATCGTATCTTATTAAACATGAAAAAACTCACTCAGGACAGAGACCTTTCTCATGTTCTGAATGTGGGAAATGTTTTGTCCATAAATCGTTTTTTGTGAAGCATCAGAAATCTCACTTAGGAGGAAAATGTTTCTCGTGTTCTGAATGTGGGAAAACTTTTGTCAGTAAATCAAATCTTGTGAAACATCAGAGAACTCACACAGGAGAAAAACCTTACTCATGTTCTGGATGCGGTAAATGTTTTGTCGATAAGTCAGCTCTTGTTAAGCATCATAGAACTCACACAGGAGAAAAACCTTTCTCTTGTTCTGAATGTGGGAAACGTTTTAGTGCGAGTGCAAATCTTATAGTGCACAAAAGAATTCACACAGGAGAAAAACCGTTCTCATGTACTGATTGTGGGAAATGTTTTGTAAAAAAATCAAATCTTGTTGTTCATAGGAGGACTCACACCGGAGAAAAACCTTTCTCGTGTTCTGAATGCGGGAAATGTTTTGGTGAAAAATCCGTTCTTCTGAAGCATCTGGAAACTCACAGGAGAGTAACCGTTCAGAACATGAATGTGGGATATATTTTAACCAGCAATCACATCATAGCTATCTGAGAATTCGCACAAAAGAGAAGTTTTGTGATGTTCTGAATATGGGAACTGTTATAGTCAATTCTAAGGTTTTTTTGAGGCTTTAATGGATAAACATGGGAGTAGTACAAATTGTATAGAGGGGCAGAGCCGACCTCAGAGCTGCATGGACACATCCTAATATGCTCAGTCTGATAAATGCACAGATTCCAAAGACATTGGGCAAAAACTATATAAGATGGGTCACCCCAAAAGATCCACTAACTCCAGCCAACCTTCGAATAAGACTCCGGCAGGGAAATCTGGCACACTAACTATCTAACTTAATAGTTCTGCAATTATTCACCACACTTCAGCTTGCCGCCATCGAGACCAGAGGGATCAAATCCTCCTACTGATCAGGAGATAAGAGACATCCTCCACAGCTTACCCTCATTACCCTCGTTCCAGCCCAAATTGGACTTCATGGACTCTTGACATTCGTCACATGGGGGATAGAGGTAGTGTGCTCAAAGACAACATGGACACACTTCATATACAGGTACAATCCATCCAAGACTCAGTATCTGCCTACTCCACTCACCTATCAGCTATGCAGAGATCTCTAGACAATAGAGGATGGCACAACCTTCGGGTTAAAGGTCTCACTGAGAATGGCCAAAAAAATTTCCCAATCATCCTCCAGGAACTCTTCAATCTTATCCTGGGTAAATCTCTCATTGCTCCTATCAATTTTGACAGGGCCCACAGAGTGCTACTCCCTGAAGGAGATCAAGCTGACACACCCTGACACACGTCTACATTATTACTCCTGTAAGGAGAGCATTCTTGCGGCCCTACGGCAATCTAGTCAACCTCTCCTATTCCACACCACACCGATCACCATTTACCCGGACTTATCCTGGATGACGCTACAGGCCTGCTGCATTATAAGGTCCATCACTAATCAACTTCATTCCAGAGGATTAAGGTACCGGTGGGGCTTTTCCTTGGCCCTTAGTGTTACGTACAAAGGTGCCCTCCTTACCATAAACTCGATCAAAGATGTCCTACCATTCCTTAAAACTCTCAAGCTGCCAGATGATCTACGTACCAGATTGGTATGGCCCTTTGCAGGTCCCAGCTATCTCTTAGCTTTTCTAATACCTATGCTGGCAGCACACCCCCCAAAAAAAGAAGCATCCCCACTGACCCAACGAAACAGTGAACTGTGCATGCTGGCGACCCTGTGAAACCTACATCATATACAGACCTAATGCTCTCCTTGATATTGGTACTATAGCATGACTTTCCTACTACAGAACAAGGACTGTCCTGACACTGCATCGTGCTAATCGACTCACGCTGAAGATGACCACCTCTAACGGAAAATACCAACCAAGCAAACATGGACTGGTGACTTTATAAAAAAATATATTACCCTCTTGCTGCTCTAATCTTCCCAAAACACTCTTGATCCTCCTACCTCCCTCTCTCTGCACCCCTCTCCCTCTCCATTTTCTCCTTTCCACCTCTGGAGTTCCACATCCCCCGACCACCTATCACACCACCTCAGGTAAAAAAAAACTAAAAAAAAAACTACCAAACGTTTTTCTGGTTGCTAATGCTCAGATATGAGCGTAACCAAATCTTCATTACCCTCATTTCCTTTTCCCTCCCCTATACCTATGGGATCTATTACATCCAAGAACTCCTGTACCACCTCCTCTCTATCACCTGAGTGAGTCAACAAAACAAAATGTTATTAGCAAGACTAAATATTTCCCCGGGTGTCCAAACTTAGCCTCTCTTGTACACTGCTCTCCCAACCCCCACCCGCTTAGTCACCATCATATACATGAATCCCTATACCTGCTCCCTACCACTTGAATAATTTATCACTCCCAAATTATAAAAAAAATCCAATATTATTCAAGTATTCCCTAGACAACTTCTAATTACAGTATAGATTCACAATCAGTCCACCCCATTCTCCTCCTTGTACTTCCTGTCAAGCATCAATACACAATTGTACCATATTGGTCCCAATTGCAGGCGATTACCCCAGCCAGTATCCACCCATACTATTCACATGGATTTGTGAACGTACGACTCACGGCCATCAAAGTGAGAGTTTCCCGCTACTGACATCTCACAAATTAACCCTGATAACACGATTACCATAGTCCCAACCAAGGGGGTAAATGTGGGCAACTACTAGCTAATGCATTGCAACACAACAAACAAACCATCTTCATATCCAAAATTAAAAATCAATCTGGATAAATTTCCCATAAACTCATGGACATCTTGGAGAGAGAAATTGTTCAATTCCTGTTTCATAAACATAAATTGAACAATTTCTCTCCACTAGAGTAAAAAATACCATTCCACCCAACAGTATACTAGCCTTTGATGCCCCATCACACAGGACAAATTGTACCTAGCAGTTAAAAAAAATAAAAAAATTCCTCTAGGTAAAAGCCCTAGTCCTGATGTATTCACAGATAAATACTACAAAACATTCCTACCAACACTCTCAGAACCCTTTCTGAACACCTTAAACTCCCTCACTCACTCCACAAGCCTTCCCCAAGCTTCTCTAGAGGCCCACATTGCCTTTATACCCAAACCGGGAAAAGACCCAACTTTATGTGGAAATTATCACCAGATATAATTGATATATGTAGTGGGACACCTGGTAACCCGACCGTTACCTCCACTAGTTCCCTTCCTTCAGCCGATCAGGAACTCTTACAGGGTTAGGGGACTTAGCTCCATGCGCTCCCAGGGCACTCAGTCCTGGAAGCTCTTAGTCTTTACAAGGACTTTGCATCCCCTGCAAGCTGGAATGGCAGACACAGGGGTTAAATATTTCCTCTCTCCAGTAACCAGACAAGACACAGTTCTGGAGGTTAAAACACTGGCCATCTTTATTGAAAACGGGCTTCTTTTATGCACAGAGGGGGTCTCCATTCAACTCAACACAATCCCAGGCAGGAAGGGGTTGGGTTACAGATAGCCATCTCCTGCTCTGGGAGATACCAACAGTACACAGGGACACACATTAAAACGCGTTATATCCAAAGGGGGTAAACTTTGGGGCTCAGCGCCCCAGGAAGGGAAGGGGTTACAGGGTTGACACATACTTTGCTAGATAGCCCTACTAGGATCCCTGCACATAGCGGGGCTATCGGTTATTCAGAGCCCGAGAAATTGTCGTCTAAAACCCGGGGCTCGTGCCTCTGTACATCCCTGAAATTAGTTCCATGAAGTTGCTTGGATTAGTCTGGCGAATTAAATCGAAATCAAAGCACCTAAACCAAGCAACAACCAATCAGCTGAAAGGCGCGAAACCAAATTGCCCCAAGCAGCTCGCAGGGAGGAGAGGAGTGTCGCTGCCCAATCAGGCAAAAGTGCGCAGAAATCTGTTACACCAATTGGCGCTCGGAGACTAGAGGGGTTTTGCTGCCCAATCAGAAAGGGCGCGAAACCCCGTTTGAAAGCGTGATCTCGCCCTGATTGGTCGCCTACGTCCCGCAGCGACCAATCAACGTCCAGTGTTTGTGCCGACCAATCAGGAGAATGGCGCGAACCCAGTTTGAATGGGTGCGCCCTCTCCCATTGGTCCACACAGACTTCCATAGAGATACCCTGCTGGTGTGCGTTCTTTTCTGCGGTGGATATCCCCCGTAAGTATCCACCGGAGAGAGCACTCTCTTGGGCAGCTACGAGCCTAGCCTCGTAGCTCCCAGGCAGGGGGAAACAGTGACCATAGCTCTCTTGGGAGCGGGTAGGGTGATCCCCGACACGGGGACCTGAGACAGACTGCGTATGCCGGTTCGGTATACAAGTGCTGCCCCTGCTTGGCGTTTGGTTATATGAACAGGCAGCCAGCCAGGGTAAGCACGAGCCGCTTGTTTCCCTTGCGGTTTTCACACCTCGTTCGTATTAGCTCTCCCAAACGGGGAGCAAGTAAAACACACGAATACAACACAATTACATATAGATACATGGGGAAACACAGAGTACAAGGGAAAATCGTGAGAATAAACATTGGGAACACAAAATAAGGCCAAAACATCTGTGTATTCCGTGGGCATGGCACTTAGTGGCGGTGCCCGCTACAATATAGATCTCCAAACTCTACACCAAACTACTTAACAATGTATATTTCACAGACAGGCAGACACGCTGAAAAGGCGTTCGACAGGGTAGATTGGACTATGTTGACCGTGACTCTCCGGGCTTTTGGATTCGGTCCAAACTGGTTGAAATGGATGCATGCTATATACTCCTCACTCACCACTAAACTGATAAATGGACAGCTGTCTGACCCAGTACACATTAGGAATGGCTCCTATGCATCTTAATTGTAGAACCTTTTCTGCAGGTTATCAGGGACCAACCCAACATACACGACTTCCAAGTACAATACCGGGAATTCAAAATTTCTGCTTTTGCAGATGACCTCCTCTTCACTATAACAGAACCAACGACTTCCGTGCCCTTTCTCTTGGAGGAAATCTCTACCTATAGTAGAATCTCTACCTTTCAAGTATATTTCACAAAAAGTGAAAAACTGCCCTTACGTCTTGACGACACCACACAAACACAACTAAAATCTTTATACCCTTTCGTCTAGGCCGACCAGGCAATCACCCACCTAGGATTCCATCTACGCCATAGACCAAGGGGTCCTCAAACTTCGGCCCCTCAGATGTTGCTGAACTACAACTCCCATGATTCTTTGAATTACATAGCCTGAGAATCATGGGAGTTGTAGCTCAGCGACATCTGGGGGGCCGGAGTTTGAGGACCCCTGCCATAGACCAATACAAACATATGACCTAAACTTTTTACCACTTCTCAGTGAAATCTCCAAAGACCTTACGAAATGTCAGAAGCCTTATTTCAGCTGGCTATGTAGAGTTAATATCCTAGAGATGAACATCCTACCCAAAATTCTACACCTCCTGATTGCAATCCCCAAAACATTCTTTTCTAAACTTAAACAACTGTTAACTACCTTCATATGGGCCAGCAACCACCCTAGAATATCCTATAATGTTTTGGTAAGACACAAACAGGGAGGACTGGGTCTACCACACCTAGAACAATACTATAAAGCAACCATGCTAACTAGAATCTACGATTAAACTGCAATGCCCCCTTTTAAACAATGGGCATTCCTAGACTGACCCATGTTCAAAGCCCCACTACTCCATGGCATCGCTCTGGACATGCACTCCATCTCCCCTCTGTCTCCCATCACCCCACTATAGACCCAACAATACGCATATGGCCCCATCTAAGAGAACTACGATTAATTTCCCCACACGCATCACCCTTATACCAACTGCAATACAACCTCTTCTTCCCTCCAGGGCTACACAATGACTCCTTCCCTTCAGGGCTACACAATGACTTTCCACACTATTCAAGGCACAAGATACATTAAGCTTGGCTCAGTCCTAGACAACAATGTAGTAGCTCCACTCCAAGCTGACACAATCTAAACGACCCTCTGCCCTACGCTCAGTTATCAAACTTTCTGAAAGCTGAACCGCACCTATTACAAGGACCTTACCCACTCACATTTGAAACACATTGCAATACATACAAACTCTTGAACAAACACTTATCCACCTTTTGTTGTCTCCTACAAATTAACCCAAGAGATAATCTACCTGCATTCACACCGTCTTGGGCTCAAGAGCTAAACATTATACTTACATTAAGAAACTGGCAGAGGATCTTCACATATGCATAAACATCCTCTATCAGCAAAAACATACAAGAAAGCAATTATAAGAGATTTTCTAGGTGGCACTACTTCCCGAGCAAACTTCACAGCCATTCTCTCCCTTTCTGGACAAGTGCTGGAGATGTACTCAGACAGGAGTCACCTCAGCCCACATGTAGTGGAGTTGCCTGACCATCCAAACATATTGGAAGAGAGTAGTGACCATGATTAATACAATCACGGGTCTCCACATATACAAGTACATGCATCACTATACAACAAATCCTCCCTCTCTATGTCAATATGGGAACCCTGGCTTCCTTGACAGACAACAGGACGCACGCTGATCATTAACAGTAACCGCATCAAGAACACACTATGGTGATTCTCCCCTCTGTGGCCCCCTGAACGAAGGCAGCAACCAACTCCTCTTGCACTCTCCTGTTTAGTCCTACATATATGACTTGATCACACCTACTGATCAAATGCTTCTATGGTGGATCCAACTATGAATAGCTTTCCACAATCGGGACACTATTATTCCTACCAAATGGTTCATTTAAAAAAACAAAATTGCCAATGCCTATTACTGACGATCCTATATATTAGGCAACTGGCTGTCACAAAACACCCAAGAACTAAGGTATTAATGCATCCATGGTCTTTCCCTGCATTGTATTTGATGCTTCTGTAACCATGTCACACCGGAGAATCTTGTAACTGTGATTCATGCTAATATACCAACTTACTGAACACAATAATAATAAAAATTATCTATGTTGTACAAACCAGTTGGTGTTATATTCACTGAAAAGAAAACAAAACGCCTTCTATAGAGAATGTAAGACACCCTTAAGCTGTAATTCAAATTATATTTACACACTATTTACACTATAAATAATAAATCCCTTTTTTTACCATAGAATATATGATATATTTAGGATTGACATTTATTCTTTGACTATTTGCCTAGCAGCCTGAGCTTCTTCAGTTGGAGTCTGCAGTGATAGTGAGAACAAGAACCAGAGTGCTGAGCACATACACACCTCTGGTGCCAGTATGTCTGGACTTCAGCAAAATGCTGATGGGGTAGGAAGGAAGTTTCTATGCGTATACTGTGTAGGAGAGGAGTTCCTTTACTCTAAGTCACTGGCGTACATACCAGGGTCGCAGGGGTCGCGACTGCGACCGGGCCCGGCCCACCAGGGGGCCCGGCCGCCCCTGCGACCCGGTATATACGCCCAGGGCCAGCCTCTTCCCCTGGGGGGCCCAGGAGCCGACCACCCCAGGGCCCCCCTGAGGCTGGCCCCGCTGACCCCGGGTGGCTGGTCGGGCAGGCGGGCGCGCGAGGGAGCACTCAGTGCTTCCTCTTCAGCTCCCTCGCGCACTGCACTGATACCGGAGCCGGAAGATGACGTCATCTTCCGGCGCCGGCATCCCTACGCGGCGCGCGAGGAAGCTGAAGAGGAAGCACTGAGTGCTCCCTCGCGCGCCCGCCTGCCCGACCGGCCACCCGCCCAGGAGCCCAGCAGCAGCACCACTGGACCCCAGGGAATCCCCCCAGCACTCCAAGAGGTAAGGAGGCTGGGGGGATTATATTAAAAAAAAAAAAATCATGTGTTAGTGTGTGTGTGTGTGTGTGTGTGAGTGTTAGAGTGAGTGTTACTGTGTGTGAGTGTTAGTGTGAGTGTTAGAGTGAGTGTTAGTGTGTGTGAGTGTTAGAGTGAGTGTTAGTGTGTGTGTTAGTGTGTGTGAGTGTTAGTGTGAGTGTTAGTGTGTGTGAGTGTTAGTGTGTGTGAGTGTTAGTGTGTGTGAGTGTTAGAGTGAGTGTTAGTGTGAGTGTGAGTGTTAGTGTGTGTGTCTGCTAGTGAGTGTGCTACTGTGTGTGTCTTACTGAGTGTGTGTGTGTGTTAGTGAGTCTGTTTGATGTCTGTTAGTGAGTGTGTGTTTGTCAATGAGAGTGTATGTTTTGTAAGTGAGTGTGTATGTCTGTCTGTCGCTGACTGTATCTCTGTCAGTAAATGTGTGTGTCTGTTAGCTAGTGTGTATGCGTCTGTAAGTGAGAGTGTGTGTCTTCAGCACTTACCTTTCTCCAGCGCCGGACTCCCTTGGTGCTGAGGATCCGTCAGCCTCTCAGCTCCGAATGCGACCGCGCACGCATTCAAACCGCTCATAGGAAAGCATTACTCAATGCTTTCCTATGGACGTTCAGTGTGCTCCTCTAGCGGCTGTCCGTGAGACAGCCACTAGAGGCTGGATTAACCCTCAGTGAAACATAGCAGTTTCTCTGAAACTGCTATGTTTTCAGCTGCAGGGTTAAAACTAGAGGGACCTGACACCAGACAACTTCATTGAGCTGATGTGATCTGGGTGTCTGTAGTGGTCCTTTAAAGGACCACTATAGTGCCAGGAAAACATACTCGTTTTCCTGGCACTATAGTGCCCTGAGGGTGCCCCCACCCTCAGGGACCCCCTCCCGCCCAGCTCTGGAAAGGGGTAAAACTTACCTTTTTCCACCGCTGGGCGGAGAGCTCTCCTCCTCCGATCCTCCTCTTCTCCTCCCCGTCGGCTGTATGCGCACGCACGGCAAGAGCTGTGCACGCATTCAGCCGGTCACATAGGAAAGCATTCATAATGCTTTCCTATGGACGCTGGCGTGCTCTCACTGTGAAAATCACAGTGAGAAGCACGCAAGCGCCTCTAGCGGCTGTCAATGGGACAGCCACTAGAGGAAATAGGGGAAGGCTTAACCCATTCATAAACACAGCAGTTTCTCTGAAACTGCTATGTTTATGAAAAAATGTGTTAACCCTAGCACGACCTGGCACCCAGACCACTTCATTAAGCTGAAGTGGTCTGGGTGCCTAGAGTGGTCCTTTAAGTGTGTGTGCATCTGCATGCACTGGCGTACATACCGCGGTCGCAGGGGTCGCAGCCCTGTAACCCCTGCGACCAGGTGCCCACCGCCATGTGTTGCGGCCCGGCCCGCGCGGGGGGGGGGCCCACGGATCAATTTTCGCACCGGGGCCCCATGGGTCATGTGTACGCCACTGCTCTAAGTGTTTCGGTTCACTACACCAAATAATGTGTTTGCTTCCAAAAGTGCTTTTTGGGTGTTCGAGAGTAAATTTGGGGAATTCCTATGACCGGTATCCCCACAACAATATAGTGTTATACAACCCCAATTACATTACCTAGCTGGGTTACTATATCCCAAAAACACAGCAAAGCAAACAGAATGAATTGGCAGAGTTATATCCTAGCAGCTAACCACCAACTATAATAATCACTCAGAAACTGGCAAAGATAATGTTTCATAAAAAGTATAACAAGGTTGTTAAAAGGTATAACAAATTAAAATAAACATTACAACTAAACAGAGACAGAACATAAATACTGAAACCGTACATGTACTATGCTAAACAAATGGCAGATATTTTACCAAGTGAATAAGTTAAAGCATTTCCGAGCAATTGTTGGTGGTACATTGAGGAAACAAAGCCAACCTGGAGTGGGCTAGAGCCAGAGGACTTCTTGTCACGTTGGAACTTGTGACTACTGCTAAACAAGCATGCTCTGTCTGCAGTGAAATAAAAAAGTGTCCCTTTTCTACGCAGTCAAGTCTCAATACCACAGGCTTTTACATGTAAAAATTATGATCTATTGTTACATAGTTACATAGCTGAAAAGAGACTTGAGTCCATCAAGTTCAGCCTTCCTCGCATATGTTTTTGCTGTTGATCCAAAAGAAGGCAAAAAACCTAGTCTGAAGCGCTTCCAAGTTTGCAACAAACTAGGAAAAAATTCCTTCTTGACCTCAAAATAAGTCAGATGTCTCGTTGGATCAAGCAGCTATTACCCGACTAATTAGAAATGATATCCCTGTATGTTATGTTTTTGCAAGTATTTATCCAATTGCAGTTTGAATATCTGGAATATCTAGATATGGAATTCTTCAGGCAAAGCATTCCATATCCTTATTGCTCTTACTGTAAAGAAACCTTTTCTTTGCCTTAGATAAAATCTTCTTTCTTCCAGCCTAAATGTGTGACCTTGTGTCCTATGTATAGCATTGTTTATGGATAGATTTCCAGATAATGGTTTGTACTGGCCCTGATATATTTGTATAATGTTATCATATCCCCTCTCAGGCGCCGGTTTTCCAAACTAAAGAGATTTAATTTTTTTTAACCTTTTTTCGTAACCAAAACGCTCCATTCCTTTTATCTATTTTGTAGCTCGTCTCTGCACTTTTTCTAGTGCCATGATATCTCTCTTTAGAACAGGTGCCCAAAATTGCACAGCATATTTAAGGTGTGGTTTTACCAGTGATTTTATAAAGAGGCAAAATTATATTATGATCCCGAGAATTTATGCCCTTATTTATACATGAAAAAACCTTACTGGCCTTAGCAACTGCAGATTGACATTGCATATTGCTGTCTAATTTGTTTTCTATAACAATTCCCAAATCCTTCTTGTGTGTTGTTATCCCTAATTCACTACCATTTAGGGTATAAGTTGCTTGTGCATTCTTGACCCCGAAGTGCATAACTTTGCATTTCTCTACGTTAAATTTCATCTGCCATTTTAGTGCCCAGTCCCCCAATCTATCCAAATTCCTCTGCAGCAAATCAATATCCTGCTCACATTTTAATTCTTTACAAAGTTTTGTCTCACCTGCAAACACTGATACATGGCTTTCAATGCCTATTTCAAGATCATTTATAAATATGTTGAATAGAAGCGGTCCCAAAACAGAACCCTGAGGAACACCACTTACCACTTTTGTCCAGCCTGAAAATTTACCATTAATGAGAACTCGTTGTACTCTATCCTTAAGCCAATATTCTACCCAAGAACAAGAATATTAATCTAGACCAATTTCTTTTAGTTTGAAGACTAACCTTTTGTGAGGAACTGCATCAAATGCCTTGGCAAAATGCAAGTAGATCACATCCACTGCAACACCCTGATCTATACTTCTACTTACTTCTTCGTAGAATGCAATTAGGCTAGTTTTACATGACCTATGTTTCATAAAAACATGAAGATTATTGCTAATAAAGTTCTTCCCAATGAATTTCTGCATATTATCCCTTAATAGCCCTTCAAATATTTTCCCAGTCACAGAAGTTAAGCTCACAGGTCTACACCCTGTTCCAAATTATTATGCAAATTCTATTTGTGTCACAAAGATTAAATATTTTGTTTTTCAGTTTAACTCATGGATGGCATTGTGTCTCAGGGCTCTTTTGATCACTGAAAACAATCTCTGACACCTGTGATAATTAGATTGCCAGGTGAGCCCAATTTAAGGAAAAACTACTAAAAGAGGGTGTTCCACATAACTAAGCAGAGCACCAATTTCATGCAGTATGGGGAAGAAAAAGGATCTCTCTGCTGCCAAAAAGAGTGAAATAGTTCAATGCCTTGGACGAGGTATGAAAACATTAGATATTTCATGAAAACTTAAGTGTGATCATTGCGCTATTAAGAGATTTGTGGCTGATTCAGAGCACAGATGGGTTTGTGCAGATAAAGGCACATTGAGGAAGATTTCTGCCAGATCCATTCATCGGATCAAGAGAGCAGCTGCTAAAATACCATTACATAGCAGCAAACAGATATTTGAAGCTGCTGGTGCATCTGGAGTCCCACGGACATCAAGGTGTAGAGTCCTCCAGAGTCTTGCAACTGTGCATAAACCTTCTATGCGGCCACCACTAACCAATGCTCACAAGCAGAAACGGCTGCATTGGGCAGAAAAATACTTGAAGACTAATTTTCAAACAGTCCTGTTCACTGATGAGTGCCGTGCAACCCTGGATGGTCCAGATGGGTGGAGTAGTGGATGGTTGGTGGACGGCCACCCTGTTCCAACAAGGCTGCGACGTCATGTTTTGGGCCGGAATCATGGGAAGAGAGCTGGTCGGCCCCTTTAGGGTCACCGAAGGTGTAAAGATGACCTCTGCAAAGTATGTGGAGTTTCTGACTGACCACTTTCTTCCCTGGTACAGAAGGAAGAACCATGCTTTCCATAATAAAATCATCTTCATGCGTGACAATGCACCATCTCATGCTGCAAAGAATACCTCTGCATCAATGGCTGCTATGGGGATAAAAGGAGAGAAAGTCATGGTGTGGTCTCCATCCTCCCCTGACCTCAATCCTATTGAGAACCTTTGGAGCATCCTCAAGCAAAAGATCTATGAGAGTGGGAGGCAGTTTACATCCAAACAGCAGCTCTGGGAGGCTATTCTGACATCTTGCAAACAAATTCAAGCAGAAACTGTCCACAAACTCACAAATTCAATGGATGCAAAACTTGTGAAGCTGCTATCAAATAAGGGGTCCTATGTTAAAATGTTTAAAAAGTTAAAATGTTGTTATAAGTTTGATTGAAATAGCTTTTGATTTCAGTAAATATGCTGCAAACACAACTGTGGCTAAACCAACCTCGCCACTATGTTCTGGAGAAGCCTGGTTGCCCGCCTACTTCCCCTGGACTATGGCCCCGTGTTAAAAAGCTTGATTTTTCCTCTACAGAAAGCTTGTTCATGCCTTTCTGCCTGGGCGTTCGGTAGATTGAATCTATCGAACAAACAGACGAATGACCGGACTACCTGGATATGGAGTGTGCCAGTAATTTACCTCCCAGAAGCTGCGGTTAACCGCCGCTTAATCGACGAACGCTGGGTGGCCGTTGTTCATATAGCCGAACACGTGGCAGCGGCCATCTTAAACTGCCTAACGGACAGCGGTGTTCAGCTACAAAACCATGGAACTGAAAACGGACAGTTGTATTCACGAACAACGCTGAGCCGCCGACCTCCCTTTTCCTGCAATTAGTCATGTATTTGAATACAGGTCCATTCGGTATTTTAATGTATGAACAGTGTTACCCCAGATAGCTATGCCATGGAGCCTATTCGTATAACGAAAGACTATGTGAAAGACTTTAGCTTCATGGCGATTGAACTGTTTGTATGTGATATGAGCGCCATTAGGTAATAATGTGCGCTCAGATATAAGCTATCTGGGGATATGTTGAATGTATATGTTTTATGCAGTAGTTGCAACATTGTATATTTTTATGTCTTTTTACTGCCATGTGTGTAATGGAGTTTAGCCTCTATCCTTGGAGATAATTGCGTTACTTCCTAATTATCTCCAGGATAGAGAGGAGGGATTACTGTTAAACTGTTTCTATTGGTCAGTGTACAATTTGTGTCCCAGTCTTCCACCAGGTCCCCTATGGGAGTGTCCACCTGGTGTAAGACCTGCACAAATACCAGGCAGGTAGCCCAGATTAAACAGATCACTGCTTGACCCTCAACACGGAGCCTTGTCTCGTTCTTGGGGGGGATTTATTGTATGCTGTTCCAGTTCGACTGCTCGGAGTGTAAACCTTTCGTGTGTTTTTTCCTGTTTGGCCGTTTGAAGCATTCGTATGGTTCCGGTTCGGGAGTTTGGAGCATTCGTATGGTTTCCTGTTCGGGAGATTGGTGTATGGAGTAGCTGCCTGTGTATCTGGAAGGGAATATCTCCTAAACAGCTTTTAACCCCTTTTATGCCCGGGGTGCCTGTCACGAACGCACCCTACTCCAAGAGTGTGCGTGACGTAGTTGTGGTGGTGAAAGGGTTAAAGTACACTATTTGTCTGCACTAGACCGGAAATAATGACAAAATCCCCCTTTAACACCACCCACACTTAAACATAATAATATAACTATTACTACTTTAACGCTGCCACCACCAAGACAATTTATAAATGGGGTGCCTTGGTCCCCCAGGTAAATCAATACTAAAACCCACCAAATATTACTTAGTACAATATTTAAGGAATTATAAAAATACTAACTAGTCTCTTCAAGTAACGTGATTCTTAACCAGACAAAGGCAAAACTTAATAAATGAATGTTTATTATGAGCAAAAGATAGTCACAGTGCATATAAAAATATATGATAAACAAATTATTTACACCAACAACAGATAAAAACAAAAAGGATAAAATACAGAAGTCCTAATTACTCACTTAGGTTTTCAAAGTACAACTTCTGTCCAGGGGGTCTCTGGCAAGGAAAGATGGTGACTCACCCAAAATTAGATCTTGGCCCCAAGCAAGTACACCAACACCCTTCAGGATCATTAGATATATACCCTGTGGTTTATCAAGTCTTGCCCAGGGGTGGAGTTAAGGCGTACCTACAGAAATAATAACTGACCACCTCCTTTGTTCCAGACCACTGTCAATCCAAATGGAAACATTTGACTCTATCTTCTTTTTTGTACCTGCCACAGAAATAATAATTGCATCTACAAATTTGTTATTATTTTCCCATTCCATAGACATGTTGCACGTCCCACCCACGATCCAATAGGACGGACATCACAATTCCTTTCCCTAGGGTCAAGTTAGGCCACTCATGTTTGGACTTGGTTAGAAGATGGCGCTTGTCACATTCCAAATATAACAAAAATGAGGCTTAATTATTATTCTGTGGGGGTAAATATGAATGTTTTTGTCCTTCCTTTGGATATGATACTAGAACAAAGCTAATGGCATTTACATATCAAAGAGATTTACTCAGCACTTACAAGGTACAGGCCAAATGGATGAAGAGACATTCAGACTTTTTCCAAGTGTAGAACCTCACACCTTGCAGACTTCACATCCATATAGTAAAATCCTTTTCACATTCCTATGCCATTCACACTACCCCTTCTGACATCTGCCCTCTGTGGGGGTCCCAGCTTCAAAAGATGTAACCCCTGTTGACCTCAGCAATAGCATCTCTGTAATTTGTGCCATTTACTACAAGAAATCACATTAAAAGATGATATTCCATAGTGTCATAATAAATTATACACCCTTGCCGTGACAGTGCCGTTACAACAACAAATGACAACTTTCAGTTCTTTAAAACCTATAAAGTGTTTTGAAACTTACTGTGCGTAATAATTTGGAACAGTGCATTGTAAGTTTTTTTATGTTTTAAAAAAATACTGTTATCATTAGGAGGTTTGTTCAATAACATTTGAATTGTACTCTTAATAGCTGATAACATGAGAATTATGCTGACTTATTTACATAACTTATTTAGGTAAATGAGAAAAATATCGTGACGACTAATCTCGCCACTGTGCATTGGAGGAGCCTGGTTCCTACAGCCAGAAGGACAACTACAGGAGACACCATTCCGTGGATTGTACAATTTGAGGGCAACGCATGTCCTAATACAGCGACCCTGACAGCACCGGGATGGAACCAGCAGTGGAGTACGATGAAGGTGTCATGGATGACCGAGATGCAATCCGCAAAGGCATCTGGTACCAGGCACTGTGTATTGTGGAATATCTGCGGGACGAGAAGCTCCCCAAGGATGAGCAGTGACAACAGAAGCGATTAGCCCTGCGGATGCCCTTCCTGGGAGAGCAGCCCCTGGAAGAGTGGGTAAAAGATCTGAAGCACCTGGTATGGCAGGAGATGTGGCTGGAAGATGCCTACCAGGCACTCTGGTGGTATGAAGCTCAGTACCTACCCCGGACAGCCGAGCATGACAAGCCAGAGTGAGACGAGTTTGATGGTCCTGGCTTGTTATGGGAGACTTTTGCAGAACCTGACTTTGGGAGCCCTGAAGAGACCTGGTTCAATGATTTCTTTGAGTGGAGGGAGAGCAGGTATGACTGGGATGACCTTCACGAGATTGAGCAAGACCTGGTCCATCTAGTGGCCCAAGAGATGGAGCTGGAGCAGGACTACCAAAATCTGTTCCACTCCAGTAAGAAGGCTCAGCAGGGAAGCGGAGACCCAGATCCAGAACCCTTCAGCTGGGAAGATATCATGGAAATTTACTGGGAAGAACCCCAGGTGGCCGGTGGAGATGGGACTGAGGTCGCTCCACTGGTCCTGCAGAGCATTGGCAGCCCAGTCTCCATTCCCCAGCAGCAGAGTGATATGCAGGGAATTGGGAGCCCAGTTTCCATTCCCCAGCGGCAGGCTGAGTTACAGGGGGCAGATACAGTCGGTCCTGTCCCCCAGCGGCAGAATGATTTATTGGGAATTGGGAGCCCAGTCTCCATTCCTCAGTGGGAGGCTGAGTTACAGGGGGCAGAGACAGTCGGTCCTGTCCCCCAGCAACAGAGTGACTTACTGGGTGAGGGAAGCTGTGTCCTCCCTCCCCAGGGGCAGAGTATCCAGCAGGGAATAGAGAGCCCAGTCTCCTTTCCCCAGCAGCAGGACACTGTATCGGGAGAGGAGACAGTCGGTCTCCCTCCCCAGCGGCTTGAAGTATGTATGGCAGAGGAGCTTGTTACCCCCCTCTCCCCAGCGGCAGCTGAACGCACCAGGGGGAGACAGTAAGCCCCACAACCGTGCAGATGGGACCGTGGTCTCTGCACTTACAGTTGGTCCTGTCCCCCAGCAACAGTGCTACAAAACCATGGAACTGAAAATGGACAGTTGTATTCACGAACACCGCAGAGCCGCTGACCTCCCTTCTCCTGCAATTAGTCATGTATCCGAATGCAGGTCCATTCAGTATTTTAATGTATGAACAGTGTTACCCCAGATAGCTATGCCATGGAGCCTATTCGTATAACAAAAGACTATGTGAAAGACTTTAGCTTCATGGCGATTGAACTGTATGAACATACGGTAATAATGTGCGCTCAGATATAAGCTATCTGGGGATATGTTGAATGTACCTGTTTTATGCAGTAGTTGCAACATTGTATATTTTTATGTCTTTTTACTGCCATGTGTGTAATGGAGTTTAGCCTCTATCCTTGGAGATAATTGCGTTACTTCCTAATTATCTCCAGGATAGAGAGGAGGGATTACTGTTAAACTGTTTCTATTGGTCAGTGTACAATTTGTGTCCCAGTCTTCCACCAGGTCCCCCTATGGGAGTGTCCACCTGGTGTAAGACCTGCATAAATACCAGGCAGGTAGCCCAGATTAAACAGATCACTGCTTGACCCTCAACACGGAGCGTTGTCTCGTTCTTGGGGGGGATTTATTGTATGCTGTTCCAGTTCGACTGCTAGGAGTGTAAACCTTTCGTATGTTTTTTCCTGTTTGGCCGTTTGAAGCATTCGTATGGTTCCGGTTCGGGAGTTTGGAGCATTCGTATGGTTTCCTGTTCAGGAGATTGGTCTATGGAGTAGCTGCCTGTGTATCTGGAAGGGAATATCTCCTAAACGGCTTTTAACCCCTTTTATGCCCGGGGTGCCGTTACAACAACAAATGACAATTTTCAGTTCTTTAAAACCTATAAAGTGTTTTGAAACTTACTGTGCGTAATAATTTGGAACAGTGCATTGTACGTTTTTTTATGTTTAAAAAAAATACTGTTATCATTAGGAGGTTTGTTCAATAAAATTTTAATTGTACTCTTAATAGCTGATAACATGAGAAACCATGTTAGCCCAAGGGGAGACAGTCGGTCTTCCCCCATAGCAGCATGGTGCTTTGTCCAAAGAGGAGACGATCGGTCTCCCCCTCCAGCAGCACAGCTATGTGTCCAAAGGGGAGACAGTCGGTCACCCCCTCCAGCAACCAGGCTCCCACCAGGCTACTTCCATGGTAGTTCTGGCACCAGGGCAGAGTACAGCTGGTCTCTGCCCACCTCGCAACCTACCAATTCAACGTACCAGTCCCCCACACAGCTGTAGTGAGGCACCTGGACATGGACAACTTTTCCCCGTACTCAGGTGTAGTAACTATTTATTGTGGGTGGGTTGTACTACTAATTGTGTTCTATGGGTGGGTTGCTGGACTAACCAGGGCACTGACTGGCAGGAGGTCAGATACCCTGTTAGTCTGTTTGGAAAAGGGGAGAGATGTGACGAGACCAATCTTGCCACTGTGCATTGGAGGAGCCTGTTGCCCGCCTGCTGCCGTTAGACTATGGCCGCATGTTGAAACGCTTGATTTTCCCCTGCAAAGACACGAAAGGCAGGTCATTCGGTACTTGCCCTATTTGAACAGTGATACCCCAGATAGCTATGCCATGGAGCCCATTTGTATAACGAAAGACTACGTGAAAGACTTTGGCTCCATGGCAATTGAACTGTATGTATGTGATCTGAGCGCCATTCAGTAATAATGTGCACTCAGATCTAAGCTATCTGAGGATATGTTGAATGTACCTGTTTTATGCAATAGTAAAGGGCCTACAATAGAATTGAGACCCTCCAGCATATTTCTCAAATATCCACACAGGATTCTATAAAGAAACTGTCTAAAGAGCAGCTACAGATAAGGTGGTAGCTCTACAATACTGCATAGCCCTTTAACATCTCCTTACCACCAAGGGTGGTGTTCGTGGTTTGGTAGGTAAGGAGTGCTGCAGCTACATTGTGAACAATGAAGGCAAGATTAATCATTAATCATCTAGGCTAACCACAATAAAAATTTTTTTAAAAAGCGCATGAAACACCAACCAGACACCGGAGTATTTGAATAGTTGGGGAACATGGGAAATAAAGTTGCACATGAGTTATTGATTACCATAATAATTTGTATTTCTTTGTGTACATATTATATTTCGCAAGTAAGCAGAAATGGATTTCAGAGAGCTCCCTGTTAGAATATCATTTTGATGTAGTTATAGTGTAAAAGCAAGAGGTGGAATGTTATGGACGTCAAATAGCATTAAACATTTTACTCATATTTGATGTCGATAGCACTAAGGGGGAAAATGGATTGAGTCGACTCTGTGGTGTAAAGGACAGTTCCCAGATATCAGAGCAACACACTCTAGAAAGTTAGCAGGAACTTGAAATGTGTGAGATAGAATGTGTGAGTAGCTCCTTTAAGGGAATTCTCAGAAGTTGATAAATATGTAAAACAAAAGAAAGAGTTCTACAAAATATACAAAACACTGTGTTTCACCAGAGAGGCTTTGAGTGAGTACCTATCCTATACCTTTATTATTGTTTATTTACAACAGTGAGAACTATATTTATATTCTTGTTTTTGCCTACCTAATACTTCACAAGATCCTCTACTAGTACTCTAAGTGGGGATATATCAAAATATGCAGCACTAGATTTGGTTTTAGTTTCTGTTTATTTCACATACCATTCGGAGCACTTACTACTGGATCTAAAGAAATCACATTCAATATCCCCAGGCTGGGATTGTACCACCCAACCGCATGAAAGTAAAGCTAACTGAAATTAGGACTAATTTAAGCTGTACACACTATAAATGTCTTTCTTTCTTCACCCAATTGCGCCAAGAATACTACATAAGATTTTATTGTACTCTTCCTCTTAACATATTTATTAATGTCTCCAAATTCTCCAAAGGCGCTACACCCTCTTTCCATCTCACACATCTGGACCAGAACAGGGAGACTCTGGTTTGGGTTGATTGAGCTGCTTCTATTCTCAACTGTATGTGATATAAACCTGTCACCCTTATATTTTAGGCACGTGCAACATAACTGGCTGTGTACAAATCATCACCTCTCCACCACTGTGCTTGACAGTTGGTATGAGGTGTTTGTGCTGATATGCTGGGTTTTTGCCGAACATGGAGCTGTGCAATATGGCCAAACATCTCCACTTTGGTCTTGTCTGGCCAAAGCATATCCTTTGGTTTGATTTGTTTTATTTTTCAGTTTTCACTAGACCTCCCAGCTTTGTAGACACAGAGACACAGATTTTGAATATCTTTATTGGAGAAACACAAGAGTTTAACAAGAGCACTATGCCAGTTCTAGTGCAGGACACAATTGAACCAAACTTTAGTTGCTTCACTAACTTCATGTCCCTTTTGACTAACAGGGACTTTTTAACCCCTTTATACTTTAGGATAATAAACAAAGGAGCAATGCTAAGTGTATTACACACAGAGAAACACTGCCATACACACATACGGACACTGCACACATACAGCAACATTTACATACATACACACTGACACAGCACACATACAAGAACACTGACATACACACATAATACACAGCACACATATTGAAACATAGATATAGATAGATACATGAAAATAAATAAATATAGTTTTAAGCCGTGCTAAAGGAAGTTGTGGTGGATCTCCAATACTCAACCAAATTACCTTTTCCAACCCATATGCCTCTGTGTCTGGGAGATAACTAGATTGAGAACCGCTAATCTAACTAACTTCCAGACATCAGTGCTCCTTAACAAAATACCCAAAAATGTATATTTCTCCACCAGCAAAACCCACATATAAGGTATCCTTGAATAGCTCAACTCGTCAGCTGTAAACAGTTTAAGTCGCGCCATGATCCTTGGCACAATTTATGATCACCACCCGGCTAGGTTTTACCAGCTGTGGCTGAGTACTGACCTGAAGACTATTTCCATGCAGCTAGCCTTAGTTGGTAGACTGTGGAGGACCTAGCCTGCACAGATAGGTTACCGGGTGGTCAGTTCTCAGGGTGCGTCTGGTAATCTTTTCCATTTAATTACAATAGTCCAGCAGACATAGTCAGATCCATACCTGGATGCCCAGGTATAGTTTACTTTAGAATTTGAGTTTGGTTAGCCAGGACAATCTATCAGAAATATTGTTCTGTTTGCCTGACAGGTATTGCATCGTGAAATTATATGGTTGAAGGGCAAGCCTCTATTTTAGCAATTGGGGATTGTCTCCAGCTACCCTATTTAACCAGATGAGGGGATTATAGTTGGTCATCAGGGTGAAGGACTGGCTATACAAGTATCAGTGCAACTTCTTTAAAGCCCATACTAGGGCCAGACACTCCTTTTCGACTACTGCTTAGCTGACCTCTTGCAGAAAGAACTTCCTATTGATGAATGCTAACAGATGCGCTTTTCTGTCATCCCCGACCTGGCTCAGCACCACTCTCAGTCCACACTTGGAAGCATCTCTATGGAAGATAAAGCATTTGGTAGGGTCGAGTGCAGCATGTACTGTGGCATTGTTTATGGCCTCTTGAACTGTTGGAAGGCATCCTCAGACTCCAGGGACCACAGAACCTGTTGAGGAAGGTTTTTTTCATCAGGTCAGTCAGAGGTTTGGTGATGGTGCTATAGTCAGGCACAAATCTCCTATAGTAACCAGTCGCACCTAGTACATGGTTGAGACCTGTGACGGAGCTCCTGTACTCTGACCGAGTACCTCTGCCCGACCCACTTCCTACCCATTTGCAGGGAACCCTGAAACTATTCCGCCCTAGTCGCCAAAGCTTGACTGGGGTCTCTCAGGAGCTCTTCCACCCGACCAGGCAGAGGCTGCTGCTCTCCTACCAGGCAGGTATAGTCCCTTCTGCCTATTCTGCTGCAGCCCTTCTTCCGGGCAGGTATTGTCCCCTCTACAGCTTTCCTTTCAGGCAGGTATTGTCCCCTCTGCCTATTCCGCTGCAGTCTCCTTACAGAAATTTTAGTTATTGCCTTTACAAAGGCAATTGCGGCTCTCAGGCCTAGCTCTTTTGATTTATCCCTAAGTTGACTTGTCTGGATCTGGCTATGTCTGCTGGATTATCGTAATTAAATGGAAGAGATTACCAGACTCTACTAGACCAAGCACCCTGACATGCAACGCTGACTACATAATCACTCTTTCATTGCTCCACACGGTTCTCTACCAACTCAACACTAATGTAGGGTAACAACTGCTTGATCCAAGGATAAATCTGACTGCCATTCTGGGGTCAAGAAGGAATTTTTTCCTAGCTTGTTGCAAAATTGTGCTTCAAACTGGGTTTTTTTGCCTTCTTTTGGATCAACAGCAAAAAACAAATGTGAGGTAGGCTGAACTTGATGGACGCAAGTCTCTTTTCAGCTATGTAACTATGTAACTATGTAACACACACGGACATATCACATCTTATGACAAAAAACACCCTAACAAAGCTCCTGAAAAAACACTGCAACAAAAACAATCCCACTCCTACACAACATGTTAAATGCAACACTTCCTAAGGTTATTTGTTTTCAGTTATTGTTCTTCTTTAATTTAAAAAAAAAAAAAAAGTCAACCAACACAACAGGAAGAAAAATCTCAACAAAATAACTCTCGACTTTCTTTTCCTTTCTGTAATACATAATTGACATATGTACTATCATATGGCTTTTGCACAAGCCTAAAAATGTTACTCTACCATGCGATTTGATATTGCAAAAATAAAGAAATTTAAAAAACAAACACACAAAAAACAATAGCATTCAATATATTAAAGTAGATATGGTGTTTCGAATTAAAAAAAAAAAAAAAGAAAGAAGGTCTAGCTGACTGCCTCAATTAATATTTTTGTTCAGTATTTACAGATGAAAATGGAGGAAAGGGGCCTCAGTTAGGAAAAAGGACAAATGGGTAATTTGTTACATGTGAGTTTACAGAGGAAGAGGTTCTATTTCAACTGCCAAAAGTAAAGACAAATAAGTCAATGGGACCTGATGGAATACACCCAAAGCTATTAAAAGAGCTTAGTGGTGTACTAGCAAAACCATTAACATATTTATTTAACTAATCATTGTTAACAGTCCCAGAAGATTGGAAGTTAGTGAATGTTATGCCCATTCACAAGAAAGGTAGTAGAGAGGAGTCGGAGTAGTCGGGGAACTATAGGCCAGTAAGCCTTACTTCAGTAGTGGGGATGTTAAAGTAATGGAAACCGTATTAAAGGATAGGATTGTTGAACATCTAAAATCACATGGATTTCAAGATCAGAGACAACATGGGTTTACTTCAGGGAGATCATGCCAAACTAATCTTATTGATTTTTTTTGATTGGGTAACTAAAATAATAGATCAGGGTGGTGCAGTAGACATTGCTTACCTAGATTTCAGTAAGGCTTTTGACACGGTTGCACAGGGCCGCCATCAGAAATTGTGGGGCCCCTAACACAGCTCAAGGTCTGGGCCCCCGGGTGCCCGCCTCCAAGCCCTGCCTCCAAATCCCACCCACAGGAATATACAGACACACACACAGAAAGATACACACATACTAACAGACATACACACATATAGACACAGATACAGATACACACACATACTGACATACACACACACATACATACATACTGACAAACAGACATACATACAAACTGCCATACATACACATAAATACATACACATACATACTGATATACATACATACACACACAGATAGATATATACATACACAGATACATACAGACATACTGACATACACACGCATAGACATACATGCATACTGACATACATAGTGATAGATATTTACATACATACATACATACTGACACACACACAGACATACATACATACAGACATATATATATACATACTGACATACACACACACACATACAGATAGACACATACAGACATACTGACATACACACACAGACATACATGCATACTGACATACATACATACTGACACACACACAGACATATATGCATACTGACATACATGCATACTGACATACACACACAGACATACATACATACATACATACTTGCAGACACATACACAGACATACATACATACTGACATACACACAGTCATACATACACACACACACATATATACATACTGACATACACACACAGACATACATACATACTGACATACACACACACAGACATACATACATACATACTGACATACACACATACATATATACATACTGACATACACACAGACACACATACTGACATACACACACACAGACATATATACATATACACACACACACACACTTCATTTATCAGCCACCCTCCTCTTACCTTTAAGTTGCAGGAGGGTGGCTGGGGATCATGGGAGTGGATGCCTCTGGTGTCCTCTCCTGGCCTCTGCTCTCCCGCTGCTCTCCCCCCACGCGGAGTAAGCTGGGAGGAAGTGACCGGCCGTCACTTCCTCCCAGCAGCACTTGCGGTGCAGCCGCAATTTTTTTTTTTTAAAGGGGCCCGGTCGTGCAATTACCTGGCCGCAGTGCTGACCGGGCCCCTGAAACCACTGCCACCCTCTACATAAACCTCTGCTCCTCTTCTACATAAACCCCTGCTCCCCTTCTACTAAACTCCTGCCCCCTTATACTAACCTCCTGCTTCCCTAATACTAAACCCCTGCTCCCCTTATACTAAACCCCTGCCCCCCTTATACTAAGCCCCTGCTCCCGTTATACTAAACTCCTGCCCCTCTACAAACCCCTGCTCCCCTTATACTAAACTCCTGCCCCCTTTACAAATCCCCTGCTCCCCCTTCAACAAAACCCATGCCCCCTCCACAAAATCCTTTCCCCTGCCACTTCACCAGAAATGCCTGCCCCCTCTTCTACAAAACCTCTCCTCTACACCAAAACCCCTATCCCAAAACTCCTATCCCCTTTTTTACCCCTTCTATAAAACCTCTGCTACTCCCTAAACCAAAACCCCTTCCCCAAAATCCCAGCTAGAAAACCTCTGCTCCCCCTTCTGCAAACCCCCCACACACAAAAACAACAATCTATTTAATAAAAAAAAAAGCAAAAGTAACAACAAGACTAAGCAGACTCACATTAAAGCTTGCTGCTCCCTGGAACCTCCTGACAGTGTCCCAGTCTGACGACCTTGATACCAGCACTGACCTCCTCCCTCACACTCACTGTGCGGATCCTTCCGCGAATGACTGTGGAGGTGGAGCATGCTCTTCCTCCGTGCTCCTGACCTCTCTCTCCCGGCCGCTGCTCTCTTCATAATTTGCAAGTCAAGTACACAGCATAGTGCACTTGACTTGCTCTGCACATGACTCGGGCCGGCCTGTGAGTGACTGAGTGCGCACTGTGTCGGCCACCCGGCGCCCCTGTTGCCGTGGCGCCCTGTGTGGCCGCACAGCTCGCACACCACTAAGGCCGGCCCTGAGTGGATGCATGGAATAGCCTTCCAGCTGAAGTGGTAGAGGTTAACACAGTAAAGGAGTTTAACCTCTTAGTAACCGCGGACGTGATCACCGAGTGATCGCCCCCCTCCCCCCCCCCGAGTGATCACTTCAGGGTTTGCCGCATGTGACGCCCGGCAGTGTAGGGAAGAGAATCTGAAGCCATCCGCAGGCTTCAGATTCTCTCTCCCTTACTGAGTGCCTTGAGGGGTCGAGGCACTCAGAAATTGTTTAAAAAAATAACTATATTGAAAAAAAAATGAATTTTTATAAAAATTAACCCCTACCCTCCCTCCCCCCCCCTTCCCCATGAACTTACCGTTTGCCGCGGTCCCCTGCTGGCGATCGGTCTTCTTCTTTGGGGGGACTCTCTAGACTGAGCCCAGAGAGTCCCCCCTCTCCAATTTAGGACACCCAGGCCCCCCTTTTAGAGCGATCACATGGCCCCCATAGGTGTCCATTGTACTGCCAGCAGGGGGACTGCCTGAATTGACAGGCAGTCCCCCTGCTGGTTGAAAAGTTAAAATAAAGTTTAAAAAAAGTTAAAATAAAGTTAATAAAAGTTTTAAAAATGTATATATATATATATATACACACACACAAGTATAGTGGCACTCACCCTTTCAATGAATCAGTAAAAAAATGCCTTGGTGCAATCCCACGCTGGATATATAAAGCAAAAAGGAAAGAGATGCACTCTCAGGTCTTTGTAGAAAAAAACTCGATATTATTTAATAACAGGTAACATACATTTGATCGACGTTTCAACCTCTTCAGGTCTTCCCTCAAAGAGGTCGAAACGTCGATCAAATGTATGTTACCTGTTATTAAATAATATCGAGTTTTTTTCTACAAAGACCTGAGAGTGCATCTCTTTCCTTTTTGCTTTATATATATATATATATATATATATATATATGTATATATGAGATATATATTATATCTATATATAGTACATGTAACTCAGAGCTCCATCAGCTGTTCCACTGCCATTTGAAACAGTCTGATTTTTAAACATACCCAGTCTCAGACATAGGCGTGCACACGGGGTGTGCCGGGTGTGCCTGGGCACACGCTAATCCCCGTGGCACGCCTATGGTTTGAGTCCTGCAGGAACAGCGCTCCTGCACTTTTTTTGAGCAGGAACGCTGTTCCTGCAGGCACTCAGCGCCCCCTGTCTCACCTCTTGCCCCTGTCATGGGGGGCAAGAGGTGATGGATCCCCTCCCCTCTCTGCAGCTCAGCCGCGGCGAGGGAGCTGTCTGCAAAAAAATTTGAAATACCCTAGGGTGTCTACGTTTCAAAAAATATATAGTTTGATGGGGGTAAATTATATTGTCCGGCTTCAAAAATGTCCCAAATGGGACATGGGTGCATGATGACTAACTGTGAAAATTCCAAGTTGGAAAACTGGAATGCGCACCCTTCAAATAAGGTCTTTTAGCCCCCAGAGAACCCTACACACCTATACATGGGTAGTAATAAAAGGAATGGAACATATCAGCTATGAAGAAAGGTTAACAAATTTAAACCTATTTAGTTTAGAAAAACGTCGCCTGAGAGGGGATATGATAACATTATACAAATATATTCGGGGCCAATATAAACCATTGTGTGGAAATCTATTCACAAACCGGACTTTACATAGGACACAAGGCCATGCGTTTAGACTGGAAGAAAGAAGATTTCGTCTAAGGCAAAGGAAAGGTTTTTTTACTGTAAGAACAATCAGGATGTGAAATTCTCTGCCTGAAGAAGTGGTTTTATCAGAGTCCATACAGATGTTCAAACGGCTACTAGATGCATACTTGCAAGAACAGAATATTCAAGGATATAATCTTTCAATGTAGGGTAATAACTGCTTGACCCCATTCTGGGGTCAAGAAGGAATTTTTTTCCTAGCTTGTTGCAAAATTGTGCTTCAAACTGGGTTTTTTTTTTGCCTTCTTTTGGATCACAGCAAAAAACAAATGTGAGGAAGGCTGAACTTAATGGACACAAGTCTCTTTTCAGCTATGTAACTATGTAACTATGTATCCCTCTACTCAGGAGATGATGCTGAACACATATTGGGGTGTTCTTTGGCAGTAACCCTTAAAGTTCTCAGGACATATATTCTTAAATTGCTTTGTGTCTCAAAAAAATCAGTTATTATTATTTATTTTTTTATTTGGCATAGATTGGTGATAAAAGATTCAAAATATCCCAGATATTAATACCTTAGGTTGTCTTCTTTTGAAAAATATATACATGTGAAGGGTTATTTGGGGATTCCTGACAGATATCAGTGTTACACTGTAACTTGCGTTAATTTAAAAAAAAAAAAAATTGCTTTGGAAATAGCAAAGTGCTACTTGTGCTTATAGCCCTATAACTTTCCCCAAAAAACTAAGAACATGCTAACATTAGGCATTTCTAAACTCAGGCCAAAATTTAGAAACTATTTAGCATGGGTGTTTTTTGGCAGTTGTAGATGCGTAACAGATTTTAGGGGGCAAAGTTCGAAAAAGTGTGTTTTTTTAAAAAAAAATTCATCATATTTTATAATTTTTTTATAGTAAATTATATGATATGATGAAAATAATGGTATCTTTAGAAAGATCATTTAATGGCTAGAAAACCAGTATATAATATGTATGGGTACAGTAAATGAGTAAGAGGAAAATTACAGCTAAATACAAACACCGCAGAAATGTAAAAAGAGCCTTGGTCCTAATGGCAAGAATTTTGAAAAACCGCCAGCTCACTAAGGGGTTAAGCATGTGTGGGATAGACATAAGGATATCCTAACTATAAGATAAGGCCAGGGGCTAATGAAAGTATTTAGAAAATTGCCAAAACACATGGAACCCTTTTCGGCTACCACCTCGTGTGCGGTCGGTCAAATGGTTTATTCCCCATAACTCCCGAACCCCTGGTCCGATCTGGGTGAATTTTGAGTATGTTGGCCACCCAGATCAGGGCTACCAGGGGGTCCCACTTAGAGCCTTGTACCCCACAGTTTTGGGGTACATCCAGAAACCAGGTTAAACTGTAACAGAAATAAGTGGATTAAGTGTCACACTGAGGGGAGGAGATGTATGGGAGGTAACTACTGTACCATTGGCTACTGTCCCAATTATTGTAAATCCTTCACTTGCATGGGAGAAACCTTTATAAGGAAACGATGTGATTAAAAGTTCAGTTCTGCTCCTGATGCTGTGTGTCGTCCAGTCATTGGGATTGAGGTTGGGATATTGTTGGAGTGTTTTGCCTGCTGGAAATATTACGTTATGGATTTTTAATACTTGTTCCTGAGCCTTACTGGGATCTAAAGTGGAGATAAGCTGTGTAAGAGCAGCTCTCCGCTACACTGTTCCCCTTTTAACTACCGAATAAAACTCCTGAACGGCCAGCCACCCAGCAGAGAAGTGTGCTGCTGGTTAACCTCTTGGCCCCATTAGAACGTTGAGGTTAACCGCAGACATCTCTTAATTGATGCCTGTAGCTGGGTGATCGCCATTCGTATCCCGAACACGAGGTCGCGGCCATTTAAAATCCACGAACGCTCAGCGGTTTTCGGCGGTAAACTCATGGAACTCAAAATTGACACTTTTTGGCACGAACACCGCTGAAGCCGCCAACCTCCCGTCTCCTTCGGAAGAAATCTCACGAAAATCCCTGTATTCGGTATTTTGTCCACGAATATGCCATACCCCAGATAGCCGATTGGACTGTGTGCATAGGATCTGAGTGCTATTCGCTACTTTTGTGCGCTCAGATCCCAGCTATCTGGGGACACGTTTGTGGCGAAACCAACCTCACCACTGTACACTAGAGAAGCCTGGTTGCTCGCCTGCTACCTTTGGACTATGGCCCCATGTTAATAGACATCTTTTTCCCTGGAAAAAAGACTTATTCGTGCTTTTCTGCCGGGTGTTCGGTAGATTTGTTTGAGTGTGTTGTACCCCAGATAGGAATCCCATGGAGCCCATTCGCATGAAACTGACTGTGTAAAGACTTTGGCTCCATGGCGATTAAACTGTATTCGTGTGGTCTGAGCGCCATTCGCTTAATAATGTGCGCTCAGACCTGAGCTATCTGGGGATATGTAGAACGTATATGTTTTATGTACTGAATGTAACTGTAGGTAATTTTATGTCTTTTACTGTTTGTTTTCTGCCATGTGGTTAATGGAGTTTTGCCTCTGTCTTTGGAGATAATTGAATTACTTCTCAATTATCTCCAGAGCAGAGAGGAGGGATTGTGATGTAATTGTGGGAGTGTTTAAAGGTGTATGTCTGTGATTGGCTAAGAGCCAATATGTTTCCCAGTTTCCCATTTGGTCCCCTAGGGGAGTGTCCACCAGGTGGGAGACCTGCATAAAAGCCGGGCAGTTAGCCCCAGTAAACCAGTTCCTATTTTAACCCTCAAAGTGAAGTGTCGTCTCATTATTGGGGGAAGGATTTATTGTATGCTGTTCCAGTTTGACTGCTAGGAGAGTAAACCTATTCGTATGGTTTCCTATTCAACTGTCATCAGCATTCATATGCTTGGGAGAATTTATTTGTTTCTCCGGTTCGGTGGTTTTGGTGTCTGCTGCAGTGCTTGGAGTCCTCAGGGAGTGCTAGGAGCATCCTTCAACGGAGGTACCCAGTCGGGGTGCCAGGTGATCCGTTACAATTGGTGGCAAGTGACGGGATCATTCTCACAGCCCAGAAGGACAGCTACAAGGTAACACCATTCCCTGGATTTACAAATTGAGGGTAACGCTAGTACCCGTACAGCGCCCCTATCTACAGAGGAACCAACTTCGGCAGAGCAAGCATGGTGCCTGGCTACACTCAAGAGCAGTTTGACAGAGAGGTTAATGCGGTGCTGTCGCTCTGTGGACCCAACCCCGCGGAGAGTACAGTGCAGATCGCCAAGAAAACAATAGGAGAGTACCTGCAAGCCCTAGCAGAGTTGGCCAGGGGGGAGACACCCCAGCTGCTGAGTAAGTTCCAGAGAGCCAAAGGTGTCGTCCTTCCTCCCCAGCGGCCGTGTGAGTTACAGGGAGACAAAGGTGTCGTCCATCCTCCCCAGCGGCAGTGTGAGTTACAGGGAGCCAAAGGTGTCGTCCTTCCTCCCCAGCAGCCGAGTGAGTTACAGGGAGACAAAGGTGTCGTCCTTCCTCCCCAGCGGCAGAGTGAGTTACAGGGAGCCAAAGGTGTCGTCCTTCCTCCCCAGCGGCAGTGTGTGTCCCAGGGAGCTGAAGGTGCCGTCCTTCCTCCCCAGCGGCAGTGTGTATTACAGGGAGCCGAAGGTGTCATCCTTCCTCCCCAGCGGCAAAGTGAGTTACAGGGAGCCAAAGGTGTCGTCCTTCCTCCCCAGCGGCAGTGTGTGTCCCAGGGAGCTGAAGGTGCTGTCCTTCCTCCCCAGCGGCAGTGTGTATTACAGGGAGCCGAAGGTGTCATCCTTCCTCCCCAGCGGCAAAGTGAGTTACAGGGAGCCAAAGGTGCCGTCCTTCCTCCCCAGCAGCAGTGTGTGTCCCAGGGAGCTGAAGGTGCCGTCCTTCCTCCCCAGCGGCAGTGTGTGTCCCAGGGAGCTGAAGGTGTCATCCTTCCTCCCCAGCGGCAGGGTGTCCTGCAGGGAGCAGAGAAGGTCGGTATCGCACCCCAGCAGAAGGACAAAATATTGAAAGTGGAGACGGTCGGTCTCCCTCTCCACCAGCAGAGAGAGTGTCAGGGAGAGGAGCCTGCTACCCCCTCTCCCCAGCGGCTGAAAGGATATATGGGAGAGGAGCTGGTTACCCCCTCTCCCCAGCGGCAGCTTGACATACCCAGGGGAGACAGTAAGCCCCACGACCGTGCAGATGGGACCATGGTCTCTGCACTTACAGCACAGGGGGTAGGGACAGTCGATTCTACCCCCCAGCGACCGGGGTCTTTAGCCAAAGGGGAGACAGTCAGTCTCCCCCTCCGGCAGCAGAGCTGTGTATCCAAAGGGGAGACAGTCGGTTTCCCCCTCCAGCAACCAGACTACTCCCGTGGTAGTGCTGGCACCAGGACAGAGTACCGCTGGTCTCTGCCCACTCAGCAACCCACCCAGTCCGATTACCAGTCACCCACACAGCCATGGTGAGGCGCCTGGACATGGACAACGCTCTCCTCTACCCAGGTGTAGTAACCAGTTCTTGTGGGTGGGCGGTATTACTGATTGTGTTTTGTGGGTGGGCTGCTGGACTAACAAGGGCACTGACCGGCATGAGGTCAGATACCCTGTTAGTCTGATTGGTAAAGGGGAGAAGTGTGGCGAAACCAACCTCACCACTGTACACTGGAGAAGCCTGGTTGCTCGCCTGCTGCCTTTGGACTATGGCCCCATGTTAATAGACATCTTTTTCCCTGCAGAAAAGACTTATTCATGCTTTTCTGCCGGGTGTTCGGTAGATTTGTTTGAGTGTGTTGTACCCCAGATAGGAATCCCATGGAGCCCATTCGCATGAAACTGACTGTGTAAAGACTTTGGCTCCATGGCGATTAAACTGTATTCGTGTGGTCTGAGCGCCATTCACTTAATAATGTGCGCTCAGACCTGAGCTATCTGGGGATATGTAGAACGTATATGTTTTATGTACTGAATGTAACTGTAGGTAATTTTATGTCTTTTACTGTTTGTTTTCTGCCATGTGGTTAATGGAGTTTTGCCTCTGTCTTTGGAGATAATTGAATTACTTCTCAATTATCTCCAGAGCAGAGAGGAGGGATTGTGATGTAATTGTGGGAGTGTTTAAAGGTGTATGTCTGTGATTGGTTAAGAGCCAATATGTTTCCCAGTTTCCCATTTGGTCCCCTAGGGGAGTGTCCACCAGGTGGGAGACCTGCATAAAAGCCGGGCAGTTAGCCCCGGTAAACCAGTTCCTGTTTTAACCCTCAAAGTGAAGTGTCGTCTCATTATTGGGGGAAGGATTTATTGTATGCTGTTCCAGTTTGACTGCTAGGAGAGTAAACCTATTCGTTTGGTTTCCTATTCAACTGTCTACAGCATTCATATGCTTGGGAGAATTTACTTGTTTCTCCGGTTCGGTGGTTTTGGTGTCTGCTGCAGTGCTTGGAGTCCTCAGGGAGTGCTAGGAGCATCCTTCAACGGAGGTACCCAGTCGGGGTGCCAGGTGATCCGTTACAACGTTGAATGCCTGTATTATGTCCAGTTATTGTAAAGTTATATATTGTTTTGCATTTTGTTATAGTCACTTAAAATGGCATTTGGTCTTTGTCCTGGGAAATTATTGAATTACTTCACAATTATCTCCACAATTATCTCCCGGGCAGAGCAGAGGGTCTTGGGTAATTAAAGGGGCATGGCTACATGTGTAACACTGTGATTGGTTGTTGTAATGTCCTTGTCACAGTCTCCCATTTGGTCCCCTAGGGGAGTGTCCACCAGGTGGGAGACCTGCATAAATACCGGACAGGTAGCCCTCAGTAAACCAGATTCCTGCTGACCCTCAATACGGAGCTTTGTCTCGTCATTGGGGGAATTATTCATATGGATTACGCTTGTTCGGCTGTTTGGGAGACTGACTGGTTTGTGTGATTGCTGTTCGGGAGACTTATTGGTTCGTGTGATTGCTGTTCGGCAGTTTGGAGCGCTCAGTGGCTACCTCTGCATTCGGGAAGGGAATGTCCAATACGGCTGTAACCCCTCTCCTACTGGGGGAGCCGTAACAGAGTTGAAGTTCCAGAAGGCCAAATAGAAGATGTAGAGAAAAGCTATAAGTACCTGGGGGTACCACAAACGCAATGCAACCATGAGGAAGAGGCAAGGAGGATAGCAACATCCAAGTACCTCCAAAGAGTCAGACAGGTCCTGAAGTCCCAGCTCAATGACAAGAACAAGATCCAAGCCATCAAAACATATGCCCTACCGGTAATCAGGTACCCAGCTGGAATAATAACCTGGCCAAGAGAAGAATTAGTCACCATGGATGTCAAGACCAGGAAACTACTCAATATGAATGGAGGATTCCATCCAAAATCCAGCACCCAGAGACTGTACATCTGCCGGAAGGAAGGAGGTCGGGGCCTGATGAGTGTCAAAGCCACAGTCCTGGATGAAACACAGAGCATCCACAAGTACATCATGAAGATGGCTCCCAAAGATGAACTGCTAAGGGAATGCCTGAGACTTCTTTGGCAAGACAACCCTCTCCATGGGGTGTACCACTGGCAGATAGTGGATGTGGCTCACATGCCAAAATCCCACCAGTGGTTGGAAAAGGCAGGACTGAAAGACAGCACAGAGGCACTAATCCTAGCAGCACAGGAGCAGGCACTCAGCACCAGATCAATAGAAGCTGGAGTCTACCACACCAGGCAAGACCGAAGGTGCAGACTGTGAAAATAGGCCTCTAAGACAGTCCAGCACCTAGTAGCCAGATGCAAGATGTTAGCAGGAACAGCATACACGGAGAGACACAACCAAGTTGCTGGAATTGTGTACCGAAACATCTACACAGAATATGGATTGGACCTGCCTAAGTCCAGATGGCAGATACCACCAAGGGTAGTTGAGAATGACAGGGCTAAGATCTTGTGGGACTTCAAGATCCAGACAGAGAAGCAAGTGCTGGCCAACCAACCCGACATTGTGGCGGTAGACAAGGAACGAAAGTTGTGGTGGATGTGGCAGTACCCAGTGACTATAACATAAGGAAGAAGGAACATGAGAAGGTGGACAAATACCAAGGACTGAAAGAAGAACTAGAAAGGATGTGGAAAGTGAAGGTGGTAGTAGTCCCAGTCATCCCAGTTGTGAAAGGATAGCTGTGACTCCCAAGCTGGGGGAGTGGCTTCAACAGATTCCAGGTGGGACATCTGAGATCGCTGTCCAGAAGAGTGCAGTTCTAGGAACAGCTAGGATACTGCGCAGAACCCTCAAACTCCCAGGCCTCTTATAGAGGGCCCGAGAATGAGGCATAAACTTACCACCCAGTAGGGGTGAGAAAATTATATATATATATATATATATATATATATACTGCCTGGCCAAAAAAAAGTCGCCACGTGGATTTAACTAAGCAAATAGGTAAGAGCCTCCTATTGGATAGTTACTGCATGGGCGATTATCTTTTAGCTGGCAACAAGTTATTTAACCCCAACCGATGCAATGAGTAGCTCCTCATTTCTTAAACAACCATGTCAAAAGACACATCCCGTGGTCGTGGAAAAGATGTTAGTTTGTTTGAGAAGGGTCAGATCATTGGCATGCATCAAGCAGAGAAAACATCTAAGGAGATTGCAGAAACGACTAAAATTGGGTTAAGAACTGTCCAGCGCATTATTAAATTTGGTCTGATGAGTCCAGATTTACCTTGTTCCAGAGTCATGGGCACATCAGGGTAAGAATAGAGGCAGTGAAGTGATGCACCCATCATGCCTAATGCCTACTGTACAAGCCTGTGGGGGCGGTGCTATGATCTAGGGTTGCTGCAGTTGTTTAGGTCTAGGTTCAGCAACATTGTGTGCCCAAAGAATGAGGTCAGCTGACTACCTGACTATACTGAATGACCAGGTTATTCCATCAATGGAATTTTTCTTCCCTGATGGCACAGGCATATTCCAAGATAACAATGTCAGGATTCCTCTGGCTCAAATTGTGAAAGAGTTGATCAGGGAGCCATCACTTTCACACTTGGATTGGCCACCACAGAGTCCAGATCTTAACCCCATTGATAATCTTTGGGATGTGCTGGAGAACGCTTGTGCGGTGGTCCGACTCTCCCATCATCAGTATAAGATCTAGGTGAAAAATGAATGCAACACTGGACGGAAATAAATCTTGTGACACTGCAGAAGCTTATCAAAACAATTCCACAGCGAATGTGTGCCGTAATTAAAGCTAAAGGTGGTCCAGCGAAATATTAGTGTGTGACCTTTTTTTTTGGTGGCGACATTTTTTGGGGCCAGGCAGTGTATATATATATATATATATATATATATATATATATTTATATGTATATGTATACATACACTTATTGTAGGTCAACAGTTAATAGTTTCTGTCTTTAAAAACCTAAAAAAAAAAACAGAATAAGAAGGAAATAATAGTGCAATATGTCACATCTATTTTAAAGGATTAACCCAATAAAAAACTAAGTCACACTCACGCTGAATCACATGGATGATTTAAATAACCAAGCAGGAAATAAGCAGATACCAAATGATGAGTGGCGAAACGCATCTCAGACGGTTTGAAGCACCTGCAGACTTTGTGACTACCAAATTCTTTTGATTTTCATAATTTTTTTATACTTTAATTAATGTTTGCTGCTACATATATCTAAGCATAGTGAATACCAAAACCATATCTGCTTCCACCATTTAAAGGAGGGTTGTGTCTCCCTACAAAGACATACTTGCTGAATCCCTCACAGCGAGGATATAAGGGCTCTGAACGAGGCGAGCAGGGTATACGCTTGCTGAATACCCCACAGCGAGGATATAAGGGCTCTGAACGAGGCGAGCAGGGTATACACTTGCTGAATATACCACAGCGAGGATATAAGGGCTCTGAACCATGCGAGCAGGTTATATGCTTGCTGAATCCCTCACAGCGAGGATATAAGGGCTCTGAACGAGGCTAGCAGGGTATACGCTTGCTGAATACCCCACAGCGAGGATATAAGGGCTCCGAACAAGGCGAGGGGGTTATACGCTTGCTGAATACCCCACAGCGAGGATATAAGGGCTCTGAACCATGCGAGCAGGTTATACGCTTGCTGAATCCCTCACAGCGAGGATATAGGGGCTCCGAACGAGGCGAGCAGGTTATACGCTTGCTGAATACCCCACAGCGAGGATATAAGGGCTCCGAACGAGGCGAGCAGGTTATACGCTTGCTGAATACCCCACAGCGAGGATATAAGGGCTCCGAACGAGGTGAGCAGGGTATACGCTTGCTGAATCCCCTACAGCGAGGATATAAGGGCTCCGAACAAGGCGAGCAGGTTATACGCTTGCTGAATACCCCACAGCGAGGATATAAGGGCTCCGAAGCAGGTTAGCTTGCTGAAAGCAGGTTATACGCTTGCTGAATCACACAGCGAGGATATAGGGGCTCCGAACGAGGCGAGCGGGTTATACGCTTGCTGAATCCCTCACAGCGAGGATATAAGGGCTCCGAACGAGGCGAGCGGGTTATACGCTTGCTGAATCCCTCACAGCGAGGATATAAGGGCTCCGAACGAGGAGAGCAGGTTATACGCTTGCTGAATCCCTCACAGCGAGGATATAAGGGCTCCGAACTAGGCGAGCAGGTTATACGCTTGCTGAATACCCCATAGCGAGGATATAAGGGCTCTGAACGAGGCTAGCAGGGTATACACTTGCTGAATACCCCACAGCTAGGATATAAGGGCTCTGAACGAGGCTAGCAGGTTATACGCTTGCTGAATACCCCACAGCGAGGATATAAGGGCTCCAAACAAGGCGAGGGGGTTATACGCTTGCTGAATACCCCACAGCGAGGATATAAGGGCTCTGAACGAGGCTAGCAGGGTATACACTTGCTGAATACCCCACAGCGAGGATATAAGGGCTCCGAACAAGGCGAGCAGGTTATACGCTTGCTGAATACCCCACAGCGAGGATATAAGGGCTCCGAACGAGGTGAGCAGGGTATACGCTTGCTGAATCCCCTACAGCAAGGATATAGCGGCTCCGAACGAGGCGAGCAGGTTAGACGCTTGCTGAATCCCTCACAGCGAGGATATAAGGGCTCTGAACGAGGAGAACGGGTTATACGCTTGCTGAATCCCCCTCACAGCGAGGATATAGGGGCTCCGAACGAGGCGAGCAGGTTATACGCTTGCTGAATCCCTCACAGCGAGGATATAAGGGCTCCGAACGAGGCGAGCAGGGTATACGCTTGCTGAATCCCTCACAGCGAGGATATAAGGGCTCCGAACGAGGCGAGCGGGTTATACGCTTGCTGAATCCCTCACAGCGAGGATATAAGGGCTCCGAACGAGGAGAGCAGGTTATACGCTTGCTGAATCCCTCACAGCGAGGATATAAGGGCTCCGAACGAGGAGAGCAGGTTATACGCTTGCTGAATACCCCACAGCGAGGCTATAAGGGCTCCGAACGAGGTGAGCAAGGTATACGCTTGGCTGCTGCTTCTGTTTTTCTGTTTCCCTTTTGAGTACTACTGAAAAGAAATGAGGGGGTTAGGGTCCCCAGAGAACACATTTATCTATGTGATTTGTGCCCATCCCGACTGAAACTATTGGCTGCCTATTGCCCTTACTTCTCCTATTGAACGAGAGCAGCTTTGCCCTCATCCAACATGGCGCCGGACGGGTCACCCTCTATGACGTCATTTCCTGTCTCAGAATGAGGATTTCCTGTTTAGTTATTTTCGAGCAGAGGCACCGCCCCCTCCTCACCCAGTAATCTCCATTGCTCTCAGTGACGTCATATGTCTGCGCCGTTGGGAACCAAGGGTAAGGCTTGCAGTTCCGGGTCTCATTGTGTTTATTGAGGTTATTCCTGGTTCCAGGTCAGGGGGTTATTATTGTCCTCAGTGACCGCTAATGCAGCCATTCATTACTTAGTGAGCAGCAGGGAGGATACTGGATCTTTAATACAATGCTGTCACAATTACAGACAATTACACTAACATGGAGAGAGAAGGGACAACATGGAGAGAGAGAGAGAAGGAGAGGGGGTAACATGGAGAGAGAGAGAGAAGGAGAGGGGGTAAACATGGAGAGAGAGAGGAGAAGAGGTAACATGGAGAGAGAGAGGAGAAGAGGTAACATGGAGAGAGAGAGGAGAAGAGGTAACATGGAGAGAGAGAGAGAAGGAGAGGGGGTAACATGGAGAGAGAGAGAGAAGGAGAGGGGGTAACATGGAGAGAGAGAGAGAGAAGGAGAGGGGGTAACATGGAGAGAGAGAGAGAGAAGGAGAGGGGGTAACATGGAGAGAGAGAGAGAAGGAGAGGGGGTTATTATTGTCCTCAGTGACCGCTAATGCAGCAATTCATTACTTAGTGAGCAGCAGGGAGGATACTGGATCTTTAATACAATGCTGTCACAATTACAGACAATTACACTAACATGGAGAGAGAAGGGACAACATGGAGAGAGAGAGAAGGAGAGGGGGTAACATGGAGAGAGAGAGAAGGAGAGGGGTTAACATGGAGAGAGAGAGAAGGAGAGGGGGTAACATGGAGAGAGAGAGAAGGAGAGGGGGTAACATGGAGAGAGAGAGGAGGAGAGGTGGTAACATGGAGAGAGAGAGGAGGAGAGGGGGTAACATGGAGAGAGAGAGAGGGTTATTATTGTCCTCAGTGACCGCTAATGCAGCCATTCATTACTTAGTGAGCAGCAGAAAGGATACTGGATCTTTAATACAATGCTGTCACAATTACAGACAATTACACTAACATGGAGAGAGAAGGGACAACATGGAGGGAGAGAGAAGGAGAGGGAGTAACATGGAGAGAGAGAGAGAAGGAGAGGGGGTAACATGGAGAGAGAGAGAGAGGGAGAGGGGGTAACATGGAGAGAGAGAGAGAAGGAGAAGGGGTAACGTGGAGAGAGAGAGAGAGAGAGAAGGAGAAGGGGTAACATGGAGAGAGTGAAGGAGAGGGGGTTATTATTGTTCTTATATTAAACCACACTGACTGATGATCACCGGATCCTAAACTTTCACCTACAGTAATATCTGATACCAAATCTCCATTTGTTAACACTAAATCTAGTATGGCCTCTTTACGAGTTGGCTCCTCAACGACTTGTTTTAGAGACAATCCCAGTAGGGAGTTTAGAATATGCGTGCTCCTGGCACAAGCAGCTATTTTTGTTTTCCAATTCACATCAGGAAGATTAAAGTCACCCATGATGATAACTTCCCCCTTCATTGTCATTTTAGCTATTTCCTTAACTAGTATTATTATTATTATTGCCATTTATATAGCGCCAACAGATTCCGTAGCGCTTTACAATATTTTGAGAGGGGGGCGATGTAACAATAAATAGGACTATTACAAGAAAACTTACAGGAACAATAGGTTGAAGAGGACCCTGCTCAAATGAGCTTACAGGAGGAGGTGGGGTATTAGAAACATTAGGACAGGAAATATCAAGTAGGAGTGAAGTAGAGCTGGAGGAGAGAGCAAAGCACTGTCCCATAGGAGAGAGCAGGAGACAGGTATGTAAGGTAGAGATTACTCTGGGAGGCCATACGCTTTCTTGAAGAGATGGGTTTTAAGGCCCTTCTTAAATGATTGAAGACTAGGGGAGAGTCTGATGGCAGTAGGCAACCTATTCCATAGGAGAGAAGCCGCCCGCCAGAGGTCCTGCAAGCGCGAGTTGGCCGTACGGGTGCGAGTAGATTATCTAACTCTTCAATTTGTCTGTGGGGCCTATAAATCACACCTACACAAGTTACTGTGTGATTACCAAATTCTAACGTAACCCAAACGGACTCTATGTTCGCCTCACTAACTTTTATTAGGCTAGATTTTATGCTATCCTTCACATACAGGGCCACCCCTCCTCCTTTCTTGCCTTCCCTGTCTTTTCTATATAAAGAGTACCCTGGTATTGCTATGTCCCAGTCATTTTTCTCATTGTACCATGTCTCAGTAACAGCGGAGTAACTGAATAAAATGATGGGAGAGATGAGAAGGAAAACCATGAGATTACAGAGTCACAGAGACCGGGTGACTGAAGAGTTTGAAGAAGGAGATCATGATCAATGATGTCAAAGGTAGCAGAGAGGACAAGAATAATTAGTATGGAGTAGTGGCCTTTGGATTTAGCTGCGATTAGATCATTGGTAACTTTGGGGGGCGGAAGCCAAATTGAAGAGGGTCAAGGAGAGTTGGAATTGAGGAAGTGAGACATACGGGTAAAGACAAGTCTTTACAGAAGCTTTGAGGAGAAAGGGATCAGGGATACGAGTCAAAAGTTGTTTTTTTCAGGATAGGTACTACAGTAGCATGTTTAAGGTCAGCAGGGACAATGCCAGAAGAGAGAGAGAGAGCAGTTGAAGATGTGTGTTAAGGAAGGCACAAGACAAGAGGAAAGAGATCGTATAAGGTGGGATGGGATCAAGCTGGCAAGTGGTGGGGCGATAGGAAAAGCACAGCCACCTCTTGTTCAGTAGCAGGGAAGAAAGTCTGAAGGGTAGGAAAGGCATGATCTACGTGTGGTTGAGGAAAGAGAAAGGCAGGGTGGGGAGAATTCTTTCCTTAGCTGTTCAATGTTGTCGGTAAAGTAGCATGCAGAGCTATCGGCTGTAAGGTTAGTTTGAGTGGTGGCCACAGCAAGGCGAAGAATAGAGTTAACGGTGCCTGGGATTGTGGGAGCATGAACTAATGAGAGTGGAAAAGTATGACTGTTTGGCAAGGGCATCGTACAGTGCCATTCTGTGTGTGCTCCTGTTCTGTGGTCAATTTGTTGCGGACCAATCTCTGGCTCAGGTTATGTGGTTATTTCTATGCTAGTATGGGGGGCTGAGGAAATATTTTTTTGAGTGTGCGGTCCTCTGAAAATAATGGCGGTAACTCTTTAATAATTGCCCATGCTCTGCTTGGTCGTTTTTTAAAAACATTTTTTTTAACAAGCTTATAAACTCTCCTGTTTATTTACTTTTTCTGCCTATTCTCAGCCAGAATAGCTTTTCACATTCAGGCACCCCCTCTCTACCCTTCTCTAACACCAGTTGTTTTAAGTGGTAAACTCTCAAAAGCTTGTCTTTGAAATATTCTGTTAGTCCAATAAAAAAAAGGTATCATTGCATATTGCAATAATCTGCTATCCTGGCACATACATACATACATACATAAATACCCTGTATATGTCAGAATAGTTGGTCTGTGGGGGACCCTATAATTGTACATATTCCACCTGTGTGTATAAGGATGGTGTGTATGGGATCATTGTCTTGTATTATATATACCCCATGTGTAGTTTAGGATAGTGTAGTTTATGGGACCCTCTTATTGTACATATTGGCCCTGTGTATATCAGGATAGTGTCTGAGCGTGACAATCTTTATGTTCTTTTCCTCCCTGTGTATACGGATGGTATGTGTGGAACCCTCTTATTATCTATTAGGCAGTAATATTAACAATCATCCATATTTTACCATGAATTGTTTTATATCACAACTGACACTAATTGCAGTAAACTATATAAATAATGAATGACACTTGTTTTTGTGTAGTGTATGGTAGATGCTAATTTTCAGAGCTTATTTGATCAAATCATTAAAAAGCCAAAACAACGAAACAAAAATTTCCATACTCCTTTCATGATGAAGAATGCCTGACCAGTATATTTCTATGCAATAGATTAATTCCTTTAATTTATGTCTCTCATACTCAGACCCAAAAAGGTCATCAATCTTTACTAGCACCTGAGTTTTGTGTTTGGAGAAATTCATCTGGAAGAAGATAGAAGTGATTGGGAGCTTCTTAGACTTGGAGTAGCAGTTTAACGGACAGGTAAGGGTTACAATTACAAAATACATATTTCTTGTCTTCTCATATCTTCCTGCCTTTCTGATAGAGATGCATAACTCAAGGACATTGAAGATCCAAATATGATTGGAATTTGGTCAGCTCGAGTGTGCGGCAATCACACAGATGCATACAGTGTGAAGGCCAAAATCGTTGCTTTCACATACCAATCACGTGCTAAATATGGCATTTGGTAGATTCATAAAGCACTTATTTTAGATTAAGTAGGGACTGGATGGATCCAATAGCAGAAGAATGCACGATCACAAATTTTGATTCCCTTGCATTCCTCATGAGAACAACAAATTTAAGTACTATTTGTCTGCTGGCAGCTCTATCAGCAAGTATGTAAATACTTAAATACACGAATGCAAGAAAGGATAAGCGCTAATCAGTGATACAATAGATTACCTTCTGCAGCAATCACTGAAAAGAGGTACTCCCTCAATAACCCTTAAAAAAATAGCAATGGGGGGTGTGGCAAACCTAGCCACTTGGACAATAACTAGAGACTGTGCCTTTAAGGGTTGCCCCTAGGTCGGGCGAGATATGCGCTTTACACCTATATAGATGTTAAGGTATTTTCCGTGTTGCCTGTAATGCTGTTTCCGCCGAATGCAAATGGCGGTTTTGTATGGGGATTTTCTTTCGTTTCACGAACGGCACTTTAGAAAGCCGTTCGTGAACCGAACGCGATACCCCCTAATAGCCCACACACTTAGAGGCGTGTGGCGCTAGTTAACCGATTGCAACATTGTTGCAATCGGTTATTAGAGGCTCTCCTGGGTGGCCGTCGTTCGACTACCGACCATGCGGCGGTCGGCCATCTTGGATCCCTTGTTCGTCAGCGGGTTCGTGTCGTCGAACGCATACTACTACCAATAGTTATTCGACGGCACGAACACCGCTGAGCCTCCCAGACGTTCGGGAGTTTCAGGACCAGGTTCACCCAAAGCAATCGGTTCCTTTTGTGGGTTTTGTAAGAAATGTGTTTTCTGTGCGGCGTTCGGTTAATTTGGCTGGGATCTGAGCGGCAATCTCACGAATGATGCGCCCAGCCCCCAGCTAACTACCGAACGTCCATTCGTGTAAATCCACCGTATATTTTAAAAGTTATGCATTTTTATATGAATTGCCGGTTCTGCTGCACGAGGGGATAATCCCCTTAACGGTGCATGCTGGGAGGATGATCCCTCTCGTGCAGCAGTGCCTGATGGGAGAAATATGCTATACTGTAAGTCCCCCATGTAGTCCCCTCTGGGAGCGCCCCTGGGGAGGGACTCAGGAAACCCCTTGCATGGGGACTTGTATAAATTGTCGTGCCGATTAAAGGATTGTCAGTTGACTCCCAAAACTGTGTCTCGTCCGGTTATTGGGAGGTTGGGGATATTGCCTTGGTGTTTTCAGCGCTTGACTGTGGATTCGTTCTGGACCAGCGGAATTCGTGGATTTTATATTGGCGTTCCGCTACAATTGGTGGCAAGCGACGGGATCCAACTCTACAGCCGAATACAGCGCATTCGAATGAAAGGAACTACCGAACGGAAAGGCAATTCGTATGAAACAAGCAGACGAAAGCGATCAGTGAATGGGGACTGATTACACGGCGTTAAAGAGACAGACGCTAAAGGAGCTGCTGGAGGCTAGAGGGAAAAGCGCTAGCAATAAATCGAAAGCAGTACTGATTGCAGAGCTAATGGAGGGCGACCAAGCACACAGCAGTCCACCCCCACCTGCCAGAGAGGAAACACCATACCAGAGGGAACTGAGAACCCGGCTGGAATTTGTACCACAGCCAGTAACCCTGGACATCTTAACCGTACTGATGGCGGACGTCCAGGATTATATTATGGCACAGCAACACCAGAGGTCACCATCCAGGGCAGAATCCATCGCCAATTCATTCTGCGCTCCAGTGAAGCAGAAAATACCTTACCAGGCATTTAAAGCATTCTGCGAGGAGAAAGACGAGATTGACGGATACCTGCAGGATTTTGAGCGGTTGTGCGACCTACATGATCTAGAACAGGCTATGTGGGTACCCCTACTGGCAGGCAAGTTGGCAGGACGAGCAGCCGAGGCGTATCGCGCTGTGCCCAGAGAAGATAGCAAGGACTATTTTAAAGTTAAGAGGGCAATTCTGGAGAGGTATGCCATAACCCCGGAGGCATACCGGCGTAAATTTCGAGGATTGAGGAAGCCCGAGAAAGATTCCCACGCTGAGTGGGCACATAAGCTCGACCAAGCGTCGCAAGGATGGATTCAGGCGAGCCAAGCTACCACAATGGAGGAACTGCGCCAGCTCATCTTGCTGGAACAATTTTTTAACGGACTGTCACCTGAGGCACAAGAATGGGTAAGGGACAGGAAACCCCTCACCCTAACCGAAGCCGCCCGGTTGGCGGATCAGCATTTTGACGCCCGGAGGCATCATGGGCTTCCCAACAGGGCTCCCCTGAGACCAGCTGTACCACACCACCCAACCATCTCCACACCCGCCAACGCTACTCCATTCCGGCCACCATCAGGAAACCCCTTGACCTTAGTGGTCCCCCATTTAATTCCAGATACGGCCCACACTGGCGGATCAGTGGCAGTCCGGGTAGCAGGGGGAGCTATGTACCGGTTACCCACGGCCAAAGTGCATTTGAACTGGGGTGCTGGGGAGGGGGTTGTAGAGGTGGCCATAATGAAGAAACTACCGGCCGATGTTGTTTTGGGGAATGTCTTGGGCCCGATGACTTCTGCGTTTCTTCCCCAGGCTCCTTCCCAAGAGGCGCATCCGGTAACCACCCGGCAACAGGCTCGCACCACGGCATTCCCCGCACACTCTGAGGCTCAGGTAAGACACCATGACCCCCCCTTGACCGACATGACTTGGGACACCCCGACCACCTTTGAAGCTGAGGTTCAGACAGACCCCACACTGCAGGTGTACCGAGATAGGGTAGACACGGACCAGGTGGGGCGGGAGGGAGAACGGTACGTATGGGAAAAGAAGTTACTGTACCGGGTGGCGGAACGGGCCATAGGCAACTCTGTGACGCTCCAAACCAAGCAGCTAGTAGTGCCCCAGAAATATAGGCAGGAGTTACTAAGAATCGCCCATGACATCCCTCTGTCCGGCCATCTAGGGATGACCCGGACCCGGTATCGCTTAACGCACGCATTCTTTTGGCCCGGGATTTCCAAAGACGTAAGGCAATATTGTACCTCCTGTGATGTGTGCCAGAGGGTTGGCAAAAGGGGGGATCGCCATAAGGCAAAACTATGTCCCCTCCCCATAATTGAGGAACCGTTCAGCCGGGTAGCAGTAGATATAGTAGGGCCACTACCAAAACCCAGCCCCTCTGGGAAACGGTATATCCTGACCGCGGTGGATTACGCCACCCGGTACCCCGAGGCGATTGCCCTAACTAATATCCACGCGGAGACCGTAGCCGAAGCCTTGATGAAAATCTTCTCCCGAGTAGGGTTCCCACAGGAAATGGTCTCAGATAGGGGGACCCAATTCACGGCTGAGGTTACTCAGCAGTTATGGAGGATATGTGGCATAAAGCCGATCATTAACTCCGCGTACCACCCGCAATCCAATGGATTATGTGAGAGATTCAACGGTACCCTAAAACAGATGCTTCGAACATTCGGAGAGACCCATAAGGACTGGGAACGATTCCTTCCCCATCTGTTGTTCGCATACAGAGAGGTGCCCCAAGAGTCTACGGGTTTTTCCCCCTTTGAACTATTGTTTGGGAGAAGGGTCCGGGGGCCGTTGGATCTCATTAGAGAGCATTGGGAGGGAGAGAGTAGTGCAGATGGGACCCCTATTGTACCATACGTGCTGGCGTTCCGGGATCGCCTGGAGGAATTGACCCAGGCGGTGCGCACCAACCTCCAGGCCGCCCAACAACGACAGCGTCGTTGGTATGACAGAGGGGCCAGAGACCGTAGTTTTCAAGTGGGGCAGAAGGTGCTAATCCTTAAACCAGTCCGCACCGATAAACTACAGGCCGTCTGGCAGGGCCCATACCAGGTGGTAGAGCAGAGATGCGATACCACCTATGTGATCGGCCCATGCTCCGGAGTAGGGAAGAGACGCATGCTCCATGTGAACATGCTCAAACCCTACCACGAGCGGACGGAGGACGTGGCAGCTATTTGCACGCCCGCCTCCGAAGATCAGGAGAACCTGCCCCTTCCCGATCTGTTAGAGCAGGAGGAGCAGAAGGAACCCTCCCAGGGGGTTCAACTGGGGGAGCGGCTAAGTCCTCAAGAGCGTATTCAGGTACAAGAACTGATAGCAGCAAAGGGCGCTACCTTTTCTAATCTACCTGGGTACACTCCACTAGCCACCCACCGAGTAGAAACCCCGGGACAGCTTCCCATGCGACAGACTCCATATCGGATTCCTGAATCCGTGCGGGAACATATGAGGAAGGAAATCGAAGAGATGTTGCAGTTGGGGGTTATTGAACACTCAGCCCCTGGGCATCGCCGGTAGTCCTGGTTCCCAAGAAAGATGGTACCACCCGGTTCTGTGTGGACTACCGGAGGTTGAACGACAAAACTGTGTCGGACGCCTACCCGATGCCTCGGATAGACGAACTGCTTGATAGGATGGCCAGGGGTCAGTATCTCACTACCATAGATTTGTGTAAGGGATACTGGCAAATTCCACTAGCCGAGGACGCCATTCCTAAGTCGGCGTTTGTCACCCCGTTTGGCTTGTACCAATTTCGAGTCATGCCATTCGGGATGAAGAACGCCCCCGCAACATTCCAGCGGATGGTGGATCGGCTACTGGACGGGTTCCAGGACTATGCATATCTGGACGATATTGCCATCTACAGTCAGACCTGGGCAGAACATCTACAACACATAGGGGCAGTAATAGATCGGATTCGAGAGGCAGGGCTTACCTTGAAACCCAGCAAATGCAACATAGGGATGTCAGAGGTCCAGTACTTAGGACACCGGGTTGGTAGCGGGCAGCAGAAGCCTGAGCCCGCAAAGATTGAAGCTGTGGCCCAGTGGCCTACCCCTAGGACCAAAACCCAAGTCCTGGCGTTCCTAGGTACCGCAGGGTATTACAGAAAATTTGTACCCAACTACAGTGCCCTGGCCAAACCCCTGACTGATTTGACGAAGAAAAACCTGCCCCGGCAGGTCGTCTGGGCCCCAGAGTGTGAACAGGCATTCAACCAGCTGAAGACGGCTCTGACCAATGCCCTGTACTGGCTGCTCCTGATCCAACTAAACGTTTTCTTGTTCACACAGACGCCTCAATGTTTGGATTGGGAGCAGTACTGAGCCAGGTCGGAGCCGATGGCGGAGAACACCCCGTAGCCTACTTGAGTCGGAAACTGTTACCCCGAGAAGTGAGCTACGCCGCCATAGAGAAAGAATGCCTGGCCGTGGTGTGGGCCCTGAAAAAGTTACAGCCGTATCTCTATGGGCAACCCTTTTCTTTGCTCACAGATCACAACCCGTTGGTGTGGCTAAACCGTGTGGCTGGAGACAATGCCAGGCTGCTGCGCTGGAGTTTGGCGCTGCAGCCCTTTGACTTTACAATACACTACCGCCCAGGGAAACAAAACGGTAATGCCGACGGGTTGTCCAGACAAACAGACCTTGAGAAGTGATCTGTGAGCACTCCCCCGGACATCCCCAAGCCGATCCGTTGGGATCAGGCTGTGTATGCCGGCTTGGTTCTGGGGGAGCATTGTGGCAAACCTAGCCACTTGGACAATAACTAGAGACTGTGCCTTTAAGGGTTGCCCCTAGGTCGGGCGAGATATGCGCTTTACACCTATATAGATGTTAAGGTATTTTCCGTGTTGCCTGTAATGCTGTTTCCGCCGAATGCAAATGGCGGTTTTGTATGGGGATTTTCTTTCGTTTCACGAACGGCACTTTAGAAAGCCGTTCGTGAACCGAACGCGATACCCCCTAATAGCCCACACACTTAGAGGCGTGTGGCGCTAGTTAACCGATTGCAACATTGTTGCAATCGGTTATTAGAGGCTCTCCTGGGTGGCCGTCGTTCGACTACCGACCATGCGGCGGTCGGCCATCTTGGATCCCTTGTTCGTCAGCGGGTCCGTGTCGTCGAACGCATACTACTACCAATAGTTATTCGACGGCACGAACACCGCTGAGCCTCCCAGACGTTCGGGAGTTTCAGGACCAGGTTCACCCAAAGCAATCGGTTCCTTTTGTGGGTTTTGTAAGAAATGTGTTTTCTGTGCGGCGTTCGGTTAATTTGGCTGGGATCTGAGCGGCAATCTCACGAATGATGCGCCCAGCCCCCAGCTAACTACCGAACGTCCATTCGTGTAAATCCACCGTATATTTTAAAAGTTATGCATTTTTATATGAATTGCCGGTTCTGCTGCACGAGGGGATAATCCCCTTAACGGTGCATGCTGGGAGGATGATCCCTCTCGTGCAGCAGTGCCTGATGGGAGAAATATGCTATACTGTAAGTCCCCCATGTAGTCCCCTCTGGGAGCGCCCCTGGGGAGGGACTCAGGAAACCCCTTGCATGGGGACTTGTATAAATTGTCGTGCCGATTAAAGGATTGTCAGTTGACTCCCAAAACTGTGTCTCGTCCGGTTATTGGGAGGTTGGGGATATTGCCTTGGTGTTTTCAGCGCTTGACTGTGGATTCGTTCTGGACCAGCGGAATTCGTGGATTTTATATTGGCGTTCCGCTACAGGGGGCATGGCTAACGACCAAAGGAACAAGCTGCATGGAGTGAGACCTCCGTGACCGCCAAGGACGAAAAAAGCATTTCATTCTGCCAAAAACTAATTTTTATATCAAGATTCCTCGAGACCTTAAGGAGCCAATGGCACCCTCAAAACAATTGAAGATCACAGATCCTATGCGACAAAATCGCAAAGATCGCCTCAAGTACATTCAAGATGGCGACGATGACGCTTACTCGCCTGCTTCAGAGGGACCCTCCGAGCAAGATCAGGCTCAATTCTCCCTGGAGGACACCCCAGCCACAGACAAAAGTATCTCCATTATGCTATTAAATTTAAAAATTAAGTTGCAAGCAGACTTCCAAAAATTGTCGAGAGATCTCCGCAGAGTGATAGCAGACTTAGGAAGAAGAACTGACCACCTCGAGCAAAAAAACGGAAGAGTTATGTGTAGCCCACAACTCCGCTGCAGACTGTAACGGATCACCTGGCACCCCGACTGGGTACCTCCATTGATGGATGCTCCTAGTGCTTCCCGAGGGCTCCAAGCACCTCTCCAGACACCATAAGCACTGCAGACCGAACCTCTCGTCCTTCAGAGAGTGAAACAGGAACAAGCTCTTAAAAGAGCTTAGTGATTATAGCCAAGAGAGTATACAGTGTATAGCAATCCCCAGTGTAGATGCAGCCTTTTCCCCCACACATGAGACAAGGCTCTATGTTGAGGGTCAAACAGGAACTCGGCAGTCTGAGGGTTTATTGGCACTTATATAAAAGATTCCTCACAAGGTTTCCACCCACGTGGACCTTGTGGAACACAGGACAAAAAGATGTAAAACCAATCAAAACAGAACAGTACAGTCACACTCCCAAAAAAGCACTCAGATCTCACGAATACAGTTGGAACGACATGTGGTTAAACAATAGCAAGGGCTGATGAGAGATTGAGGAGGGACAAAGCAGCCAGTTTCAACTGGTCTGGCAGTGTCCCTGGGACAATGCTCTGCTGGGGAACAATTGGACAGGAAAAAGGGGGAGGGGAAGAGGCACATTTTCCCATGGATTTAAAGGGGCAGAAAAAGTGTTTTAAAATCTAATATGCCCAAATAATGTACTTAAAGGGCCATACACCCCAGGACCATCGTCATAAGGTAGGAGGCTGGTACTCGGGCCCCTCCTAAACCAGTGGCGAGGTTAATTTCGCCACACATACAAATTACAACAATTAGAGGAAGAACAGACCGTCTTAAGGCACAAGAGTGCCGACACAGAGGATATCTCACGGTGCAATAATATCCGCTTCTGTGGAATAGCGAACTCCGTCACTATTGAAGAATTGCCTTTCTACCTTAGGACACAGTGCAAAGCCCTAGTCCCACAACTAAAGGACTCTGGATCTTTGAACAAGCGCACAGACTGCCAAGGCTGCAGCGATTCACTAATGACACGCCTAAAGACTCTATCGTTAGTTTCCACTACTTTCGCTAAAAAGATCTGCTTTTGGCAGCTGCGAGGAAACTTACCTCTCTTCCAGAACCATTTTAGCAGATCTCTGTTTTCGCAGACCTGTCAGCAACGACGATGGCCAGGCGCAGAGAAGTTATTACCATCACCAAAATGCTCTGTAACAACGTTTCCTATAGGTGGAGGTATCCCATGAAGCTACTGGTATGGAGAGGAGGGAGTACCATACCAGATGGGCTTAGCCAAACTAAAGGAATGGGGACAGTTCCGGTCGTCTGATCCACCATCTCCAGCTCGCCCTTCTCCACATAAGCTGCGACCGGAGTGGCAGATAGCTGGATCCCCAGCACGACATACCCAGTGAGACGGAGCATGCATCACCACGGAGAACTCTTACATTAGAGTAACGTATACGTTCTCTCAATAATAAATCCAGAACGCTGACGGTTGCAACACTATGTAGTGTAATCAAATGGTTTCAGAGCAAGTTATTGGTTATATCACAGATCAGCTTAGTTAAGCAATCATAGAAGTGATAGTGTGTGTTACTGTAGTAATAGCTCAGGAGATTAGCAACTGACCGCAAAACCTGTACTTTAATTCCATCAGTTACCGACCATACACACAAAAATGAGGGCAGCAGACTAGCCTGTCAGTTTTAATAGGTTGCGGACAGCTCAGTGTTTTATGTTTTATTACTGATTATCTGGTTATATATTGTTTTAATGCATATAGCATATGCCTCAAATATGGTGCATAGGCTGCCGCCCACAACAGCAAAGACCCTTATAAGGACAGGGAAAGACGTGAGAGGCAGTAGGGATGTTTTAGCTAAGAGGAACAAATAAGACAGTTTGCCCACCTTACAACATAGGAAAGGAGAATTACAGGGGTGTAACTGTATTTTGTAAAGGATAATCCCCTGACGCACATAAGGGCTTGTCACATGACGATCTGAAAGAACATTCCCAACGTGAGACATACATGTCCCATATACAGTGAATACGCCCTCATTCATTTATTGACAACCTTGACCCCAAGAAGGGAGATGGCTTAATTACGCCAGCATGGTCTAGGTCTCAGTCTACTTATTGTCTTACTCATCTTAGCAGGATCTGGCTCAAGGTCGGCTGCCATGGGTACTCCATATTGCCAATGGATAAAGTATACTATGATTTATACGGCAGCACTTGCTGATGGTTGCATGTTAGGCAAAATTTGCTCAGGGCTTTTATACAGTTGCAAGAAAAAGTATGTGAACCCTTTGGAATGATATGGATTTCTGCACAAATTGGTCATAAAATGTGTTCTGATCATCATCTAAGTCACAACAATAGACAATCACAGTCTGCTTAAACTAATAACACACAAAGAATGAAATGTTGCCATGTTTTTATTGAACACACCATGTAAACATTCACAGTGCAGGTGGAAAAAGTATGTGAACCCTTGGATTTAATAACTGGTTGAACCTCCTTTGGCAGCAATAACTTCAACCAAACGTTTCCTGTAGCTGCAGATCAGACGTGCACAATGGTCAGGATTAATTCTTGACCATTCCTCTTTACAGAACTGTTTCAGTTCAGCAATATTCTTGGAATGTATGGTGTGACTCACTTTCTTGAGGTCATGCCACAGCATCTCAATCGGGTTGAGGTCATTACTCTGACTGGGCCACTTCAGAAAGTGTATTTTCTTCTGTTTAAGCCATTCTGTTGTTAATTTACTTCTATGCTTTGGGTTATTGCATCTTCTGTTGAGCTTCAGCTGGTAGACAGATGGCCTTAAGTTCTCCTGCAAAATGTCTTGATAAACTTGGGAATTCATTTTTCCTTCGATCTGTCCAGGCCCTGATGCAGCAAAGCAGCCCCAAACCATGATGCCCCCACCACCATACTTCACAGTTGGGATGAGGTTTTGATGTTGGTGTGCTGTGCCTTTTTTTCGCCACCCATAGTGTTGTGTGTTTCTTCCAAACAACTCAACTTTGGTTTCATCTGTCCACAGAATATTTTGCCAGTACTGCTGTGGAACATCCAGGTGCTCTTGTGCAAACTGTAAATGTGCAGCAATGTTTTGTTTGGACAGCAGTGGCTTCCTCTGTGGTATCCTCCCATGAAATCCATTCTTGATTAGTGTTTTACGTATTGTAGATTCGCTAACAGGGATGTTAGCATTTGCCAGTGACTTTTTAAGTCTTTAGCTGACACTCCAGGATTCTTCTTCACCTCATTGAGCAGTCTGTGCTGTGCTCTTGCAGTCATCTTTACAGGACAGCCACTCCTAGGGAGAGTAGCAGCAGTGCTGAACTTTCTCCATTTATAGACAATTTGTACAGCAAGGCTTTTGGAGATACTTTTATAACCCTTTCTAGCTTTATGCAAGTCAACAATTCTTAATCGTAAGTTTTCTGAGAGCTCTTTTGTGCGAGGCATCATTCACATCAGGCAATGCTTCTTGTGAAAAGCAAACCCAGAACTGGTGTGTGTTTTTATAGGGCAGGGCAGCTGTAACCAACACCTCCAATCTCATCTCATTGATTGGACTCCAGTTGGCTGACATCTCACTCCAATTAGCTCTTGGAGATGTCATTAGTCTAGGGGTTCACATACTTTTTCCACCTGCTCTGTGAATGTTTACATGGTGTGTTCAATAAAAACATGGCAACATTTCATTCTTTGTGTGTTATTAGTTTAAGCACACTGTAATTGTCTATTGTTGTGACTTAGATGATGATCAGATCACATTTTATGACCAATTTGTGCAGAAATCCATATCATTCCAAAGGGTTCACATACTTTTTCTTGCAACTGTATGTTACGTCAAGACTAGTCAGTATCCGTTCATATATACAAAAAAGAAACATCTATCTATCTATATATATCTATATATTAAAAAAAAAAAAAAAAAAGACAGGTATAACGTTTTACCTTCTTTAGAGATTCGTAATAAGTTTCGAGATGTCAGGTGATGCTGGCTATACAAGAGGTACAGAAAATACAGGGCAATTCCAATTCTCTGACTGGGTATTCCAAATGCTTGACCAATTTAAAGATGAGTCAGGGAAAATTTTAATACTAACAGGGACCCTCAATGAATACAAAGTCATTATTGCCTCGTTCTATGTACCTAATGACGCTCAAACACCCTTTTTACATAAGGCAATGAAAAAAATTAAAGTAATGAAATATGGCAACACATTTTGGTGATTTTTAACTGCACTTTAGATCCCATGCTGGACATGAAAAGAGAAGATAAGTGTCCTACCAAGTTCTCACTCACAGAGCCAATCTTTATCCCATTTAAGCCACATTTATGATCTTTATGACTTCTGGTGGGAGCCTTTGTCCGGCAGAGAGAGACTATATAAGTTTTACTCTCCGGTGCACTTAACCTATTCCAGGATAGATATGTGCTTGGTGGACAAAAGTACTCTCTCCTAATGTAAAAGACGTCTCAATAGGCCTACGTACTTGGTTCAATCACGCCCCTGTAACTACAACGTTTAGAGCATTATACCTGGTGAGAGGCAGGGGGAAATGGAGGCTGAATGAAGCCTTGTTTGACAAAGACACCAATTTTTGACTTTTTACTCTAAAAACTAGGTGTGTCTTAAAGAGCGAAGAATACGGTAATCATTATGCCTTGGACAGGTTCTGTTTTGCCTTGTTCCAAGGTTAAAGGGATACACTGTTCAAATTATTCACTGCAGTGGCTGTAAATTGAAAATATTCCGTAGTTAAGTATTCTTGCATAGCAAGACCACTTAATTTTATCTCACATATATATTAAGTGTTCTTATTATGGCCAAATTTACCACACTAACTCCTTCCACAGTTTTTACACTACATAGACAGTAATATACCAAAACGTGCGGATTGTTCCCGATTAGATTGCTATTACTTTGTGGAATGTTTCGCCGAATGGTTCACGGAATATCGTCGTTCTTGTGGCGAAATTGGTCCCATAGGAATGAATGGCAAAATGTTCAAAACTAGAGTGGGAGCTGGCAAAAGCTGAAAAATCAGGACATGATTTCTAAACTGCCACCACTCCCTCATTTTCAAGCCCACCTACACAAATCTTATATCAAAACGTTCAGCTATCCCCTACTGCCACTAAACATGTCAACGGCTAAGCCATAGTCCTGATAGTTTTCACAATATAATCATTTGTTTGCAACTCACGCCGTCCATTGACATTCATTGAAACTCCACTCTAGCCAGCTCAAATTTGAAGGGCAATTTCTAAACTGCCACTGTGCCTTCATTTTTAATACGTCAGAGACATATTATACGTCAGAGACCTCAAAATGTAGGTCTGGGTCTTGTGATTCTCACAATATAAAGCTCTTCACTGTAGGATTTATAGTTTTTAAAATACGACTGTTTGAAGATGGCAGCCACCAAAATACTCTGACCTGTGCCAGGCTGGAGCAGCAAGTGATGTCATAGACAGGGCCTTTCGTACACCTGCTAATGTTTTTATAAATGTATGTTTTGTTTTTTTTAAATTCTTTATTTTTAGTGCATAAGATATCATAACAAGCTTTCATGCCATGCCCCAACAGCAAGAGCATGTTTTGAGATATACAAAGCATAACAGTTGTGGCATAGAAAATAAGTGCACATTTTTGTTTTATATAATAGACATCAGGAAAAGAAAACAGGGTGGTAGTCAGCGGTGTGGTAACACATCTAATGATAAAACTCAGGTCGTTTCGGCTGACTATGTAAGTGAAGATTACAGGGGTAACCTAGTTTTTGCATGTGAGGCATATTTGTAAAGAGATGGCCGTAACAATTGACTGACCAAGCATAGCGTGTGTACACTAAAATAACAAGAGGTCATAACATCTTTAAGCAACCCTGTCTAGTGAGTCAGGTGTGCAAAAACAGGAAGAGTTATAGGTAATGCAATATTCAAGTACTATTAGGCACAGCTCGGGTTATCAACATTCTGCTGGGTGTTGAGAAAGTATTGTAGCCACTGAAGTCTGGGCAGCCTTACATTGCTATGTGTCTCAGCATAATCAGCAGGGAAATAAGCGAGGATCTGTATAGCAGCCCTATACAAAGTTCACAATAGCAGGTTTGTACATTCTCACCTCATATGTGTCACAATTAGCATGTTAAAGGGACTACCTAGGTGAGGCATATCACATTGGGGGGGGGCACAAAAGAATACAAGAGACAGTCCGTTGGGTTCTGCAAGGTTTCGGTACCACAGTAGTGGATGACAGTAGTGTGCGCCAGACAACCAGTCCAAGCTCAGCCGATGCCCACGTGCGGAAAGTTCCTGATGGAAGTAGGGGATTCGCTGGGTTGTTCGCAGTTGCGGCTCAGTCGTGCGATGTTCCTCTGCTCGCGGCCGGTGTCATATGAAGCAGGGCTTGGATCCACACATGCAGCTCGGTGGGAGCGTGGTAAGTCCTCCCTCCAGCCCCGGGCCGGCTTAAAGGCCGACATCTTCATTCCACGGACCCAGTTTCCTCTCCCTGTGCTGGTCAGCCGCTGGCTGCGGCGGCGTGCCCTCCGTCTGTGTGGGCGATGTCTCAGGGTTGCTCCCGAAGTGGCCTTCGGCCCAGGTAGGCCAGCAATAGGAGGTGTGGGCGTTGGTAGTGCAGCTTGGCCCGAGGGGATCTTCTGCGCCTTCCGGCTCTCGCCTCTCCGCTCTTCTACCCGAGCTTGTACTGGTGAGATTGCGCAGCCTTTCATCAGGGCTTCCCAGAAGCGCTGGAAGTGCCTGTCTATCCGCTGCATAATGTGGTCCATTGAGTTGTGGATCGTTGCAGTTTGCTCGCTTGCGGTCTCTGTAGGCCAGGGTGCCGTCGCCATTTTGTTGAGTGTGGCTAGGCCCTGAGTCTGCTGAGTAGTTAGATGCTGTAGCAGTCGATTAGCATAGTCCTGTGGGGACCGGGATAACCCCCGCCGGTCCAAGGGGGGAAGGGGAGTGATTTGCTGGGGTTTCTGCATCAGCTTATGAGCCCAAGGATCGGCCGCTTCCTCGTGGCTCAGTTGTGTGTAGGCCTCAAGCCTCCAGTGAAGCAATCCAGCGTCCCAGACTCCCAAGAAAGGTACCGTCGGGTGCAGCTACCTCTCCTGGTTATTAGTAGTGGGAACAGCTATCTGAGTGTGCAGGTTGGCAAGTAAGGCACCCTGATTTTAGTCTCCAGACGTGGGAGCGTGTGCTAAACACGTCTGGGCTGCTTGGTTGCTAGGCTCCGCCCCCATAAATGTATGTTTTAATGTAACTGTGAAGCACTTTGGGCAACAACGTTGCAATTAATTAATTTGTATTTTTGGGTGGCATCCACCCTTCTACACATTGAAGAGAAGTTTCACTAAATGAAGATCAAGTTTGGAGAAAAAAAATCCAAATATATTTTGAAACGTGTTTCACCTCCATAGTAAGTCTTAATCACTCAATGTTCTTTACGCTCAACGTCTTTTTTAAATACATTTCAGTTCCCCCATGTTTAGCATTCCGCATGCGTTCCACATTGAAATATCTGCTATCATTTGTTTCAAGTCTTCTTCCCATGTGAGCGTGTTAATCCAAATTTTGTGCATGACTCTTGGCACTTCCTATATGGATGTGTATTCCACACAGCCATACCCAGCCTCCATCTCCTTTCTGATAATCTTGCATGCTCAATCTCCTCATCTCTTTTATAATTATGTATTCCAAACCCAGCTTCTTCAAATTAGTTTAAAGTATTTGTTCTTTTATTAAAACTAAAATCTATTAAAGGGATACCATAAGTGCCAGGAATACAAAGCTTGTATTCCTAGTACTAAAGCCCCTCTGCCACCACCCTTCTTTGCATCTCCCGTGGTTGTCAATAAAGAGTTAAACACCTCGATTTACTTAATTTATCCCAGTGAATCAATGCTTTCATATGGAAAAAAAAATAAAAAAATCTGATGCTGGGTGTCCTCATGCAGATTCCGCCAAAGGTCTGTTTGGATTCCGGAAGCACCTCCAGTGGCTGCCTGGTAAACAGCCACTGAGGGCAGACTTAGTGCTGCAATGTAAACATTTCAGTTTCTCTGGGTCTGCAATGTTTTACATTTAAGCACCAAGTGCAATAGGGACACAACACCCAGATTACTTCAATTAGCTGAAGTGGTCTGGGTTCATATAGTGTCCCTTTATAGCCAAACCTATTTAAGCACATAGTCCATAGTTAACAAATTTAAATATGTGCGGAACTAAAATATTCATAATAATTCCCAGTAAGATTCAAATATATAAAAATACAGTTCGAGACACAATCAATGAATTCCCTGTAAATTAAGGATAATTGTTTAATACTTACGGTATTCATCTTTTCCTAATCATGACACCATTTATATGTGAGTAAGCTCTTCCCATCATAGCAGAAAGGACAGTATATATAACTCTAAAATTGGTATAATTAGATCCACCCCCTCTCCATCAGGCAGTCTTTGTAATTGGCTTACACGGCTTTCCTAGTAAATGGGTGGGAATATAATGCTACCATGTATAATTAGGAAAAGGGAATTGCAGTAAGTATGAAACATTTTCCAATTCGTGATAAATCATGGCAGCATTTACTTTTTGGTAATAACAAATTTGTGTGTGTGTGTGTATATATATATATTATTTATATATATATTATTTATATATATATATATATATATATGTGAGAAAAGAGACTTGAAAGTAAGAAAGATTAACAGGATAACAAATACTGCAATAAGTAGGAAACTTAGTCATAATTAAGAATGAGAGGGCACAAGGTCATCCAGTAATGTTACCAGGTATATAGGAATATGTTATATTGCTGCAGGAAGAGGACCAACCACTGGGTAAGCTGAAATGTTTTAGATGACTGGGCTGCCTTATAATGGAATTACAGGACATCTGATTTTCTGCGTACACATGGAGTCATTTCTGACCTTAAAATAATAGTCTGTCATAATGTTCATTTTCGGTTAAATCAAGCTTCAACTGGCTACATCTGGGAATGAGGTCAGGGCTATGTGTCATATTATAACATACTTGTGCAATAGTAATATTAAGAGTAACTATCGAGGTCATATTCGGTCGCAAATTCCTTGTTTGTGGTTGACCTTCCATGTAAGCATAGAGAGAGATAAAAACCTCTCGACATCATCTTCTTCTACATCTGTATGATTGTAAATAATACCAAAAATGGCTTTTAAAGTGGCCACAAGGGTAGGTACAGCCATTAACCCCTTAAGGACATGTGTGACATGTCATGATTCCCTTTTATACCAGAAGTTTGGTCCTTAAGGGGTTAAACAAGATTCAATGGCATGTTTAGTGCTATGTAGCGGATTGAGGCAAAAGGAGGTTAAATTGAAAGCTTCTGCTATTCGTAACCATATAGTATCTTTCCAGAGACCATGTTCTCTAGATACCAGATTACAAGAGGTCCTGCTAAAATAGCACTCACACAAAAAGGATATGAGCGGAGAGTATTTCATCATAATTCCAGATCAGGGGTAACCACTTTGCAGAGACTGGCGTGAATCCAAGTGGGTTTTCATTCTAATTTTACAGATGTGATAGTAGTCAAGAGCATTTGGAAAGGACCAGCAAATCTAGGTTGCAGTCCTTTGCGAACGTGTCTTTTTTTCACCACCCAATCACCAGGCAGTAGTTTGTGGGTTGCAGAATCAGTCTGGATCTGGGTTTATGCACCCTGCCTAATCTTTGATGTAAGGCCTGTACATAGGCAGTCATACTACAATGCTGCATCTGGAGGGTCTGGGGAAAATAGAGGCCTGTCTTAGGGGCACAGCCAAACAGAATCTTGAAGGGGGACAAGCTAGACCTAGGCTGGGCAGTGAATCTCATATTAGACAATAGAGAATGCACGACACTCCCACACATTGCATACAATCCCTCCCCTCTGATTGGGAGATAATTGGATCAGTAACTGTATAATTCTAATCCAATTATCTTCAAGCACAGAAAAAACACACATTTTTTTTTTTTTTTTTTAACACCCCAAACGTACCCTAAAAATACATAAAATAAAAATTTTCTGGAAGTCTTATTTTTGACCAACCATGCACATGGTCCCATGCCCAAAACAGTTCCAGAGAATTAGGGCTAACGGTCGGTTTCTCTGTCTGGAGTACAAAAGTACATATTTCACATGAACAGAGCCTTTTAAAGTGCATTGGGCAAGGTATATTGCAGGGCCCATAGTCACAGGGCCATAATTACAGGGTAGGAGGCTAGCAAACAGGCCCCTCCAAAAGCCAGTGACGAGGTTACTTTCGTCACAGGCTGCATGTTGATTGCTGCAGAGCGAAGCCAAGGGCGACAATAGGAGACTAGGCCCAGGAAAGTACGTAGTTGGGCTAGGCTGCATGGAGGGTTAATTTGTTCAATAGCATTTTTCCTGTCGTTTGTGAGATGTTTTGCAGCATGACAAGTACAGTGTCCTAGAAATGTAACAATGGGAACGCATGCCTGCAGTTTGGCCTTGGTAGCTTTGCACCCTGCTAGTGCCAAACAATTTAATAAAGTCAGGGTGTGCTCAGTACATGACAACTGATCAGGGCAACACAAAAGCAAGTCATCAAAATATTGTAGTAACACATCATCATCTACCCTTGGCCAAGCTTTGAGAATTTGGGACACTGCTGAACTATACATAGTAGGTGGATTCTGGGCACCTTGTGGCAACACTGTACAGGTGTATTGTTTGTGCTTGTTTGTGAATGCAAAAATGTACCAGCTGTCTGAGTGCAATGATACAGAAAAGAGCATTTGCCAAGTCAATGACAGTAAATACAGTAGAGGAGGGTGGAATCTGGGATAACAGTGTAACAGTGTAACAGTGTATGGGGATTGGGAACATTCGGGGTGATTAGTTAAGTAACTGCATTTACTGTCCTGAGATCGTGCACCATACGGTAAACCACTTCTTTTCCATTCTCTACTTTCTTTTTGACAGGATACAATGGGGTATTACAAGTGGAGGCAGTTGGGACAATAATACCTGCCTGTAGCAATTCATGTATAGATTGTGAAATGGCATCATCTTGAGCTGGGCTAAGAGGATACTGTTTCTGACAGGGAGGGGTGGCTCCTGGCAGGAGATTCACTTTGACTGGGAGCACAGAGTCTGCCTGTATCTGTCTTCCCTGTAGCCCATAGAAAATTAGAGACTGAGAACAAGTCAGTGGTAGGTTCTGGCACATGGCTGGGCATGGTGAGAGTTGCCAGTTAGTGGGCAAGGGGTATTAGGCAGTTGTCCTCAAGGAGCAGGGACAAGGATACCTCTCCAGACTGACTGAACTGAATGTTGGCGTTAATAGCAGACAAAACATCACTGCCCAGCAAATTAACAGGAGCATTTGGGCTTACAAGTAGCCGGGTAGCTAGAGAAGTGGAGTCGTGGAGCCTGAACTTTATCTGGTGGGTGAGCGGGATATCAGTGGGGGTCCCATCCACCCTAGATCGGACTGCCCCAGTGTCGAGCATAAAAGGGACTTTTCTGTCACCTGGTAATTTAAGATTAAGAGTAGGAGAGGGTCTAGCTATGTCAGGAATAGTTAAAGTATGCAGGGACACTGGGTTGTCTATTTCCTATGGGGAAGCACCAGTATCTTGTGAAGGGGCAAGCAGGGGCACTGCTGCAGCATTGTGACAGTCTGGCTTGCTGGGGGAGTCTGTGGATGAATTATTTCCCAGACTACCAAAACATTGGTAATAAGATGTACCCTTTCTGGTGGTTTCCCTACATCCAATCTTAGTTCAACTGCAGTATCATGTCATTTCTGGGCTGTCTCAACTAAATTATCTTCTAACCATCCTCGGTAATTAGCCATAAATTCTCTCCATATCTGGGGGTCCAAGGTGCCTTCGGAAGGCATGTTGGAGCGGAGAGCTGGTCTTTCACAGGTTAACTCCACTAAGGATCCTAGTGAGGCTCAGGAACAAGTGATAAAATATCATAGAGCAATAATCACAGCAAGCAATGTAATCCACGAATATTCCCATACAGATCCCAATAACTGAACGACATACAGCATCAGGAGCAGAACTAAACTTTTAGTCACACAAACTCCTTTTAAAGGTTTCTCCCATGCAAGGGAGGGATTCACATTAATTGGGACAGTAGCCAATAGTACAGTAGTTACCTCCCATACATATCCTCCCCTCAGTGTGACACATAATCCACTTATACATCATACAGTTTTACCCGGTTTCTGGATGTACCCCAAAACAGTTAAGTACAATTATCTAAGTGGCACCCCCTGGTAGCCCTGATCTGGGTGATTAACATATTCAAAATTCACACAGATCAGCCCCGGGGTTCGGGAGTTAGGTGGAAGAGACCATTTGACCGACCGCACACGAGGTGGCAGCCGAAAAGGGTTCCAGGTGTTTTGGCCCTGCGGTCGGTCTCTGTTCGTGAGATAAAATACATAGTAATACATGACATCCACTATTAAATCGGTATTCGCATGAATACCCTTGTTCGGTACTTTTAATTCTCCGTTCTGGAGTTATGGAGGTCTCAAGCGCCGCTGGGTTTTTCATTCGTAAGATGGCCGCCGCCACGTGTTCGTATGCCGAACGGCTGCCACCCAGATACATGCACAAAGTACCGATTGTACCAATTAACCTGCGGTCAGAGAAGTGTGAAAGCCTAATAGTGGGGTTGTCTAATGGCTCAGTAGTTTTCATCTGTATGGAATACGGATGAAAACTACCGAACAATCATACGAATGCTACATACAATTTTAGCTATACATGAGAACAAACACGCGAATTGCATTTTTAACACAGCTTTTGAGGACAGCCTTGATACCATCCGCTACACATGTCAACTTTCTTTAAAAGTTTTTTTTTTCTGTTCTTAAAGGGACACTATAGTTACCTGAACAACTTAACTTAATGAAGCAGTTTTGGTGTGTAGAACATGCCCCTGCAGCCTCACTGCTCAATCCTCTGCCAATTAGGAGTTAAATCCCTTTGTTTATGAACCCTAGTCACACCTCCCTGCATGTGACTTGCACAGCCTTCTATAAACACTTCCTGTAAAGAGAGCACTATTTAGGCTTTCTTTATTGCAAGTTCTGTTTAATTAAGATTTTCTTATCCCCTGCTATGTTAATAGCTTGCTAGACCCTGCAAGAGCCTACTGTATGTGATTAAAGTTAAATTTAGAGATTGAGATACAATTGTTTAAGGTAAATTACATCTGTTTGAAAGTGAAACCAGTTTTTTTCATGCAGGCTCTGTCAATCATAGCCAGGGGAGGTGTGTCTAGGGCTGCATAAACAGAAACAAAGTGATTTAACTCCTGTGAAATGACAGTGACATGAGCAGTGAAATTACAGGGGAATGATCTATACCAGGGGTAGGCAAACTACGGCACTAGTGCCATGCACGGCACTCAAGGTGTATTTGCACGGCACTCAAGGCTGCTAGAGCCAAACAGGCTCTGGCCTATCAGGAGCCCCAGTAAAATTTCAGATATCTGCTAATACTAATAGGTGGTGAAGGACAATCCTCAATTTAAGCATTGCAGTACATAGAGGAAGTGATCACAGATCACTTCCTCCCAGCACTTGTGAATGGGAATCCACACTGTAGTAGAGCAGCCCGCAGCTGCTGTTGCAGCTCCTGTCCTTGACCTGTATCTGGCCAGCCTGGTCCCCACTGGAACCCAGGGAAGCCACACACACTGCAAGATATACACAGAAATGCAGAATAACCCTCCCCTCATACAAATAATATGAACAGCCCACACACAAACATACACACAATCCGCACAAACGTAACCCGCTAACAATCCACATACATGCACACAACCCCATATGCAGCCTCTCACATGCAATACCCCAAACAGCCCCCACACACTACCAAACACACAATGTGACATATCCATACACACACAATTCCACAAGCAGTCCTCACACACAGCCCACATTCATATGTATCATACACGATACCATAAACTACTAATGAACATATACAATATAACAGCTTATATACACACAAATACAACGATACTAAGCAACTGCAATAAAAATAACACAAGCAGAATACGGCAGCATACAGACCTCAATTTAAAAAAAATAGGACCGGCACGCTACAGGACATCACCATCCTATATCGGCACAGTGCTGCTAAAAGGTTGCCTACCCCTGATCTATACACTAACACTGCTTTATTTAGCTAAAGTAATTTAGGTGACTATAGTGTTCCTTTAACTGCATCTTTGCCTTTATGATGTTTCACTATAGTTAAAGCAGTGAAATCCTCCCGTGTACTTTGGGAATTACCCGTAGTACCTATGAGACTGTAAGGGTTAATTACTCCCTTAACCAAGACAAGACTATACAATACAGTGTTTATACACTTAGGACCAGTGCAGTGACATTTTTCACATTCTTTGTCTTATTCTAAACACAGATCAGAAAATCTGCTTTGGAGGATTCTTACTTGAATTATAAAACAAATGACAAGGCAAACAATAAAAATAACTTGAATCTCAAGATTCCTTTCACAAGTCATAACAACATAGACCTGAATATAATCATAATACCACAGAAAACAAGTTCTTTGGATCTGACATTTTTAAGTCACTTCTTACCCAGACAGACTGACAGGGACGTAGATCTGAGAGCGAAATTATATAGGTAGAAAAGTTAAATATTTTTCTCGCCTTGCTGCAGCTGATTTCGCGGTCAGAGGAACGCCTGCCAGTACACTGGTGTCAGAGTATTTTTGACTGTCAGGTCCCGGGTTAAGGCACCAAAAATGACATGGACAAAGGATCCAATACTTATATTCAGGAGAGCCCAAATTATATCAGGCTCCTGGAGAAGCAATTAACACACGACATCAATGGTTGTGAGTCCAGAATTACTTCCTGTTCGTTTATTCAAAGTAGGGTGTATTTATACACAATATTGTTGCATCTTGGATTAAAGGATTAAAAATAAATAATGTAGTTAAAGATCGTAAAGTCAAAAGATAAAATTAATGTGGCTACATATTTCATAAGATATAAAAATGTAGTTTACAATACAATATGTGGTTACATATTTCGTAAGATGGGAAGGGCGCAGATAAAATTAGCTAGCAGTCTCACAATTTACACTTTCTCAAAATAAGTGCTCCGGTGGGGGCTAGAATACACAGAGAACGCAACTTATGCTGACACGTATACAGTGTTTTACAGAGAAAAAGTACCGTATTTTTCGCTCCATAAGACGCACTTTTTTTCCTATGGAGCGAATGTGAAGATTTACTTACCTGTCTTGGAGCGTGGGCCGGCTTCACAGCGCGCTCCGCGGTCCAGGAACTTCTATTTCAGGTTCCGGTTTCCGGCGGGACTGAAAGGAAGTGCACACTCAGTGTGCACACTTCCTTTCAGTCCCGCCGGAAACCGGAACCTGAAATAGAAGTTCCTGGACCGCGGAGCGCGCTGTGAAGCCGGCCCCCGCTCCAAGACAGGTAAGTAATTATGGGACAATGGGAGGGGAGACACTATGGGAGAAAGGGAGGGGGAGACACTATGGGAGAAAGGGAGGGGGAGACACTATGGGAGAAGGGGAGGGGGAGACACTATGGGAGAAGGGGAGGGGGAGACACTATGGGACAAGGGCAGGGGGGGACACTATGGGAGGGAAAGTGCACTATGGGACAATGGGAGGGGGGAACACTATGGGATCAGAACACTAATGGACAAGGGGAAGAGGGGTTAAAGAACACTATGGGACAGGGGAGGAGGGGTTAAAGAACACTATGGGACAGAGGAAAGGGGGGTTAAAGATCATTGTGGGACAGGGGAGAAAAAAAAATATTCTGAACAAACTGTCCCATAGTAAGAAACACTATGGAACAGTTTGTTCAGAATATTTTTTTTTTCTGGGTTTCCTCCTCTAAAAACTAGGTGCGTCTTATGGAGCGAAAAATACGGTACATATAAAGAGCATCAGATGTAGGCCTTAATTTAATGTTGCTGAACATTGAAATCAGGATATATTCCCTCACAAGGGCAGCCCAGAAATGAAAATTAACCCCACAATGACATACCATTTGAAAAAATAGACAGTGCAGGGTATTCAAAATGGGGTATGTCCAGTCTTTTGTAGTAGCCACTAAGTCACAAACACTGGCCAAAGTTAGCATTTATATTTGTTTGTTTGTGAAAAATGCAAAAAACTAATATGAATGCCAACTTTGGCCAGTGTTTGTGACTAAGTGGCCACTAAAAAAGACTGTATATACCCCATTTGCAATACCTTGGGTTGCGTACTTTTGCAAATGGTATGCCATCTTGTAATTGTTATTCCTTGGCTACCATACGGTTTCAAAGGCAACATAACCAATCTGGCAAATTTCAATAAAAAAAAATTAAATGGGCAAGCCTTATATTTGACCCTGTAACTTTCAAAAACACTATAAAACCAGTACATGGGTGGTTCTGTTATAGAGACTTCGCTGAACACAATAATAATATCGTTGGGAAATTGCCGTTTGTGTGGGAAAAATTCAAAAATTTCACTTTCACTGACCATATCAACGCTGTAATATGTTTTACTGTTTTGAAAAACTCATATTTATGTTCAGCGAAGTCTCTCGAGTAAAACAGTACCCTCCATGTACAGGTTTTATGGCGTTTTGGAAAGTTACAAGGTCAATATAGTGCTTGCCCATTTCAGTTTACCGGATTGGTTTGCTGGGTCTATGTTGCCTTTTGAGACTATATGGTAGCCCAGGGATGTTAATTAGCCTCATCATGGCATACCATTTTCAAAGGTAGACAACTCAGAGTATTTAAAATGGGGTATGTCCAGTCTTTTGTAGTAGCCACTTGGTCATGAATGCTGGCCAAAGTTAGTGTTTCTATTTGTTTTTTTGCATTTTTTTAAAACAAAAACTGCACTTTTACTGGTGATATCATTGTCGTGATAAGTTTTACTGTTTTGAAAAACTCTTATTTGTGTTCAGCAAAGTCTCCCGAGTAGAACAATACCCCCCATGTACAGGTTTTATGGGGGTTTTAGAAAGTTACGGGGTTAAATATAGGGCTTGCCAATCAAATTCTCTGGACTGTAACAAAAGCAATTAATCACTATAAGTGTAGATATAAATGAAACTGGAGCTAGAGATGGTGAACCTCACCAACATTGCCAAAAACAAAACTTACTAAACAGTGATATAGACAAGAATATATCTGAGTCGGCTCCAGAAAGAAAATTTTAAAACAGAGGGTAAATACCACCTGATGTATCGGCAAGAAACTGATCAGGTAGTTATACACATCTAAATAAAGACAAAAGAAAACAAAGACGTCAAAATGAACATGCTTTTCTCCCCATCAAGGGGTATGAGACTGTGCAGAGAATTCCTCTGTATACTGAGCTGTTCACTGTTGTTACTTCAGGGTCCGCAGGTTTCCAGGCACCGATGGTGTAAAGAACAGAACCGCCAGAGGAGTAGATGAAAATAAAAATATTTATTGAGTAAAATAACAAAGTATAAAAGTCCCAACAATGTAAAATCGCCTGATACTGGACTTCTTCAGGGAAAATGTCACGTTCATTTTGACGTCTTTTTTTTAAATTTTATTTTGTCTTTATTTAGATGTGTATAACTACCTGATCAGGAGGGTCATTCAAACGCTGACCTCGAACGGTATGGAGCCAGGTAAGGGGTATTCCTTAAATAGGTAAGTCTATAATAAAAAACAGCCTTAATACTTGTGTTAGGGGCACATAGCCGTATAAGGAGTAAAGTTCCAGTATAAGCGTAGGATAGTATAAAAGAGCAAGTCGGTTGTGGTGTGCCGGGACCGACGATACAGTAGGCCTGTAAATAAAGAGGGCAAAAGTGAATAATCAAAGATTTAATTCAGTCAACAAATACATACAAATTAACCAGACATTTCCTTAAATGCATTTCGTATTTCTTGTACTGATTTGGGTATGTACCGTGTATAAGCAGAAGATTTCCACCGCCCCAGTGATTTGATAATGTGCCCCTATACGGAATAAGTGACCCGGGTAGGTAGAAGGGTTGCGGCCTAGCTGGGTTAACAGAGATCTGACATATTTCATGGATGTAGATGTAGTAAGCACTGAGCCTTGTAATACAAATAATGGTTGTGATTTAGGGTTTTGAAGGTATGAATCTAGGACCGCAACTGGGCACCATTTAATGTGGGTAGGATAGTATGTTATCTCTACTGGTGGTGCGTGTTGACTCGTTTTGGAATGTGGTAGGTGGGATCGTTGAAGACAACGATCTGAGTGGTGGTGATGGTAGTAAACTCTCTTGGCCTGAGAAAGCCGTAGAAGGCTATGTACATGGCTGTTTTAATTACTGTGTTGGTAGTAGAATTAAATGGTTGTAGATCTAATAGGTCAGATAAGGATTGTAAAAGTTGGTTGTCTATTGGTAATCTCTGAGAGGTACGTGGGGGAACTGATTTCTGAATACCTCTGAGTATGTTCTTTATCTGGTATGATGACATGAAGCTATGGTTGTTTGGCCATAGGGTTAGCATGTGGTGTTGAATGCCTGTCAAATATAATTTAATGGTGTTGTGAGAGAGTTTCAGTTTAAGATGGCAAAAAGAAGCAAAACCTAGGAGAGATGTCATGACAAAAGGTTGAGATATGTCGTGTTCCAATAGGAATCTTTTAAACAAGGTGAAGGCTCTGTTATACGTCCTACGAGTATTGGACGAAAGTGCTAATTGGCACAGTTTCCTGCTATGTTGCATGAGTATGTCTAATCCATGATTAGATGCTGGAATGAAGGAGTGGCTCTGGCTGATTGAGTGGCTGTAGTCGCTTGATTCAATGCCTGGAATTTAAATCGAGACAAATTGTCAGTGTCATGTTACAAACGCCTGGTACATGAAGGCAAATCACAAAGAAATTGTGACAGGTGGCCAACCAAGTGAGTTTCCTTAGAAATCTCATGATCGTTAGAGATGATGAGCGGCTCTTGTTGATGAAATGGCATGTGGCTTGGTTGTCTGAGTAACAACGGACTGATGACCCTGACCATAAATTACCCCATGCCACGGCAGCTGCCACAATAGGGTAGATCTCAAAAAGAGCTGCGGTAGTAGAAAAACCTTCCAAATCCTGGACTTCTACAGGCCAACTGCCCCAAAGCCATTTGTCCCAGTAGATTGCTGCAAAACCCGTGGTAGACGCCGCATCTGACCATATGGTTGGTGAAGTGTCAGACAATCCTGGAAGGATTTAACATTCCATGTGGTTAAAAAATTTTTTCGACATGTGCAGGTCTGCAGTGGTTTGGGTATCTAGGGACAGCCTATGATCGTCATGTCGGAAGTGTGGAAAAAGGCAAAGTAGTCTGGATATGAAAGCGCGGCCTTGTGGTATGATGCACATGGCAAAACTTAAGAAACCTAGTAGGGATTATAGTTCCGTGTGGTTGCAAGTATCAAGCAGGAGGTAGTGATTAATGTTGAAAATGTTCCCTATTTTGTCTTGTGGTAAACTTGCTTGCATGGATGCCGTGTCAAGTTGGATGCCCAGGAATGTGATTATAGTGTCTGGGCCTTCTATTTTCTTAGGGGATACTGGGACACCCAAGTGGTCAAACAGACTAATGGTTTCCTTGAAGTTTCTAGGGGGAAAGGTGTTCTCTTCGACCAACAAGAAGTCATCTACTGGTAGATAGTGTATGACTATGGGGCATCTGGATATGTTTAATAACAACCAGCAAAGAGTTTCAGCGAAGATTTTGGGGCTACTCTTTGACACAAAGTTAAGTTGGAGAAGAAATGGTAACGGTCTGCCCATTTAATGCCATGTAAGTGCCAAAGTGTGGGGTGGATTGGTAGCAGTTTGAATGCGTTGATATCAGTCTTACTTAAAGGACCACTCTAGGCACCCAGACTACTTCAGCTTAATGAAGTGGTCTGGGTGCCAGGTCCAGCTAGGGTTAACCCATTTTTTTATAAACATAGCAGTTTCAGAGAAACTGCTATGTTTATTAATGGGTTAAGCCTTCCCCCTAATCCTCTAGTGGCTGTCTCATTGACAGCCATTAGAGGCGCTTGCGTGCTTCTCACCGTGATTTTCACAGTGCAGAGCACGCAAGCCGGCCCATAGAAAGCATTGTAAATGGGCTGCGGCGCATTCAGCCCAGGAGGAGTGAACGGAGAGAGATTCCCCAGCCCAGCTGGAAAAAGGTAAGTTTTAACCCCTTTCCAGAGCCGGGCGGGAGGGGGACCCTGAGGGTGGGGGCACCCTCAGGGCACTATAGTGCCAGGAAAACGAGTATGTTTTCCTGGCACTATAGTGGTCCTTTAACCAAGCTCCAACCCCTGCTTGAGTTATAGCTGTAATGGCATGATCAATGGTGGCGTATTGTAAGGAAAACTCCTCGGAGGGTATGAGGGAGTTGAGATTTGGGGTAGCAGAGGTGTGTGGTGCCGATAAGTCTATGATTAGTCTTTATTTGAGTGAAGATTTCTCTGTGACAATACCAATGGGCTTTGTGCACCATGCTGTAAATGGCGGAGATTGGAAAGGCCCAAGTAGAAACCTCTCTGCAATTTCTTGGGCTATGGGTGTGTTTACAGCCGTTGGGTTCTGCTGTGCTGACTGCAAGTTAGGGCATTCTAGATTCCCTGAAGGCATATGTACGATACCCGTATGGAAGCCCTCTGAAAACCCAGACATTAGGAAATCTACTAAATGTCTGGAAGGGTGATGAGTCAGTTCTGAAAATGCATTGATGTTTACAGACGTTAAGTACGGTTTTGGGTACATTTTATTGGTTTTAGCATGTGCCCTGAAATATTTTAAACATATATGCAACAGTCTACATGCACTGTAACTACACATACCCACATTAAAATTGTTGCATATTTGGGATTTGCCAAAAAAGATTAATGGGACGACCCAATTTGTCTCTGGTAGTTCTCTCCATTCTACCAGAGGCGCTAGTGCCTGGAGCATGCGAGTGATCGTCCACTGTGTTGGGACAAAAATTATTCGTGTGGGTAGTGGAAGAGCAGGATGCACAAGCTGGTGTCTTAAGACCTGCAAAGTGTCTGCAGAATATCTCTATATCCAGTTTGCTCCTGTTGGATCTGTTCCGGAATTGGGAGAGAGCGCCAGACACTTTGGCTGAAAAAGACCTATGGTAGTCATAAAATGCTGTACTACCATATTCATTACTTAGGTCTACCAGCTTGTGCATATATAGGTCAAATTCTTCCCTTCTTTTAGGGTAAACAGCACAAATCACATCTCTATAAATACCAAAGGCTAAAACAAACTCCGGGGCGGTCAGTTTCCTGCTCTTGAATCCCTGGATCTGACCACCACAGATACATAATCATACGCCTATGTCTTATTCTCAACAATATCGTGGGAGGCAATTAGCAGTGATGCTAAATTGACATCTTTACCTTCCAGGATATCTTTCTTAAAGTGAGCTGGAATCGTATGGGCATGGTTAACGTCCTGAGCATTAGAAGAGGTGACTGAACTGAGTTTCGGTTGATGCAGGTTGTACTGTAGCGGGAGGCCCAGCCTTAGTAAGGGCTGTGGTGACAGACTGGAGATTCTCCAGCCTGTCGTTCACTTTGCTCATGGAATTGATGAGTGATGTTAACATAGCATGTATGTCACCCGAATTGGTATCGCTGGTGCCTTACCCCACCTCTGTTATCCGTTGATGTGCGGAGCAGCTTAAATAGTTCCGCTTTCCTTGCTGTAGCTGGGTAGGGGATTTGTCGCCTCCTTAGTTTGGTAGTAATGCGTGGGATTGTTCAGGATCTGATCAATGCAGGACTAGCAACATTTCCTGGATGTGGCCGGAGTGCTAGATAGAGCGAATTCCTCGCTACCTTCTTGAGACATACTAAATAACATGAAGATACAACAGGGATCTTGTACTGGCTTGCGCAATGCAAAACAATTATTTATTGGTTTTGGTGACTGATGAGGCCCTGCTAGTTGCCAAGTGGCTTGAGAGGCTCTATCTATGCATTGGCGCGAGGGGATGAGGCGAATGTAGTGGCGGGATGTCGACCTCTCTGTGACTGGAACCAGAAAATAGGAAAGGGAGTGACAGGTGAGGCCCTCTCTATGTTACTATGCGAGGCGGCTAGCTCACGAGTGGCCTGATGGGTGGTGTATGCCTCCGAGTGTGAGGTGGGGTCCGATGGGTGTATGCCTCCGAGTGTGTTGGCCTTGCGGGTCCACTAACCGAAAAGCATAAATGCAGAGAAAAAGGAAAATACCTATTGGACCCTACAGTCCCTAATTGCCAGTACGCTATTATCTATTCCTGGGGAAAATAGCATATATATATATATGTATTAAGGCCTTTTGGCCTGTAATTGTGGGAGGGGCGTATGACTCACCTTCTCCCTACTTAAGGGACACCCCTTACCTGGCTCCATACCGTTCGAGGTCAGCGCTGCATCGAGAATCCACTTCCGGTTCACGTACGGCGCCATCTTGCTTTTCAAAAACCCGCGGTTTTCGTTTGGTGTAGCTGTGTCCAGGAATCCTTACAGGTTTTCCGCCCGTTCAGCCACGCACATACCCGGTGTTTTCGTCGCAGATTAAGTCCACAGGACTTCAAAATCGTAAGTCCGTCGCCCGGATCATTTCCCACGGCGTCGCGATTTAAAACGGCCTTACTTTACGGCCACACGCTTTACGGCCAAGTCACAGGCATATTAACCCCTTTGCTGCCGGCAGGCATATCGGTTTCGGTTTTTCTTTGTATTAAGCAAATTCGTTCTGCATATCATCAGCTATAATTGGTTTCATGTCATTTACTGTTATTTAGCTTATGCAAATTACGAAATCCTTGCATATGACTGGGGCAATACCCCTGTTAACTACTTATGAATAAGTATTTATTTAGGTTATGGTTTAATCTTAGCAGATATGGCATTATTAAAGTTTTATTGAAATTCTTCATGTTATATACATATATTTATGGAGTTAAGCTTAGACAAGCCTTTACATTTTACAGATGTCGCTTGTAGGATTTACGTTATAAATTATGTTTAGAAATTACGTTTCTATCATACCATGTACTCACGTTTCTTACATGGCACTTATATATTCTGACTTTTTCTTTGTGTACTCAAACGACATACCAAGTACACAAGAACACGGTCTCACAAATCTCACAAACTCTCGGGTTGAATCACACGTCTTGATTCAACCACTCATACGTCACGTTGTTTCCAATTTTGGGATAACTTCTCAAATATTTCTGTACCTCGTACTTACCTCTTTTCATGGCTTACGTTTACGGCCTAACATATACGGTATTGTTTTAAATCCTGCACCTTATTATACCACAAACACTAGCATTACTATATCATACGCATTAATCTGGTCACCAGAGACATATCATACACACCCCCAAGCATGATTACCATACCACATACAGGGCCAGTCGGGCCAATATCATTCATGTATTCCCTTTCCATATGTACTACTAGAACTCATCACATATAACTAGTCTAAATTGGTATCATAGGATCCAATTCTCACACTATCATATTTGGTTTTTCTATCCCTTTAGGATTTTTCCAGTTTTCTCTACCTATCGCTTATCAAGCGCATACATACTACCAGGTACGTTAAGCCTGCTCACGCCATACATCACATATGGTTCCTCCTCTACTTAGGACATAGAGTACTGGCAATTTTAGGGGTTATAGGCCCAAATAGGTATCCCCCCTCCGGGCATTCTGCCTATCGTTTAGTGGTCCGCGAGGCCAACACCCCGCCTCAACGTTTCGGAGGTAATGCCCCCCGGGCCACACGTGAGTTAGCCGCCTCGCATTATAGAGAGGGTGCCACCTGTCACTCCCTTCCCCTGTTTTCTTGTATTGTCACCGAGAGGCCTACGAATTCCTGCCACTACGTCGGGTGGCCTCAATAACCCCTCGCGCCAACGCATAGATAGAGCCTCTCATAGCCACTTGGCAACTAGCAGGGCCTCACCTGTCACCAAAGAACAAGTTTTAATTTTTTCGCCTCATCCGGCATAATTAGCCTGCCAGTACATCCCCTCGGGGGGTTTTATGCTAACCATATACTTTGTAATCTAGTATGTCTCAAGAAGGGGTAGAGGATTTCTCCATCCCAAGGACTCCGGCTAGAACCAACACCCCATCACAGGAGGAAGATACGGCTAGTCCAGCATCTTTCAGATCATGGACTATCCCTCGTATCACTAGCGAACTCAGGAGACGACAAATCCCTTTTCCAGCAACAGCAAGGAAAGCGGAACTTTACAAATTATTACACACCTCAACTGATAACATGGACGCTGGGGAAGGGTCGAGCCAGTCCCACCCAGGGAACATACATGACATGCTCACGTCCCTCATGACATCCATGAGCAAGGTCAATTCTAGGCTGGAGAAACTTGAATCGGTCACTACAGCCCTCACTATGGCTGGACCGGCCACGGCAATTCCCCCATCAGTGGTGGAGTCGCAATCAGTTTCTCCAGCTATCACCTCGGATGACCAAGAAGTTTACCCTGCCCACATGATTCCTGAGCACCTCAGGAGAGATATCCTGGAAGGTAAAGATGTCAATCTGGCCTCACTACTAATTGCCTCCCAGGATATAGTGGAACATAAGACCTACGCTTATGACGATATTTCTGTGGTGGTCAAATCCAGGGATGCACGATTAAATAGGAAGCTAACCATTCCAGAATTTGTATTAGCTTTTGGCATTTATCGGGATGTGGTCTGTACGGTATATCCCCACAGACGTGAGGAGTTTGACTTATATATGCACAGGCTGGTTGATCTGGGCAACAAATATGGTGGGTCAGCTTTCTATGACTACCATAGATCTTTTTCTGCCAAAGTGTCTGGCGCCTTCTCACAGTACGGGACAAGGTCCAACTGGAGTAAGATTGATACGATCATTTTTGCAGGCACTTTGCAGGTCTAAGAGCACCGGCCTGTGCACACTGCTCCTCCATGGCTCATACTGCCAATTTTTGTCCGACCACTGCGAACGAACCTACCACTTCGCAGGGCACTAGCTCCGCTGTGTCAGCAGAGAGAACACCTAAAGACAAACTGGGTCGACCTATCAAGTTTTTGGGGAAGTCCCAAATATGTAATAATTTCAATGTTGGTGCATGTAATTACAGCGGTTGTCGGTTATTGCATATATGTTCAAAATGTTTTAGGGCACATGCGAAAACCATGTGTCCAAATAAAATGTACCCTAAACAATACTTAACTGAGATAAATATTTCTGTACTCACGGCATTACTGTCACAACATCCATCTAGACATTTGGTAGACTTCATCATCACTTGTCTATCACAAGGATTCCATACTGGTCTCATACACATGCCTTCAGGAATCCTTGAATGTCCTAATTTACAATCTGCACAACAAAACCCTACAGCGGTTAGCACACTCATAGCCAAAGAAGTGGCAGAGGGCTTCCTATTGGGACCCTTTCAGTCCTCTCCTTTTTCCACATGGCGGACAAAACCCATCGGTATTGTCACAGGGAAATCTTCCCACAAACAAAGACTTATCATCGATCTGTCTGCACCTCACACCTCTGCCTCACCTAGTCTGAACTCCCTTATCCCCTCTGAGGAATTTTCACTTCAATACTCCACCATAGATCACGCCATTACAGCTATCATGCAGGTAGGGGTCGGAGCATGGCTCAGCAAGACTGACATTACAAATGCCTTCAAATTATTGCCTATCCACCCTACACTATGGCACCTGCATGGCATTAAGTGGGCCGGGCACTACTACTTTTTCTCACGCCTAACGTTTGGTTCAAAAGTAGTCCGGCCATTTTTGACGTATTCGCCGAAACATTATGCTGGTTATTATTAAATGTAGCCAGATGCCCTACAGTTATACACTACCTGGATGATTTCTTACTGATCGAAGAGAACACTTCCCCTCCCAGTAGCCTCATAGAAACCATCAGTCTTTTTAAACAGGTGGGTGTTCCAGTCTCCCCCACCAAACTGAAGGACCAGATACAGTCATCACCTTTCTGGGAATCATGCTAGACTCAGCCACCATGCAAGCCAGCCTGCCACGCACCAAGATAGAGAACATTCTCACCAACATTAACCTCTACATACACCTCGGTACTTGCAATCGCAAAGAATTGCAGTCTCTACTTGGGTCACCGAACTTTGCCATGCGCATTATACCTCAAGGCCGGGCTTTCATCTCACGGCTCCTAACCATGTTCCCACTGTTTAGACATGATGCACACAGGTTACCACTGGATACCCAAGCCACGGCAGACCTACTTATGTGGAGAAACTTTTTGACCACCTGGAATGGGAAAAGCATGTTTCTCCCTAAATTGTCTGACTCCTCACCTACCATCTGGTCAGACGCGGCGGCTACCACAGGTTTTGCAGCAATTTACGGGAATGAATGGCTTTTGGGTAGCTGGCCTCCAGAGGTACAGGACCTGGAAGGTTTTTCCACTACCTCAGCTCTATTTGAGATGTATCCCATTGTTGCAGCTGCCGTGACATGGGGGCATCTATGGGCAGGTTCGTCAGTACGTTGCCACTCAGACAACCAAGCTACCTGCCACATCATAAACAAAGGCCGATCCAAGTCACTGACCATTATGAGGTTCTTGAGGAACTCACCTGGCTGGCTGCATGCCATAACTTCTTCTTGTTTTGTGTCCATGTCCCAGGTGTTTGTAACACGGCTGCTGACAGTTTGTCTCGTTTCAATTTTCAGGCTTTTCGGCAAATACTTCCGTCAGCCGCACGTACAGCCACGACCACTCCACCTTTCCACCAGCTAGTCATGGACTAGAAGCCATTATGCAACATAGCAGGACATTGGCACAATTAGCACTGTCCACCAATACCCGGAGAACATATGACAGGGCTTTCCTTCTATTTAAAAGATTCCTGTCACTGCACAACGTCACACAACCTTTCATCATGACATCTTTGTTAGGTTTTGCTTCTTTTTGCCACCTCAAACTTAAATTATCTCACAACACAATCAAGCTATATCTAACAGGCATACAACATCACATGCTAACATTACAACCAAACAACACAAGTTTCATGTCCTCCTACCAGATAAAAAACATCCTTAGAGGTATCCAGAGATCCGAACCCCCACGTACCACGCAAAGGCTACCTATAGACTTCAATATCTTCAAGGATTTATCCAGCCTACTAGATTCAAAACCCTTTGCGAACAACACAAACCTTGTTATAAAAACCGCCATATACGTAGCTTTTTATGGGTTTTTGAGACCAAGAGAATTTACCGCCATCAACACATCCCAGTCCACTCACATTCTGCTTCATTCACACTT
>OW240912.1:416039379-416096148 GCA_933207985.1 Pelobates cultripes | reverse complement strand
ACAGGGCCAAAAAAAAAAAAGCCAAACAAAAAAAAAATAAGAGCCTCACTTTTTTATTTTGAAGCAGTTTTAGCACAGCAAACTGATGTGGCAGCAAAGCAGAGATAAACGGACAGTCCTTGAAATTAAAGTTTAGGTGATGTGCCCAGGGTTAGTCCATAAGCAAAGTCCTTTATCCAGTCCGAGGTCGTTCAATAGGAGATCAAGCAGCATTGAAGGGGATTCCAAAAGCAGAGTCAATGCCAGTCCGAATTAGTTAACCAGGTAATCAAATATATAGGGGTATGAAGAGGAGATTCAGGAAAAGGGTCCGGTGATGGAACACACGGTCTCTCTAGGAGTGATCCTAATGATTGGCAAGGAAGTTGATGCAATCAGTCACATTAACACATTAATTGTGCCTTGTGGTATTGGAGATTGGAGTTTCAATAACCAAGGGGTGTGTACTTTCATGCTGTCTTAAAGGGCCAGTAATAAACTAATAAAATTCCTGACACCTTGGCTCGTATTTGACTTGTGATTTCAGGTATCCTGACAAAGAAGAGAAACACAGGCAGCACTCCAGGATATAGAAGGTGAATTTATTTGTGGGTTCACCACCTCACCATGCATGATTAAGGTTCCTAGGAGCCCAAACATCACACTTATTTTGGTGAGGTGTTGAAACCACGAATAAATTCACCTTCTATATCCTGGAGTTCTGCCTGTGTTTCTCTTCTTTGATACTACAGTGGTGTCCATCCTATACACAGAGCGCCCCCTTGGGGGAAGGCCGGAGCATATGTGCAGGACCTGATTGCATGGTATTTTGTTTTTGTTCAGGTATCCTGACCTCAGCTTTGTTTTGTGACTCATGATTTTCTGGTATCCTGACCTGGCTTTGTATAAACTCTGTGTATTTCTGACCTTGTTTCTTGCTGTTTTAATACGTCATGTCTGGCCATTCTAAGGCTCGATAATACGTCGTTCTGATCCATCTTTTGTGGGATTTCACTTTCCTGCAAGTTGGGGTAAGTCTCCAGTGACACAGATGTGGAGATAAGGCATACCTATAGAAACAATAAGTGACCACACTCTTGTGTTCCAGGCGAATATCAATCCAAATATAAACTTTTGGTTCTATCGCCTCTTTTGTACTTGCCACAGAAATAATAATTTCGGTAAAGCATGAGACTCTTAATCTCAGGGTCATAGGTTTGAGTCCCATGTTGGGCGAGATGTGTATTTAAGTTTTTCTGGGTTTAAAAATAATATCTGGAAGTATTACTTTACTGAGAGGGTAGTGGATGCATGGAATAGCCTTCCAGCTGAAGTTGTAGAGGTTAATACAGTAAAGGAGTTTAAGCATGCGTGGGATAGGCATAAGGCTATCTTAACTATAAGATAAGGCCAGGGACTAATGAAAGTATTTAGAAAATTGGGCAGACTAGATGGGCCGAATGGTTCTTATCTGCCGTGACATTCTATGTTTCTATAAACATCACAATCCCTTCTCAAATGGCTTAAGTTGCATAAATCATGTTTAGGCTTGATTAGAAGATTGTGCTTGTCCCATTCTACATATAATAAAAATGAGGCTTAATTATGAATCTGTGGGTAAGTATTAATGTTTCTTTTGGATATGATACTGGAACACAAGGGTTTTCTTGAATGCTAATGGCCATGAACATATCAAAGAAATGAACTATCAATTAAGAGTTTCAGGGCATATGGTCGGTCAGTTTACATTGGAACTAGACATACAGGCATTGCAAGTGTAGAATTGCAGAGCCTTTTATTAATCAAAGCATCAATCCATGTTGTAAACCATCTGACCCCTTTCACATTCCTATACAATCTACATTAACCCCTTCTGACATCTGTCCTCTATAATCGAATTGGTCCTTCAACGCTACCAAGTGGCCAATTCATATATGCACTACACAAATTACATTAAATGGTGTAACAGAACTATGCTTTTGCCTATGCTTTTTGCCTGGACTTATATATCAATGCCGCTGGATGTATTATAAAAACCGAATGACTATTTCGTGGAAATATCCTTACCGGAGAATACAGCTCAAAATACCGAACATCGGACCACCCAGGGGAACAGTCAAGTGGTATTTTACCTCCCAGCGCTTTTGGAGCCGTTCGCATGGTTTCACACGAATTCCTTTGTGCTCAAGGTTAGATGGCCGCCATTTCGGGACTTTACACGTGTTCGCGGCCAACTTACGCACGAACAGCGGTGTTTGCCCGTGAACGCATGGAACAAAAATCGGATACGCAAACAGGCGAACACCGCTGAGACCTCCAGGAGCTCGTAATTTCGTGCTGGAACTACCGAACAACTGGCCGTTCGGTAGTTTTGCTTAAGCTCACATATGGATTATAGCAAACACCAGGATGACTGTGGATGGCAAGGGGTTCGTGGGATTTTAATGCATGAACAGAGACCGACCGCAAGGCCAAAACTTATGGAACTCTTTTCGGCTAAAAAACCTGTGCGGTCGGTCAAAACTTCAAAGATCCATAACTCCCGAACCCCTCAACCGAATGGGCTGAAATTTGGACATGTTGTTTCCCTGAGCGAGAGACTTAAAGGTGTACCCCCTGTTTTTGGGGTACATCCAGAATTTGGGTAAAATTGTGTCTGTTTTAATTATGTTATATGTTTATCTGAGGGGAGGAGACGTGGGGGTTGTATCATGTATCTGATTGGCTGTTGTGTTAATTATGTGGGTGTAGCCTTTCAGAGGGCACCATTGCATAAAAGGAGACCCCTGTCAATAAACATCAGTTCTACTTGACCCTTCAAAACGTAGCCTCGTCTCGTTCTTGGAGGGGATTTATGGTACCATTACTCTGCCTCATTTTACAGCAATGCCGGATTATACACTTGGATATCGTGGATGGGAATAAGAACTCCATTACTTCACAGCAGCTTGCCTAGAAAAGGACGTCTCCAACGGCAGATACCCCTTTCCAGTAGGGTAGCCGTTACAAATGGCAATATTCTATAGTGCAACAATGAATTATGTACCTTAGCCGTGACACTACCCACCTGCAAAGCATCAACACGGCCAGTTGTATTGCAAGTACCTAAAACATAAGGGTGACAGGTTTCTAACGCATGCAGTTGAGTGTAGAGGCAGCTCGTTAAACCCAAAACAGAGTGCCTCTGTTCTGGTCTAGTTAAAAATGTGTGAGTTGGAAGGAGGGAGTAGCTCCTTTAGATTATTTTCATACGTTGATAAATAAGTAAAACAAGAGGAAGAGTATGATAAAATATAGATTTTTTTTTCTTGGTGCAAGTGGGAGAAAAAAGAAAGAAATGCACTTACAGTATGTACAGCTTAAGTTAGCTCTACTTTCATGAGATTGGGTGGTACAATCCTCGCTTAGGGATATCTGGCGTAATGTTCTTTTGACCCAGTAGTAAGTGCTTTGAGGGGTATGTGAAATTAACAGAAAACCAAACCAAACATAGTGCAATATATTTTGATATTGAGGAAGAATAAAAATGAAGAAATTCATTATAGAGCCTCCCACCGGCTCACAGAAAACAGCATATAGGCCCCACTTAGCGATCTTATTTACCAGTAGAGTATCTTGTGAAGAATGATGTAGGTAAAAACAAAAATCTAGTGCTCACTGTTGTGACTAAATAATAATAAAATTATAGGATGGGTACTCACTGCTGTGGAGCAAACTTAAGGTTTTGCTCAGTCCACAGGGCTCAGATGGTATATCCCCAACCAAAGAGATAGATTTTCAGATTCCAAAGAAAAAGTCAGGGTAGCTCCAGGGATAAGAATTTTTAAAATACTAATTTATTAGAGCAAATATCTGAGAAAATAAAAATGTAATAGTAAAAGTGATATAATAAATAAAAAAACACCAATGTGTTTCACCATTGAGCCTATATGGTGAAATGCGTTAGTGTGTTGCATATTGTGGAGAACTCTTTCTCAATTTACATGTATCAACTTCTGAGAATTCCTGAAAGGCGCTTGTAGCGGATTGTGTTTGGCTACAAACCACCGTCCTTAATTTTGGCTGTCCATAGCTTTGATTGTTGCAGTATTATGTTCAATTTCCAACAGTTCGTTACTTTTAAGCAAAGAAGTAACAAGTTAGCTGCTGAAGCATTCGTCTGGTTGTTCGGTAGAAACCCCATTGCAAACATGTTAACTACCTCCATTCGACAAACGAACAAACTACCGAACAACCAGGCCACCCCAGAGAGGAACGTGGCTCCAATTGACCTCCCCATCGTTATAGACACTTTCCTGATTGATAAACACACAAACACAATATGTATTCCCTGAGTGGGCGCTGTTCTGCATACGAACACGTGGCGGCGGCCATCTTGCCATACAAACGCACCAGCGGTGATTTGGTCGTCGAGTGTCTGGAACCCAAATCGGACACTCGACCACGCGAACACCGCAGAGTAGGGATCAACCGATATTGATTTTTTAGAGCCAATACCGACAATCTGTGAACTTTCAGGCCGATAGCCGATAACTTGCCAATATTCTGTGCATTTACCATTTTTAAAAAATAAACTATTTCTAAAGGTAAATGCACAAAATATACATGCCACATGCAGTGGATGCAGTGTGTTTAGACAGGGGTGCTTTGTGTATTTGTGTAGTGTGTATATAATGAATGCAGGGTGGGTTTGTGTAGTGTGTATAGTTAATGCAGTGACTGTTTGTGTAGTGTGTATATCATGAATGCAGAGTGAGTGTGTGTGTTTGTGTGGTGTGTGTGTAACGGATCACCTGGCACCTTGACTGGGTACCTCCGTTGAAGGATGCTACTAGCACTTCCTGAGGTCTCCAAGCACTCCAGCCGACACCATAACCACCGTAGACTCCTTCAGAGAGCAAGACAGGAACAAACTCTTACAAGAGCTTAGAAGTGATTTAGCAAGGGAGTATGACTAGCATAGCAATCCATTGAAGCAGATTCCCCCAATAAGAGACGGCACTCCAAATTGAGGGTGAAGTAGAACTGATTTACTGGGGCTACCTGCCCGGCTTTTATGCCGGTCTCCCACCGTGTGGACACTCCCCTAGGGGATCAGATGGGAAACTGGGATACATAGTGGACATTGACCAATCATAAGCTTACACATTTAAATACTCCCTGTAGCAGAGAGCTGGTCTTTCACAGGTTAACTCCACTAAAGATCCCAGTGAGGCTCAGGAACAAGTAATAAAATCCCATAGAACAATATTCACAGCAAGCAAGGTAATCCACGAATATCCCCATACAGATCCCAATGACTGGACAACACACAGCATCAGGAGCAGAACTGAACTTTTAATCACTCAACCTTCTTTTAAAGCTTTCTCCCATGCAAGGGAGGGATTTACAGTAATTATACAGTACACCAATCATACATGAGTTGCCACCCACACATCCCCTCCCCTTAGTATGAATCACAATCCCATTATGCAGGACACAGTTCCCCCGGTTTTCTGGATGTACCCCTAAACATAGGGGTACCCCTTTAAAGATTACATCCCCTGGTAGCCCTGATCTGGGTGAGAGACATATTCAAAAATCACCCAGATCGGACCAGGGGTTCGAGAAATTCCTGGAGGTAGTAAAAAGACCGACATGGGTTCCATACATTTTGGCCCTGCGGTCGGTCACAGAAAAAGGCAACAAAATGCACGAACAGCTTGGGTTATGGAGACTTGGCAGGATTCGGTAAACCCCCTTGTTTGTGGGGTTCTTTCTACCAAACAGGGAGCCATTTGGTAGTTTCTACATGAAGGGACGGCAGTGTGGAGGTCTCAGCGGTATTTTCCTAACCAAGTGTCCGATTTGGGTTCCAGACACTTGACGGCAAAACGCCGCTGTTCGGGAGTATAAGATGGCCACCGCCACGTGTTCGTCTCCCGAATGGCGGCCACCCAGAGGACAAAGCACACACTGCACTGATTGCCAGTTACCAGTTTGCAACATTGTTGCGAACGGTAATTGGAGGCACACTTATTCCTGGGGTGGTCTAATTGTTCAGTAGTTTCACTCGCATAATAACTGGAGTGATTTTACCGAACAATCAGACGAATGCTGCATACAACTTACATATATATGGCAAAAATTAACCGAAAGCATACGAATACACACAATTTTGAGGACAGCCCAATGCCATCCGCTACGCACCCACAATGCATTATAATCCCTCCTCCCTGTCCTGGAGATAATTGGGAAGTAATCCAATTATCTCCAAGGACAGAGGCAAACTCCATTAAGCACATGTTACCAAAAAGACAGAACAATTTACAATGTTGCAAATATTACACAAAACATATACATTCAACATATCCCCAGATAGCTTAGATCTGAGCGCACATTATTGCTGAATGGCGTTCAGATCACATACACACAGTTCAATCACCATGAAGCCAATGTCTTTCATATAGTCTTTCAGTATACGAATGGGCTCCATGGCATAACTATCTGGGGTAACACTGTTCACATAATTTGCAGGAGAAAAGGCACGAATAAGACTTTTTGCAGGGAAAATAAAAAGTTTTTAACATGGGGCCATAGTCCAGCGGCAAGAGACGGACGACCAGGCTCATCCAGTGGCCAGTGGCGAGGTTGGTTCCACCACAGTGTGTATAGTGAATGCAGTGTGTGTGTAGTGTGCGTAAAGTGAGTGCAGTGTGTAGTGTGTGTATAGTGAATGCAGTGTGTGTATAGTGAATGTAGTGTGCGTATAATGACTGCAGTGTGCGTAGTGTGTATAGTGAATGTAGTGTGAGTAAAATGAATGCAGTGTACGTAGTGTGTGTGTGTATAGTGAATGTAGTGTGTGTATAATGAATGCAGTGTGCGTAGTGTGTGTATAGTGAATGCAGTGTTTGTATAGTGTGTTTATATAATGAATGCAGTGTGTGTTTGTATCGTGTGTATATAAAATGAATACAGTGTGTAGTGTGTGTATATTATGTAGTGTGTTTGTATATAATGCAGCATGTGTGTATATAATGCAGCGTGTGTAGTGTGTGCATTATATACACACACACACACTACATTATATATATACACACACCACACACTCTGCATTATATACAGAGTGTGTAGTGTGTTTATACAATGCAGAGTGTGTGTGTGTTCCTGAAGGGATGTGATTTGTGTAAAATGGGGGGGGAGAAAGGCATTTTTTATTTTAATTTTTAATGTTTATATGTTTTTATTGTAATTTTTTTGGCCCCCTTCCCTGCTTGTTACTTGGCCAGGGAGGGGGCTATGACAGTAAGCGCTTACTTACCTTTCCTGCAGCTCCCTGTGTAAATCTCGCTGTTTGCGTGCCACGCGGTGCGTTGCCATGGTAACCGGGACTTGCGAGATTTACACAGGGAGCTGCTGGGAGCGCTCACCGCCGGCCCCCACTGCACCGCCAGGCTTGCAATGAGCCCGGCGGTCCTGTTATGTATTATCGGCAATATCGGTATCGTATTGCCGAATATCCGCCGATATCGGTAAAACCGATAATCGGTCGTTCCCTACCGCAGAGACCTCCATACTTCCACCCGTTCGTGAGAAAACAGATGAATGGCACACGAATGAGGGGAATCATACGAACCCAGGCAGAGCCTATTTATATTGACTTATTTCGTGGTTTTCACCACATGAACGGTGCGGTCGGTAAAACGAAGACCTCCAAGAAATTACCAAACCCCTGAACTGATCTGGGTGATTTTTGAGTATGTTGCTCACCCAGATCAGGGCTATCAGGGGGTGTAAGTCATAGTCTTAGGGTACATCTTGAAAACGGGTAAAAATTTATGTTTCAAATGTACAGTTAATTGTGTTATCTCTCAGGCTAAGGGAAGGTGATGTGTGGGATGTAACCAGTCAGTGATTGGAGAATGCCTAATTTTCTGTGGGTGCCTCCCTTCCATGGGAGAATTGCATTAAAGCAGAGTATGTGTCATTAAACATCAGTTCTGCTCCTGATACTGTGTGTCGTCCAGTTATTGGGAAAGGTGATGGGATATTCGTGGATTATTTTATTTACTGCTTATACTGTTCTTCCTATGATAATTTACTTGATCCTGAGCAACTCTTGGAATACCAGGGGAGAAAGTCTATGTTAAACTAGCACTCCGCTACATAGCTACTCCCACCTTTATCTCACACGTTTCAAGTTCCTGCTAACATTCAAGAGTGTTCCTCTGACCTCTGGGACTTGTCCTTTACACCACAGAATCTACTCTATAAAGATTTTTCCTTAGATTGAAGTAACTCCTCTCCTATACGTTATACATCGAGGGACTTGAGCATTTGCTCAAGTCCAGACAAACTGGCACCAGGGGTGTGTATGTGCTCAGCCACAGATTTTTCTGGTTCTTACTATCACTGCAGACTTACACTGAAGATGCTCAGGCAAATTGTCATAAGGTGTCAAGTTGCTGTGGTAGCTCCTTTATTGTACATTCATTTTGCACAAATTTTTTTCAAACCTTATGGAATTATGTTAGAGTTTTATTTACGTTCAATTAAAATTTAGTTGTTTAGTTTGTAAACATTGAGTGCTGCATATAGCTTATCGTTCAGTGTGGGGCCACTGATTCTGTCCCTAGCTGATGAGAGGAGCCCCCGATATCAAGTTATAGATAGAATTTGCCTGTTATCAACACAGAAAAAGTCCCTGCTTGTGAAACACCACATCTACAATGAAATAATTCTGTCATATGTCCTTAATGGGTTTAAGAATTACTGTGATAAAATAAAGAAAAAAAAAGTTAAATATTAGGTTGCTGAACACTATTCATTTACCAAGAATTTTTTTTTTATTTTATAACAAGTGTATAATAAAACCATTTATAAAACTGATACACTATAAAGGATAAGTACTAATACCAAGTATATCACATGTATATGTAAAAAGAGTGATATTTGCTATTTACAGTGTCAATAATATGTAAATAGAATTTGAATTACAGCTTAGGGATGTCTCACATGCTCAACACAAAATGTTCTACTCCCATGTTAATCCATTAATGCCTAATAAAACCTTAGCATTTAGCACAAAATGTGTCTTTTGTGCGAGTTCTCAGATAGCCAATATGATGTGACTGCTTGCGAAAAAACATTTCCCACATTCTGAACATGAGAATGATTTTTCATCTGTGTTAGTCAATTTATGAACAACAAGATTTAAATTACAGACAAAAGATTTCCCACATTCAGAAAGGTTTTTTTCCTGTGTGAATTCTATGATGTTTCAGAAGATGTGATATTACAACAAAAGATTTCCTGCATTCAGAACATTAAAAATGCTTTTCTATATGTGAGTTCTCTGATGTCTCACAAGAACTGGTTTACTGACAAAACATTTTCCACATTCAGAACACGAGAAAGGTTTTTCTCCCATGTGAGTTCTCTGATGACTCACAAGAACTGGTTTACTGGCAAAACTTTTCCCACATTCAGAACATAAGAAAGGTCTTTCTCCTGTGTGAGTCCTCCTATGAACAACAAGGTTTGAGTTCTCAACAAAACATTTTCCACATTCAGAACATGAGAATGGCTTTTCTCCTGTGTGAGTCTTTTTATGTGCCACAAGATGTGATTTAGTGTAATAACATTTCCCACATTCAGAACATGAGAATGTTTTTTCTCCTGTGTGAGTTCGCCCATGTGCAACACACTGTTCTTTAGAAACAAAACATTTCCCACATTCAGAACATGAAAATGGTTTTTCTCCTGTGTGAAGTCGCCAATGTGCAACACACTTTGCTTTAGAGACAAAACATTTCCCACATTCAGAACATGAGAACGGTTTTTCTCCTGTGTGAGTTCTCTTGTGCAAAAGAAGATATAGAGAGATTCTAAAACATCTCCCACATTCAGAACATATGAAAGGTTTCTCTCCTGTGTGACTTCTATGATGTTTCACAAGTTCTGATTTAGCAACAAAACATTTCCCACATTCAGAACATGTGAAAGGTTTTTCTCCCGTGTGAGTTCTCTGATGTATCACCAGATCTGTTTTACAGAGAAAACATTTCCCACATTCAGAACATGAGAAAGGTTTTTCTCCAGTGTGAATTCTCTGATGTTTCACAAGATATGAGTTATAAGGAAAACATTTTCCACATTCAGAACATGAGAAAGGTTTTGTTTTTTTATTTGCTATCTCATTTGTAGACATATATGATGCAGAGGGAGTCCTTGATTTTTGAGAGGTAAAGTCTTTGGTCCTATTATAAAAAGATTCATTCATAGTCTTGCCTAGTGTACTTCTGTTCTTGTCATGTCCTTCAAGATAACTTCTGCTGACTGAACAACCTGAAAGAAATGTAGCAGTAGTTAAAGAAAAGCTGTCCCTGTAAATTACGGAGAGACAAACAAGTAGCAAGAGAGGTTGGCACGGATAAAAAGTAACCAAATATACTTTAATAATTATAAAATACACAATTAAAAGTCCATAAACGCGTTTCGCCAACACGGCGTTATCAATATGGGGTAATATATTGATATTGATAACGCCGTGTTGGCGAAACGCGTTTATGGACTTTTAATTGTGTATTTTATAATTATTAAAGTATATTTGGTTACTTTTTATCCGTGCCATTTATCTTTTATACACCTTATACTATCTACTACCTGGCATCCCTCTACCATCCTGGACTCCAAGAAATTCTAGGTGGGGATCATACCACCAGCGCTAACGTCAAGGAGCAGGTGTCCTGCGCCTGTCTTGTGAGTACCCATTCAGTTTTATTTATTTTATCACCTATATTTTACTCAGTGTACACTATTGGCTGTCTCTTTTTACCCGAGTGTTGGATATACCACAGACGGAGGAAGTTCATCCTACATCCCACAAGCGGGGATTAAACCGCTGTACGCCTTCCACACTAGAGCGAGTTATAGCTCTTTTAAATGTGAGTTTTATTTCAACTTTTTACTTACTTTTATCGTTTGAAGCATTTTACACTATCTGGCTCTCTACTTTTTTATTTTTTATATATATACGAGCGGATCTTCACGGAGGAATACTATAGGACAATTATTCTGGATCAAGCACGGATAGATCCTATGACCTCCAAGAGTACACTTTAGATAAGACTTTTCGTTTTACTGTACCGATTTATTTGGACTATTTGTCATTTTTTGTTCCCGTTGGCGCAGCCCTCACCCATTATTTTCTCTTTCCTCTTGTATTATTTCTAAGGGTTCTTGAGGGACTCCCTTAAAGGGTTGCTGCCCATATATTAGTCAGCGCTTACTCGGTTTTTGTTTTTTCCCTTCAGTGACTTACCTGTATCATCGGCGTGTAAGCTTTACTTTCTGTGGTGCTGGCAGCCATTTTATAATCACTTTGGAGGCTGTGGAAGAGAGCTGAGTGGGAACCATGAGTTCTGATATAGAGTTCAGGGAGTATAGAAATCAAGGAGTAACTAAACATAATATTACATTGGTGTAGCACAGTTTGGAATATTTAAGTTTTCCTCATTTATATGCCTAGATTTTGCTTAACAGGGGCTTAAAGCAACATGCAATCCTTCTGAGAAAACTGTCTCATTCAGTAGCTCTATAACTAAATTGGCTACAAAGCAGTCACCTTTACTTTAATAAATAAAATGTTTGTTTTAAAACTTTCACTCTTTTTAACTTTATGTGTACACTTAACAAACCCTTGGGATCTAAAAATTTCACATTTAATTACATTAATAACTGGAATAGCTCACTAAAACAAATCACGTTTTAATAAAAACGGCAATATTTACCTTAAAGCATTAACCCCTTAAGGACTGAGCAAAATGTACACGTTTTGATCAAAATAAAACGTAAACAAAACCTGGCATTTGACTATAGGTCTGTCCAACTGTAATTCACCTCTTTCATATTATTGCATATAATTTTATTCAGAGGAAACAGGGTTGTCCTTTAACATCAAATATTTAGCTATAAAACATAATTTAATATGAACAAAATGCAAAAAAATGTGAGAAATTAAGACATTTTGTTATTTTTATTAGTTCTGCATGACATTTTAACAGTGAATGTCATAATACTGTTTGCTTTTACTGCAATAAAAGTATTCAGCGATGTCTCACGTGTAAAACTGTTCCCCCCATGTGTAGATTTTATGGTGTTTTGGGAAATTCCCTACATTGGCTTCCTATAAAATATAGAGCTCAATTTAAAATTCTGGTTCTTGCTTTCAAATCGCTAAATAATGCTGCTCCCACCAATCTATCCTCCCTTATATACAAGTATGTCCCATCTAGGCACTTACGATCTGCGGAAGACTTACGTCTATCTTCTGTCCGTACTCCCACCTCTGATGCTCGCCTTCAATATTTCTCGAGGGCTGCACCGTTCCTGTGGAACTCACTTCCCGCCTCCGTTAGATGCTCACCCAGTCTCCACTCCTTCAAAAAAACGATTTCTTCATAAAAGCGTATCAATTAAACTGTTAATAGCTCCTGACTGATTCCTCTTCTGCAACTGTCACTAGTCTAATACTATCCTTACCTTTTTGTGTCATTTTACCCCACTCCTTCTAGCATGTAAGCTCATTGAGCAGAGCCCTCAACCCCTCTGTTCCTGTGTGTCCAACTTGTCTGGTTACAACTACATGTCTGTTCGTCCACCCATTTTAAAGCGCTGCGGAATTTGACGGCGCTATATAAATATCATAATAATAAGAATAATTATAATAATAGTGGTCAAATTGAGAGTGCTCAATAATTACAACAGGGCATATAAAGTTGCTCTCGGTAATATGTCTGAATCTTACTGATTCCGCTCTTTTTTCTTTCTAGCTCCAGCAAGAGAGGATAGAAAATGGGCAGCTGTTCTGCAGTGGATGGCAGACATATCTGGAAGACTTGAAAAAATAGAGGAAAAATTGGAAGCCATTGCACAAATACATGTACCAGTAGCAGAAGAAGATGACACATCCATTTTTAGTCTTCTGGCCCTGAAGTCTTTGGACGACTTTGAAAAATTGGAAGATGCTTTGAAAACAAGCAAATTTCTGAAAAATAAACTGGTAAGCTCTTAAGTTGAGGTGTATCCCTTTAGTTTGGCTACAGTTAGACTCAATGTGCCTCTTTAACACCGTAATTGGTCCAATTGGGGATTCATTTATAGTGCAAAAGATGTAATAATACAATCTTCTTTACACAATGATATGGTGTTGTGCCTTTGCAAAATATTTCTTTAATTACAGACATGTTTTTTCCTTGTTGTCTAAGCTTGTAAAGTACTCGATCTTTAACATTTTATTTTAGTAATTCTTATTTTGAATGCAACATCTGGAAATGTATACTTACCAATTGGAACGGAAAATAATTTACTTGCTAAATGACATTGTTAGACAATCATTATATATTAAAAGGCTTGGCCTGTAGTTGTGGGAGGGGCTTGGTTTCCCTATAAAAAGGCTGCCAATCCACTCCCACATTACCGTAATGGTCTGGCGAGTCTGAAACGTTACTTCCGGTTCAGACCGCCATTTTGGATTCCTCTTACCTGTTTCCTCGTGGTCTCCTGGTCCGGTGCCCTCCTGAGTGGTTCCGGGCTCTCCAGGGCGCTTTTCCCGCCATCACCGCCGACTGCACAGCTTCCCCGGTACTGCTGCCGCCAAAAAACCATAAGTGGGCCCGCCGTAAAGCAAACCGCTTCACATTTACGGCTTACACGGCGGAGCCCCATTCGCATTCAACCGCATTCGGTTATTTTCGCCTAAATACACTTCGCCGCTAAGCTATGTAATTCATGTTTTAGATTTCATACGAACGCTACATTCGGCTAGATACTTAGGATTTCTACTATACAAAATAGTCATTATATACTATCATCACATTCGACTCAAATTCGTGCATTTCTCACTAATTATACAAGATCCTGCATCCACTTCTTAGGTGGAATCTCGCCCCCTACAGGTCAATAATGATATAGCACCAAAATAAATACAAATTAAAATAAATTTTTTTTTTTTTCTTAAATTATGCTACACTTAATTCAATCCTGATTTCTGACATCTTCCAACAGGTTGCCTTACCAGAATTCATATTAAAATTTGGGGACCCAGTGATCGGTATCAATTATACTTTATAGGTTGGTAACATTGTCATATGATTCATATAAATGACCATATAAACATATGATTTTAGGTAAAAATGTTATAATTTAATCTCCTAGGTTTAATCATTGGAACGGTAGCTTTTACAAGCAAGGAGCCGGTTTCTTTTGATTATATCTCCTCCGCAGTTATCGGGTAGGTTCTGGTCCACGATCTGGCCTAACTACCACCCCACTTTCCAGATATTTACTTATCATCTTATACCTACAGGTCAACTACCCGACAAATATCACAGTTACGTCATTGAGAGATCAGCCTGACTCACTATCAGGTACTACGCCAGAACCCAATATACCCTAAAATATTGAGGGGTACTGGTCCCAGGTTAGGTGGCCCAATTAGTTAAAATATTTCTGGTCTTAATCCATAGGCTAGTGGTCCCGCGAGGCCAACATCCCTAACCTCACACTCGGAGGTAATACGTCCCTCGGGCCAAATCATAGCTAGCCGCCTCGCATCAATATACAGAGAGGGCCTCACCTGTCACTCCCAATCTTTTTATGCTTTAAATGACACCGAGAGGCCTACACCCCGCCACAACGTTCGGTGGCCTCAATCTTCCCCTCGGGCCCACGCATAGATAGTGCCTCTCAAGCCGCTTGGCAACTAGCAGGGTCTCATCTGTCACTCTCAAAAGAAGTTTAATTGTTTCACCGCTTGGTACTTAGCTAGCCCACCAGTACCCACCCACAATACATTTTATACGACTGACTGTTTATATTTATAATTTCAGTTATGTCACTAACGCCTGATATCCCTGAAGAACTGTCACTACCTAGCACACCCGCTAGGCCTGCCACCCCTGTTCCGGGTACAGACGTGAATAGCCCTGCATCCCTTAGATCATGGACCATACCACGTCTTACAGCTGAACTAAGAAGACGCTGCATCCCTTTCCCGGCTACAGCTAGGAAGGCGGAGTTGTATAGGCTATTATACACTACCACTGACAACTCCGATGCAGGGGAAGGCACTAGCGGATCGCAAATGCCAGCATTTCATGCTATGATGACGTCCCTTATGGCATCCATAGGGACAATCAGTGACAGGCTGGACAAATTGGAGGCCGGTAGTGTTACTCAGTCCACAAATGCAACGGTCACCACTCAGCCTCTTGCTAATACCTTACCCGGTAATACCCTGGCAGCTACGGCTGACATAGAATCCATTGATCCTTCACACATGGTCCCAGCTCACCTTAAAAAATACATTCTGGAAGGCAAGGACGTTAACCTAGCTTCATTGCTCATTGCCTCCCAGGATGTCCTTGAGAACAGGACCTTTGCTTGTGGGGATGTTTCCGTAGTCCTTAGAGCTAGAGACCCTCGCCTAAACAAAAATTGAACATCCCAGAATTTGTATTAGGGTTTGGCATCTATAGGGATGTATATTGCACTGTATACCCAGGGAAAAGAGCCGAGCTGGATACGTACATGCACAAGTTGGTGGATCTGGGACACAAATACGGTGGTACAGCGTTTTACGATTACCACCGTTCCTTCTCTGCAAAAGTGGCAGCAGCTCTGGCTCAGTTCAACTTAAACATCAATTGGAGCAAGTTGGACACTGAGCTATTCTGTAGGCACTTTGCAGGCCTCAGGCCCCCAACTTGTGCAGTATGCTCATCAGCAACCCACAGCACAAATTTCTGCCCTAATACAGCTGAGGTAGAACAAAACCAAGCAGCAACTTACCCCCCAAGATCAAACAAAGGTTTGAAAGACAAACTAGGAAGAGATATTGTCTTCTTAGGGAAATCCCAAGTATGTAACAATTTTAATGCCGGCAATTGTGGTTTTAGTTCCTGTAGACTAATGCATGTTTGTTCACATTGTTTCAGGGCTCATTCCAAGACAATGTGCCCAAATAAAGCTTTCCCAAAACCCTATCTCACATGCGTGAACCTCAGCTTATTCACCGATTTGCTACGTCTACACCCATCACGACACTTCAGCGACTATCTCATAACAGGATTATCAGAGGGATTTCACACAGGGTTGATACATTTACCTACAGGCACACTGGAATGTGACAACTTACTTTCCACACGGGATGACCCACAGCTGGTACTTAAACTTATCACAACCGAGGTGAAACAAGGTTTTTTGCTGGGTCCATTCCTTTCACCACCCTTCAATTCTTGGAGAACCAATCCCATTGGGATTGTCACGGGGAAAAACTCACTTAAACCCAGGCTGATCATTGATTTATCCGCACCACATTCCTCCACGGTCCCTAGCCTAAATTCACTGATACCATCTGAAGAGTTTTCACTACATTACGCCACTATCGACCATGCCATCGGGGCTATCATTAAAGCTGGCACAGGGGCATGGTTAAGCAAAACGGATGTAGTAAATGCCTTCAAACTACTGCCTATGCACCCTACACTTTGGCACCTTCACGGCATTAAATGGGAAGGGTTATACTATTTCTTCACTCGTCTCACTTTTGGCTCTAAGAGCAGCCCGCGTATTTTCGACACATTTGCAGAGGCTTTATGTTGGTTGTTGCTAAATGTTTACCAATGTCCCTCTGTGATTCACTATTTAGACGACTTCCTCACAATTGAGAACAACACAAGTCCACCCACAAGTTTAAAACACATGTTGGCATTATTTGAGTCACTTTCTGTTCCAGTCTCCCCACACAAGACCCTGGGGCCCGCCACCCAGATGCAATTTTTAGGAATACAACTAGACACAGTACACATGCTGGCCAGCCTCCCTCAGGAGAAAATTGAGCGTATCCTGGCAAGTATTGACCACTACCTACAGCAAGGTCGTTGCACTAAGAAAGACCTACAATCATTGCTGGGATCGCTTAATTTTGCAATGAGAATCATTCCCCAGGGGAGATCATTTATTTCACATTTGCTATCACTATTTCCACAATTCACCTCAGACACATCTTACATTTCACTAGACAAACATGCGACATCCGATTTGAGCATGTGGAGGATTTTCCTCACTTCTTGGAATGGGCGTGCCATGTTTATACCATCTCACTCAGACACTTCACCCACAATATGGACAGACGCTGCAGCAAACACGGGGTTTGCAGCCATATGGGGTGACCTATGGCTCGTGGGGCCATGGCCAACTGAGGTCAAATCACTCACAAAATTCACAGAGACCTCAGCTTTATTCGAATTGTACCCCATCGTGGCTGCGGCCGTTACCTGGGGCCGCCAGTGGTCCGGTCACACGGTGTGGTGCTATTCTGATAATATGGCTACTTGCCATATTGTCAATAAAGGCCGGTCATCATCCCTGGTAATTATGAGGCTATTGAGACGACTCACATGGATAGCAGCCACTTGTCAATTCTTTCTAACATGTATTCACGTTCCAGGGTGCACAAACATCAGTGCTGATCACTTGTCTCGATTTCGTTTTCAGGAATTCTTCACGACACTACCCACCGCCTCCAGACGGGCAACTCCAGTCCCACTTTTCACAGACATGATAATGGATTAAAAGCTTTGTTAAATCACGCACGTCACATTTCTCACATGGCACTCTCTGTAAACACTAGAAACACTTACGACAGAGCTTTTCACATATTCAAAAAATTCATCACTGAATTTCACATTCACGATATGTTCACGATAGAAACAATATTGGGTTTCACTTCTTTTTGCCACATCAACCTTAAACTATCATTTAACACTATAAAACTATACCTTACGGGAATTCAACACCACATGCTAATTCAACAACCCAACGCCACGAGTTTCCTGTCCTCATATCAAATCAAGACAGTTCTTAGAGGCATTAAGAAATTAGATACACATATCCCCGAGAAACGACTACCTATTGATAACCACATATTTCATGCACTAGTAAACTTGTTAGATTCCTCTCCTTTTGAGCCCAGGACAAACACGGTAATAAAATCAGCCATATATCTTGCTTTTTATGGATTCCTCCGTCCCAACGAATTCACAACTAGGACTATCACGTCCCCTGATTACCTAAGAATTATGGACTTAGCGAAACAGAACGACCATTACCTACTCACGCTAAAACACTCAAAAACCAGCGCCATAGGTCATACCGTTACGATCCCCTTATACCCTACTCATAACAAATGGTGCCCTGTACAAAATTTTGACAATTATCTATTATCACTCCACAAACAACCATTACAACCTTTGCTAGAACTGCACGGTAACGTTCTAACTACAGTAAAGTTTATGCTCTATGTAAGACTGCTGTTGACTAGACTCGGCTTGAACCCTAGTCAATTTTCGGGTCATTCTTTCCGAATAGGAGCAGCATCTACAGCTTCTGCTAACCACATTCCTCCGCACATCATCAAAACAATGGGACGCTGGAAATCTTCCGCTTATACTCTTTACATACCCAATCCTGTTAAAGAATTAAGACTAGCTTTCTGTGACTTATCTAAATAAAGTTTTGGTCAACGTATTACGTCTTATGATAATTTATTTTTGCCCACTTTTACAGGCCTACTCCTCTGTCGGTTTCGGCACACCACAACCGACTAATTCCAAATATTGATATGTTATCATATGCTATGTTTCCATATACGGCTATATTGCCACGACCACAAATTAAAAGGCTTGGCCTGTAGTTGTGGGAGGGGCTTGGTTTCCCTATAAAAAGGCTGCCAATCCACTCCCACATTACCGTAATGGTCTGGCGAGTCAGCCCACCCACCACTCCCTCTATTACAAACACCCTCTAAGGTGGGCCCACTTTTACAGGCCTACTCCTCTGTCGGTTTCGGCACACCACAACCGACTAATTCCAAATATTGATATGTTATCATATGCTATGTTTCCATATACGGCTATATTGCCACGACCACAAATATATATATGTGTGTGTGTGTGTTATTACATAAATTTTCTTATTTTGTAGATAAGAGTCCTCAAGAGCGTTGGAGGGAAGAATGAGCATTTACTTTTATGCAATATGATGCGACGATTAATGGAGGATAATGTTGCTGAAGTCTATAATCTTTCCGGAACCTCGACTAAACATGCTGAAAGAAGGGCCTTTGCTGGTACCCAGATATGCAATTCAGTTCTTGGTGAGTCAAACTTTATGTGTTTATAATCTTCAACAGTTACATGGTTTTTAGGTAAAGTGAAATTTGTGGCACTGTACAAACCACATACTTGTACATGTATATTTAAAACCTTATGAGTTGTATGATTTATTGGAATACGTCACTGATGTGTACATGAATTTAAGTGAGCAGTTATCTTAGTGCAACATTACGTTGAAGTGTTTTCAGATTCTTAATAGTTGATTTTTTTTAGTATTAAAGATAGATAATTTTCAGAATGCAAAATACAGTTCTTATTTGTTGACATTTGGAATATTGGTATTTAATCTTAAATTGAATATATTTCTAAAGTGAGAGGTTATCTCTAAAGGCACGTTATTTCATTACATATGGATTGTCACGTGCGTGGGCTATAGGCCCAGCCGAGACAGTGGGGAGAGTGTGGAAGTGACAGGGTTAATGACACCAGACCCCTGGTTACCTGTTGCTAGTCCCATCAACCACTCAATTAACCCCTGCAATCCCTTCTACACTATCCCCCTTAGTACATACTCTACTGCCACCACCAAGACTTTTAAACCCGGGCGTCTTAGGTTACCCCACACACAGGAGAATTATAGTATCACAGTTCTACTTTTACTGATAAAACATATATAGTTAACCCTTTTTGGTAACGTGTTTACCTGAGCTTTCCTCTGGAGAGTGAAGCTCATAGAGAACAGAGACACAAGCTGATTAAGTAAACATTTAATCTGACAAAAGGATTCACAGTGCTGAGTACAAAATACAGAAATAAATGACATACAGATAACAAATTGCAAAACAGTACATAAAATAAAATAGGAGAAAACACAAGAAATTCCTTACATATATTTACCCCATATAGAATTCTTGTGGGAGTCTTAGATGGTATAGGTCTCCTAGAAGTTACTGACAAAAAGAAAAATTAATAACTGAACTCCCTGGATAGTCCAACACCCTCATATATCTAAACTAGTTGTTTCTCAGTGGGCAGACCCCTGGGGGGGGATCAGAGGGGGTTGGTCTGGCAGTCTATTGCCCACTCTATGAAATTCCTTGTGTCCAGCTCTGGTGATGGCTATCTAGATGTTTTATGGTCTAGGCCTGGTGCAAGATCAAAGACCACAATAAACGTCATCCCAAGGTTTACAAAAAAAACACTCTTAACATATATAAATACACATCAAACACCAACTCATGCTTTTGGCATGACATGGATATATGTCTGTTTTTCATATACTTGATTATTTAATGTTTTTTTGCACTTGCAGAAGCATGTCGAACAGTTTTTAAAGATGCTACAGACTACGATATGAGAAAATATATTGGCGATTGGCTTAACCAAGCCCACACACGAATTGTTCGTAGTTGCAGGTAGGTAGTCTTTTTTTTTTTTTGTTAAATTGAGCCTACCGAGCCACCTCTTTTCAATTTACTTTAACTTGTTTGTATAGCCTTATTGATAAGGCACTTAGTTGTAAATACCGCTAGTGCGTAAATTATTTCTTTATAATGCACCCTACAGATTCCAATTAGAATCATTAACTTGGATTTTGCTAAAGAAATGGGTGCATATGAAAAACATAATGCACCTGAGACGGTTGGGTCCTGGCGGCTCCGCACCAGCGTGGCACAGTTCAGAACGTCAACCACCAGTGGGATTCTATGTCTCTCAGCCTATACCTCTCTGCTATGAGAGCGGCTCTTTTCTGCAGATGCACAATAATTCCGTTATGATGTGGCTGGGAATTAAGGTGTACTAAGAGGCATTATTAAACAGTAATGCAAGAAATATAGGCTCCTATTCTAAGTTGGTAACTAATATTTCCAGGTGATAATGGCTCCAGTGGCAAATAATGGCTGCTTGCTATTACTTTGTATAAGACTCAGAAATGTAGTGGTAGCTGCAGAATAATGAGTGATTCTGAGTTGCTCATTATTTTCTAAGAAGTCAAGAAAATAGAAAATACTGACTCCCAATCACAAAATGTCCAACTCAACTTAGATGTCAGAGTGGAGAATGAACCAAGCTTAGCTGAGTTTTAAGCACCCATATTGGATATTATCCCCTCTTACCTTGTTTAAGACTGCCAATGTCCTAATCCGTTACCAGCTGAAGCTGAGAGTTAATATATCTATTGTTTAAAATACTCTATTTCCAGTATTTAACACTGAAGTTGAACTGCTGTTAGCTAGTACTGTTTATCTCTAGAAATTAGATTTCGATGCTATGTAATAATTGTTGTTGTTTTTATTTTCACAGGTCAGCTCCAGATCCAAGTCCATAAAACAGATGCAGATTATATATTTTGTTTGTCTTGAAAAATGTAATTATTCTTTGACTGTTATCGTTATGGTTATATGTTTAGTAATGTTTTGGTAAATGTTCTTTTTCATGTTTGGCAAATGTTCAACCTAATAAAAAATGTAACTGTTTGTAAGATGTAATGCTTTGTTATATATTGATTTTATTAAAATATTTTAATGAATATTTTTATGTTTATCATTTTTTCCCTAATGCACTATTGAGGTTTGCAGTTTTTTCACATTTAACAAAAGTAAGATTAATTTATCCATGTCAGTAATGGCATAAAATTTGTATTTGATTTTCAGATTTACATACAACGTGCACAATTGCATACAATATATTTTATTCCTGTGCTGTAACTAATAAATAGATGGATAATTAAGACATTATTAATTTAATGTTGTTAAAGATATAAAACAGTCAGTTTAAAATAAATATATTACCAGAGATAATACATAAGTATATAAGTATATAACAATACCTAAGGTAAATAACTGTACTATTATACCTGGGATATTAGTTTAATAAACTTAAATAATAGTCAAGTAATAATCAGGTAATGTATGCAATTAAAACTTTTAAAAATATGACATTCACAAAAGTAAACTTACCGGCTTAAAGTAAATTTGTAGATTAATTCCATACATTTGTGGCAACCCAGATAGCAAGGATAACTTGCCACAAATGTGTGGAAGACTTAAACTGTAAGTCTGTTTAACTTGCTGCACATTTTCACTGGCAAGTGATTCAGTAGCAGAGCTCTTGCAGCTCAAGTTCTAGTTGACACTTTTTAAAGTTGTAGCACATTTGCTTGGCAAGTCTCTAGGAAGAGCAAAATTGCAGTGGCAAGTCTACAGCAAGAGCACTGCAAGTCTACAGCAAGAGCCCTGCAAGTCTCTAGCAAGAACAAAATTGCAGTGGCAAGTCTACAGCAAGAGCCCTGCAAATCTACAGCAAGAGCCCTGCAAGTCTCTAGAAAGAGCAAAATTGCTGTGGAAAGTCTACAGCAAGAGCCTTGCGATTCTACAGCAAGTGCCCTACAAGTCTACAGCAAGAGCAAAATTGCTGTGGCAAGTCTACAGCAAGAGCCCTGCAAGTTTTTATAGGGTCTATTCACTAAAAAGTGAATAGGCAAGGAGAATTTAAAAATCTAACCAAATATATGGCTGAACCTAAAAACCATTCCCATTCAAATATTTCTAGTTCAGTTATTTCAGCCTAGAATTTTCCAATTCACTTTTTAATGACTAGCAACCTTATATAAATTGTATCTACAAATTTACTTTAAGCCGGTAAGTTTACTTTTGTGAATGTCATATTTTTAAAAGTTTTAATTGCATATATTACCTGATTATTACTTGACTATTATTTAAGTTTATTAAACTAATATCCCAGTTATTTACCTTAGGTATTGTTATATACTTATATACTTATGTATTATCTCTGGTAATATATTTATTTTAAACTGACTGTTTTATATCTTTAACAACATTAAATTAATAATGTCTCAATTATCCATCTATTTATTAGTTACAGCACAGGAATAAAATATATTGTATGCAATTGTGCACGTTGTATGTAAATCTGAAAATCAAATACAAATTTTATGCCATTACTGACATGGATAAATTAATCTTACTTTTGTTAAATGTGAAAAAACTGCAAACCTCAATAGTGCATTAGGGAAAAAATGATAAACATAAAAATATTCATTAAAATATTTTAATAAAATCAATATATAACAAAGCATTACATCTTACAAACAGTTATATTTTTATTAGGTTGAACATTTGCCAAACATGAAAAAGAACATTTACCAAAACATTACTAAACATATAACCATAACGATAAGTCAAAGAATAATTACATTTTTCAAGACAAACAAAATATATAATCTGCATCTGTTTTATGGACTTGGATCTGGAGCTGACCTGTGAAAATAAAAACAACAACAATTATTACATAGCATCGAAATATAATTTCTAGAGATAAACCGTACTAACTAACAGCAGTTCAACTTCAGTGTTAAATACTGGAAATAGAGTATTTTAAACAATAGATATATTAACTCTGAGCTTCAGCTGGTAACGGATTAGGACATTGGCAGTCTTAAACAAGGTAAGAGGGGATAATATCCAATATGGGTGCTTAAAACTCTGCTAAGCTTGGTTCATTCTCCACTCTGACATCTAAGTAGAGTTGGACATTTTGTGATTGTGAGTCAGTATTTTCTATTTTCTTGACTTCTTAGAAAATAATGAGCAACTCAGAATCACTCATTATTCTGCAGCTACCACTACATTTCTGAGTCTTATACAAAGTAATAGCAAGCAGCCATTATTTGCCACTGGAGCCACTATCACCTGGAAATATTAGTTACCAACTTAGAATGGGAGCCTATATTTCTTGCATTACTGTTTAATAATGCCTCTTAGTACACCTTAATTCCCAGCCACATCATTACGGAAATATTGTGCATCTGCAGAAAAGAGCCGCTCTCATAGCAGAGAGGTATAGGCTGAGAGACATAGAATCCCACTGGTGGTTGAAGTTCTGAACTGTGCCACGCTGGTGCAGAGCCGCCAGGACCCAACCGTCTCAGGTGCATTATGTTTTTCATGTGCACCCATTTCTTTAGCAAAATCCAAGTTAATGATTCTAATTGGAATCTGTAGGGTGCATTATAAAGAAATAATTTACGCACTAGCGGTATTTACAACTAAGTGTCTAATCAATAAGGCTATACAAGCAAGTTAAAGTAAATTGAAAAGAGGTGGCTCGGTAGGCTCAATTTAACAAAAAAAAAAAAAAAAGACTACCTATCTGCAACTACGAACAATTCGTGTGTGGGCTTGGTTAAGCCAATCGCCAATATATTTTCTCATATCGTAGTCTGTAGCATCTTTAAAAACTGTTCGACATGCTTCTGCAAGTGCAAAAACACATTAAATAATCAAGTATATGAAAAACAGACATATATCCATATGTAATGAAATAACGTGCCTTTAGAGATAACCTCTTACTTTAGAAATATGTTTAATTTAGGATTAAATACCAATATTCCAAATGTCAACAAATAAGAACTGTATTTCATAGGTCTTTTGCATTCTGAAAATTATCTATCTTTAATACTTAAAAAAAAAATTAACTATTAAGAATCTGAAAACACTTCAACGTAATGTTGCACTAAGATAACTGCTCACTTAAATTCATGTACACATCAGTGACGTATTCCAATAAATCATACAACTCATAAGGTTTTAAATATACATGTACAAGTATGTGGTTTGTACAGTGCCACAAATTTCACTTTACCTAAAAACCATGTAACTGTTGAAGATTATAAACACATAAAGTTTGACTCACCAAGAACTGAATTGCATATCTGGGTACCAGCAAAGGCCCTTCTTTCAGCATGTTTAGTCGAGGTTCCGGAAAGATTATAGACTTCAGCAACATTATCCTCCATTAATCGTCGCATCATATTGCATAAAAGTAAATGCTCATTCTTCCCTCCAATGCTCTTGAGGACTCTTATCTACAAAATAAGAAAATTTATGTAATAACACACACACACATATATATATATATATATATATATATATAATGATTGTCAAACAATGTCATTTAGCAAGTAAATTATTTTCCGTTCCAATTGGTAAGTATACATTTCCAGATGTTGCATTCAAAATAAGAATTACTAAAATAAAATGTTAAAGATCGAGTACTTTACAAGCTTAGACAACAAGGAAAAAACATGTCTGTAATTAAAGAGATATTTTGCAAAGGCACAACACCATATCATTGTGTAAAGAAGATTGTATTGTTATTACATCTTTTGCACTATAAATGAATCCCCAATTGGACCAATTACGGTGTTAAAGAGGCACATTGAGTGTAACTGTAGCCAAACTAAAGGGATACACATCAACTTAAGAGCTTACCAGTTTATTTTTCAGAGATTTGCTTGTTTTCAAAGCATCTTTCAATTTTTCAAAGTCGTCCAAAGACTTCAGGGCCAGAAGACTAAAAATGGATGTGTCATCTTCTTCTGCTACTGGTACATGTATTTGTGCTATGGCTTCCAATTTTTCCTCTATTTTTTCAAGTCTTCCAGATATGTCTGCCATCCACTGCAGAACAGCTGCCCATTTTCTATCCTCTCTTGCTGGAGCTAGAAAGAAAAAAGAGCGGAATCAGTAAGATTCAGACATATTACCGAGAGCAACTTTATATGCCCTGTTGGAATTATTGAGCACTCTACATTTGACCATTATTATTCTTATTCTTATTATTATATTTATAGAGCGCCGTCAAATTCCGCAGCGCTTTAAAATGGGTGGACGAACAGACATGTAGTTATAACCAGACAAGTTGGACACACAGGAACAGAGGGGTTGAGGGCTCTGCTCAATGAGCTTACATGCTAGAAGGAGTGGGGTAAAATGACACAAAAAGGTAAGGATAGTATTAGACTAGTGACAGTTGCAGAAGAGGAATCAGTCCGGAGCTATTAACAGTTTAATTGATACGCTTTTATGAAGAAGTGGATTTTTAATGATTTTTTTGAAGGAGTGGAGACTGGGTGAGCATCTAACGGAGGAGGGAAGTGAGTTCCACAGGAACGGTGCAGCCCTCGAGAAATCTTGAAGGCGAGCATCAGAGGTGGGAGTACGGACAGAAGATAGACGTAAGTCTTCCGCAGATCGTAAGGGCCTAGACGGGACATACTTGTATATAAGGGAGGATAGATTGGTGGGAGCAGCACTATTTAGCTATTTGAAAGCAAGAACCAGAATTTTAAATTGAGCTCTATATTTTATAGGAAGCCAATGTAGGGAATTTCCCAAAACACCATAAAATCTACACATGGGGGGTACAGTTTTACACGTGAGACATCGCTGAATACAAATATGTGTATTTTATTGCAGTAAAAGCAAACAGTATTATGACATTCACTGTTAAAATGTCATGCAGAACTAAAAATAACAAAATGTCTTAATTTCTCACATTTTTTTGCATTTTGTTCATATTAAATTATGTTTTATAGCTAAATATTTGATGTTAAAGGACAACCCTGTTTCCTCTGAATACAATTATATGCAATAATATGAAAGAGGTGAATTACAGTTGGACAGACCTATAGTCAAATGCCAGGTTTTGTTTACGTTTTATTTTGATCAAAACGTGTACATTTTGCTCAGTCCTTAAGGGGTTAATGCTTTAAGGTAAATATTGCCGTTTTTATTAAAACGTGATTTGTTTTAGTGAGCTATTCCAGTTATTAATGTAATTAAATGTGAAATTTTTAGATCCCAAGGGTTTGTTAAGTGTACACATAAAGTTAAAAAGAGTGAAAGTTTTAAAACAAACATTTTATTTATGAAAGTAAAGGTGACTGCTTTGCAGCCAATTTAGTTATAGAGCTACTGAATGAGACAGTTTTCTCAGAAGGATTGCATGTTGCTTTAAGCCCCTGTTAAGCAAAATCTAGGCATATAAATGAGGAAAACTTAAATATTCCAAACTGTGCTACACCAATGTAATATTATGTTTAGTTACTCCTTGATTTCTATACTCCCTGAACTCTATATCAGAACTCATGGTTCCCACTCAGCTCTCTTCCACAGCCTCCAAAGTGATTATAAAATGGCTGCCAGCACCACAGAAAGTAAAGCTTACACACAGCAATGAGATGGAATGTCAGCACCTCACACGGACCTCTGTGGTGGGATGTACACATTGCACCCAACCTTTCAACCTGAAGAAGAACTTGTAGCAGACTTGCAGCAAATTTGCAAAGCAAGTTGATCTGGAGACTTGCAATGCAGACTGTAAGCAAATGTGCCACAAACTTGTGAAGCTTGGCAAGTCAAGCAATAGCATAGCAAGTCATTTTCAAACTTGCAGCTCACTGGATTGCTATCTGGGTAGTAGACAGCCACTAGAGGAAGAGTTAACCCTGCAAGGTAAATATTGCAGTTTATGAAAACTGCAATATTTACAGTTGCAGGGTTAAGGGTAGTGGGAGTTGGCACCCAGACCACTCCAATGGGCAGAAGTGGTCTGGATGCCTGGAGTGTCCCTTTAAAGGAATGATTAAAAAATTGCTATATTTTACAAACGCAATTTAACTTTACTTGCAGTTTATAAAGCAGTATGCTTTATCTGTTACGCATCTACAACCGCCAAAAAACACCCGTGCTAAATAGCTTCTAAATTTTGTCCTGAGGTTAGAAATAACCAATGGTAACATGTTTTTAGCTTTTTTTTTTGCTAGTTATAGGGCTATAAGTACAAGTAGGACATTGCTGTTTCAAAATATATATTTTTTAAATGTATCAATAGTGACATTCTAACACTGTTATCTGTTATACATCTCTGAATCACACCTTACATGAACATATTTTTTTAAAATAGACAACCCAGGGTATTCAGTATTCGGTATGTTAAGCCTTTTTTAGTAGCCACTTAGTCCCAAACACTGGGCAAAGTGATCATTTATATTTGTTTGTGTGTTAAAAATGCAAAAAACTATTACGAACACTAACTTTGGCCAGTGTTTTTGACTACTAAAAAAGACTGAACATACCCCATTTGCAATACCTTGGGTTGTCTTCTTTTGCAAATGGTATGCCATTATGGAGGTAATTCTCATTCCTAGGCTACCATACGGTTTCAAAGGCAACATAACCAATCTGGCAAATTTCCTTGTGAAAAAACAGAAAATAAAGCCTTATATTTGAACCTGTAACTTTCAAAAACACTGTAAAATCTGTACATGGGGGTTACTGTTATACTCAGAAGACTTCGCTCAACACAAATATTAGTATATCAAAACAGTAACATGTATCACAACAATGATATCATCAGAGAAAGTGCAGTTTGTGTGTGAAAAATGCAAAAAAACCTTAATTTTCACTGACATCACTGGACTTTCGACCTGGGTTGTCAGGCAGGTCCCTCAAATTGCAATCGATAAAATTACTTAATTATGTAAAAATATTACATAAATATGCACGTAGAATTTAAATACATATATATTTGAAGTTATTTATGTAATCATATGTATGGTTATATTTATATTTTGTATTACTTTTATGTAAAAAGAGTGAAATTTACTATTTACAGTGTCAATAAGGTGTAAATAGAATGTGAATTACAGCTTAAGGATTTCTCACATGGCCAATACAAAATGTTCTACTCCCATATATAATTCCATTCTAAGTGTATTTTTGTATTTTGATAAAAAATATATTATCAAAATAAAGTTAGAATAAAATTACATATATATTAAGGCCTTTTGGCCTGTAATTGTGGGAGGGGTGTATGGCACACACCTTCCCTACTTAAGGGACACCCCTTACCTGGCTCCATACCGTTCAAGGTCAGCGCTGCATCACCCTCCCACCACTCCTCATGATTAACTCCTTTCTCTTTACATTTCTTCTTGGTGGGCCCTCTTTATTTACAGGCCTACCTCATCGTCGGTTCCAGCACACCACAACCGACTTGCTCTTTTAATACCATCCTACACTTATCAGTGTTTTGTTTCTTCTGTACTATCATGAGCCCTTACCACAAATATATATATATACAGAGAGAGAGAGAGAGAGAGAATTTTTCAAAATTATTAAAAACTTTTTTTGATTATTATTGTTATAATATTTACACACACGTGTGTAATTTTACTATAACTGTATTTTTATAAGTATATAGTAATAAAAAAAAATACACTTAGTATGACATTACATATAATATATGAATATATATATAATAGATATATAATGTAACAACCCACCTCTTTTACAGGTAGGATTTTGTCACAGATCTTACCATAACCACAGCCTTCTAGGGTATAAGTCCAGGACACATTCAGTTCGGTTTTCTTTTTTTATTTGATGGGAAAAACAGGTGCTTTAAATAATAAACAAAATTCCATGCTCTTACTTGAGCTCTTACTAGAAAGAAATCACTATGTGTAATTGGGTGGCTTTCCCACTTACCAATTTTCCCAAAAAACGAAATAGAATTTGCAATAAAACACAATTGTTGTTCTCTCTCCTAGCTCGCTTTTTCTCTGTCACTCTGCAGCAGGCTGATCTCTTCTTTTAAAGGCCTGTCTGCTAATTGACTAGCTACAGGTGAGTGCCAATTAGTAAACTCTTAAGTTAAATCCAAATTCTGGTCTGTTACACAGCAACTAGTGCTGTTGGAGCATTGGCCCACCCTGCTCTCCAAATACTCCGCCCCAGGGACCCATACCGTGTTTTGCAGAGCATCAGCAATGTATATTGCAAACTTTAACATCTCTCCCTGGGGCATTTAAATGAAAATTCTCTCACTGCTGTTTAGCAAATCAGGCCTGATGTATCTTATATAAATAATATAAATACATATATTTTTATTTTATTTATATTTTAAAACATTTTTTAAAATCTTTTTTTCACCAGCAGGGGGGTTCAGGCAGTCCTCCTGCAGGCAGATACAAAGACGCTTATTGCGACCATGTGACCGCTCTTTCAGAGCCATCACTTGGCCCGCATGAGCCTAGTTTGCCGAGGGGGGACTATCTGGGCTGTCAGACAGTCCCCACAGAACAAGAGGAACGCCGATTGCCGGCAGGGGAACAGCAGATATCGGGTAAGTAATTAGGAATTGCCTTAAGGACCGTTTTTGTCACTAAGGGGTTAATCCGTTTTTATTTTGCCTTTAGTATGTATTTTCACCTTTTTAACAAATTTTTCAGACACTGAAATATTGGAAGATAAAAGAGATACTGTGGCGAAACCAACCTCGCCACGGTACACTGGAGAAGCCTGGTTGCTCGCCTGCTGCCTTTGGACTATGGCCCCATGTTAAAAGACATCTTTTTTCCCTGCAGAAAAGACTTATTCGTGATTTTCTGCCGGGTGTTCGGTAGATTCAATCTACCGAACAACCGCACGAATGAATAGACCACCTGGGAGCTGGAGTGTGCCGGAAATTAACCTCCCTGAAGCTGCAGGTAACCGCAGCTTAATTGACGAATGCTGGGTGGCCGCCATTCGTATCATGAGCACGAGGTCGCGGCCATTTTAAACATGCGAATGCACAGCGGTGTTCGACGCTTAATTCATGGAACTGAAATCGGACACAGTTTTGCGCGAACACCGCTGAAGCCGCCGACCTCCCTTCTTGTTCGGTGAAAGTGCACGAACGGCCCGGTGTTCGGTAGTTTTGTTTGAGTGTGTTGTGCCCCAGATAGGAATCCCATGGAGCCCATTCGCATGAAACTGACTGTGTAAAGACTTTGGCTCCATGGCGATTAAACTGTATTCGTGTGGTCTGAGCGCCATTCGCTTAATAATGTGCGCTCAGACCTGAGCTATCTGGGGATATGTAGAATGTATATGTTTTATGTACTGAATGTAACTGTAGGTAATTTTATGTCTTTTACTGTTTGTTTTCTGCCATGTGGTTAATGGAGTTTTGCCTCTGTCTTTGGAGATAATTGAATTACTTCTCAATTATCTCCAGGGCAGAGAGGAGGGATTGTGATGCATTGTGGGATGGTTGAAATGTGTAAGTCTGTGATTGGTCCTTTTACCCTTTGTGTCCCAGTCTCCCATTTGGTCCCCTAGGGGAGTGTCCACCAGGTGGGAGACCTGCATAAAAGCCAGGCAGTTAGCCCCAGTAAATCAGTTCCTGCTTAACCCTCAAAGTGAAGTGTCGTCTCATTATTGGAGGAGGATTTACTGTATGCTGTTAGAGACTGATTGCCAGGAGTGTAAGCCGCTTGGGGGCTTTTCCTGTTCGTCTGCTAGCAGCTATTCGTGTGTCTCCAGTTCGGGAGTTTCGAGTATTCCCTTGGTATGCAGTTCGGGAGTTTCGAGTATTATCTTGGTTGCAGTTCGGGAGTTGGTGAATTTGTGGGTTTGCAGTTCAGGAGATTGGTGCTTGCAGTAGCTGTCGGTGAGGCTGAAAAAAGGGGAATATCGCCTAAACGGTTTTTAACCTCTTTTGGGCAAAACGGTCCGTTACAGATACTCTTTCTTGTTTATAGCATTTCACTTCTCCATTATCTCTATAAAAGAATGAATGAATAAAAGGGGAAGGGGGGGGGGGGAGGGAGGAATGTATACATTTGTAAAATGTTAAGGTTTGTACTTCAAAGTATATATCTTTGTGCTAGCTATGCATCACAAATTTCAAATATATATTATACTAATATTTTTTCAAAGTACTTGAAAGGAAAGGGTTAAACCAACATATAACTGCACTTTGAATCCCTTAATGACACAGCTTCAGAAACTTTTCAGCTGTATTCCTGGCACTAAAATCCCTCTGCCTCTTCCCTCCCTTGTGCCCCCCACCCTTGCGGTGAATAAATGGTTAAAAACCCTTGAAATCTGGATTTCAAGATCAGAGACAACATGGATTTACTTCAGGGAGATCATGCCAAACTAATCTTATTGATTTATTTGATTGGGTAACTAAAATAATAGATCAGGGTGGTGCAGTAGACATTGCTTACCTAGATTTCAGTAAGGCTTTTGACACTGTTGCACATAGAAGGCTTATCAATAAACTGCAATCTTTAAGTTTGGATTCCAATATTGTTGAATGGGTAAGGCAGTGGCTGAGTGACAGGCAACAGAGGGTTGTAGTTAATGGAATATATTCGAAGTTTGGACTTGTCACCAGTGGGGTACCTCAGGGATCTGTACTTGGACCCATTCTCTTTAATATTTTTATCAGTGATATTGCAGAAGGTCTTGATGGTAAGGTATGTCTTTTTGCTGATGATACTAAGATATGTAACAGGGTTGATGTTCCAGGAGGGATAAGCCAAATGACAAATGATTTAGGTAAACTAGAAAAATGGTCAGAATTGTGGCAACTGACATTTAATGTGTATAAGTGCAAGATAATGCATCTTGGACGTAAAAACCCAAGGGCAGAGTACAGAATATTTGATAGAGTCCTAACCTCAACATATGAGGAAAGGGATTTAGGGGTGATTATTTCTGATGACTTAAAGGTAGGCAGACAATGTAATAGAGCAGCAGGAAATGCTAGCAGAATGCTTGGTTGTATAGGGAGAGGTATTAGCAGTAGAAAGAGGGAAGTGCTCATGCCATTGTACAGAACACTGGTGAGACCTCACTTGGAGTATTGTACACAGTACTGGAGACCGTATCTTCAGAAGGATATTGATACCTTAGAGAGGGTTCAGAGAAGGGCTACTAAACTGGTTCATGGATTGCGGGATAAAACTTACCAGAAAAGGTTAAAGGATCTTAACACGTATAGCTTGGAGGAAAGACGAGACAGGGGGGATATGATAGAAACATTTAAATATAAAAAGGGAATCAACACAGTAAAGGAGGAGACTACATTTAAAATAAAAACTACCACAAGAAGGACATAGTCTTAAATTAGAGGGACAAAGGTTTAAAAATAATATCAGAAAGTACTGGAATAGCCTTCCAGCTGAAGTGGTAGAGGTTAACACAGTAAAGGAGTTTAAGCATGCGTGGAATAGGCATAAGGCTATCCTAACTATAAGATAAGGCCAGGGACTAATGAAAGGATTGAAAAAATTGGGCAGACTAGATGGGCCGAATGGTTCTTATCTGCCGTCACAGTCTATGTTTCTATGTATTCTAGTTTCTTCTACAATGTTATAGAGTATTTTCTTTATCATAGTTTTTATCTGTGACATATATGATTTTTTTTCCATGTCTCGGGTTTATCATAATTTTTTTTATTTTTATTTTTTATTGGAGAGCAGTTTCTTCTCAGGCATAGGAATTGGCTTTTGTGGATACTAGTAAGCCAATTCTATGCAAGAAATCCAGTACAGCTTAGTGCAGTGGTTATGATGCCAAGAGTATCTGGGTACTGACCCCAACAAAACCAGGCTCTCGCCAGCACCTAGAGACCAACCTCTTTTTTATGCATTATTAATCTCAGTTCCATACACTCTGAAAACCAAAGAGAGAGTACTTGGGGATAGATTAGCTCCCCAAAAGAGTTCTGTGGTCTATCCATATACAAGGATTTAATAACACTGTTGCGCTAATTCCGGTTATAGCACACAGCATTTCATACTGACTGTGCTTCTGCTCGTGTAAATGTAGCCCCTAAAGTTAGTGCTAGGGGCAAGTGTTGCCTGTGATTAGCAGTGGCACAGTTATGTTTAGCTGTAAGTTAGGGAATTTAGGGCAAGTTTTAGCTGTTGGGCACTTGGGGATACTTGCTTAAAATGTGGACTGTAACTCCCATAGTCACTTGGCATCTGCACTGTGTATCTTCTGTACAAGATAGGGATCGACCGATATTGATTTTTTAGAGCCGATACCGATACCGATAATCTGCGAACTTTCAGGCCGATAGCCGATATCTTGCCGATATTCTGTACATTTACTATTTTGAATAAATAAACTAATTCGAAAGGTAAATGCACAAAATATACATGCCACATGTAGTGGATGAAGTGTGTTTAGACAGGGGAACTGTGTGTGTTTGTGTAGTGTGTGTGTGTGTGTAGTGGATGCAGAGTGTGTGTGTAATGTGTGTGTATAATGAATGTAGTGTGTATATAATGCAGTGTGTGTAGTGTGTATATAATGCAGTGTGTTTATGTAGTGTGTGTGTATAATGCAGTGTGTTTTTGTGTGTGTATGTAATGCAGTGTGTGTGTGTTTGTGTAGTGTGTATGTATGTAATGCAGTGTGTGTTTGTGTAGTGTGTGTTTGTGTAGTGTGTATGTAATGCAGTGTGTGTCTGTAATGCAGTATGTGTACTGTGTTTGTGTAGTGTGTATGTAATGCAGTGTGTGTGCCGTGTGTGTCTGTAATGCAGTATGTGTGCAGTGTGTGCTTGTGTAGTGTGTGTTTGTGTAGTGTGTATGTAATGCAGTGTGCCTGTGTAGTGTGTGTGTATCTAATGCAGTATGTGTACTGTGTTTGTGTAGTGTGTATGTAATGCAGTGTGTGTATGTAATGCAGTATGTGTGCAGTGTGTGTTTGTGGTGTGTGTGTAGTGTCTGTCTGTGTAGTGTGTGTGTATGTAATGCAGTGTGTGTGCCTGTGTAGTGTGTATGTAATGCAGTGTGTGTGTATGTAATGCAGTATGTGTGCAGTATGTGTGCAGTGTGTGTTTGTGTAGTGTGTGTGTGTGTGTTTGTGTAGTGATGTAATTTGTGTAATTTTTTATTTTAATATTTTTTTTAATATTTAAATGTTTTTTTTGTTTAGTCCCCCCCCAGTGTGTGTTTGTGTAGTGTGTGTTTGTGTAGTGTGTATGTAATGCAGTGTGTGTGTGTGTGTAGTGATGTAATTTGTGTAATTTTTTATTTTAATATTTTTTTTAATATTGAAATGTTTTTTTTATTTTTTGTTTAGTCCCCCCTCCCTGCTTCTTACCAGGGAGGGGGATATAGTATTCCCTGGTGGTCCAGTGGCTTGTTAAGTACAGTGGTGGCTCAGCAGCAGCAAGCACTGACTTACCTTGCAAGCAGCTCCTACAGCTCCCTGTGTAAATTTCACGGCTCTTAGTGCCGCGCGGAGCGTTGCCATGGTAACCCGTGGCAACGCTCTGCGGCCGCGGGTCTCGCGAGATTTACACAGGGAGCTGCTTGCAAAGTAAGTCAGCGCTTGCTGCTGGCCCCCACAGGACCGCCGGGCTTCTAATGGGCACGGCGGTCCTGTTATATATTATCGGCAATATCGGTATCTGAATTGGCCGATACCGATATTGCCGAAAATACCAAATATCGGCCGATAATATCGGCCAGACCGATAATCGGTCGATCCCTAGTACAAGATCCTGCCCAATTGAGGGGAAAGTTATAATCTATGATGTCACAGAATAGGGGGTAGTAAAACATACTGATTAAAGGGACACTATAGTCACCAAGACATTTTTAGCTTTCTGAAGCAGTTTTGACGAACAGATCGTGCCTCTGCAGACTTACTGCTCAGTGTGCAGCCCTAGTCCCACCACCATGCATGTGACTAACACAGCCTTCCTAGACACTTCCTGTAAAGAGTTATCAAATGTTTACACTTCCTTTATTGCAAATTATGTTTCATTTGGAATGATTTATTCTTCAATGGCAAGAGCTTGGTAAATCCTGCAGGATCCTCCTGTATGTAAATAAAGTACAGAGCAGGAGATAAAAACTTTTTAAAGTAAGTTACATCCGATTGAAAATGAAACCATTTTTTTCATGCATGCTGAATGAGTCACAGCCATGGGAGGTGTGACTAGGGCTGAATAAACAGAAAAAAGTGATTTGAGCAGTGAGACTGCAGTGGCATGATCTACACACAAAAATTGCTTTATTAAGCCATGTTGTTTTAGGGACTATAGTGTCTCTTTGATATTTGCAAATTACAGCACCTGCAATAAATTATATGAACGGTGTATCCCTTTAAACTGCGAACAAGGCAAAACAGTCTGTCTGAGGCATAATGAGTAACTAAACATTGCAAATTCTTATCACACTGCGCTGTATGCAGAGTTTCCCAATAATCCAGTTCCCCTGCTGAGGTCAAGAAGTTGAACAAACCTAGAAAAAAGAAGTCACAAGATCCCTGACCTAAAATAGAGCCCAACACTACCTACATGTTAATTACTAACCTGGGCCAGTATTCAAAAGACTATCCTGCAGAGGATTCCTCACATACGGCTCTTCCCCTCGCTCAATCACTGATATAATCAAAGGCGTTATATGAATTCTTCCTGAATTTATTAAAATGTCAGAGATTATTACCAATTCGATTTTAAAGCTCTTAAGATCTTTCAAACTTTACACTTTTTTTAGGATATTATTATTATTATTATGAGTTTAGGATCATATGTAATATATTGTCCCAGATATGAATGTGTTCTTATTAGAAAGATTTCCTCTAAACAGACTGAAATGTTCTTACCCAGAGACCTGAGGGTCTGATAATTCTCCATCATCACATCTATGTAAAGCTCCTTGTCTTCTTTATTTAAACAGTCCCACTCCTCCTCGGAGAAGTAAACGGCCACTTTCTCAAAGTCGCATTGTTTCTAAATAAAAAAAAATAAAAAATTGTTACAGTTCATCAATAAAAACAGGACTAATTTTCCAGACTTAAACTATACATATTACAGATTGTGGACTTGAAAATATCAATATAACATAAAAAGCACTTATAACAACATATTAAAGGGACTCTCCAGTGCCAGGAAAACATATTTGTTTTCCTGGCACTGCAGGACCCTGCAATGCTCCTCTCCCTCCCACCCCATGTTGCTGAAGGGGTTAAAACCCCTTCAGTGATTTACCCGAGTCCAGAGCCAATTTCCCTTGGCGCTGGGTCAAGATCCACCTATCTCCTCCCCTGCCGACGTCAGCCGGCAGGGGGGGACCTAATGCGCATGTGCTGCATTAGACCTCTCCATAGGAAAGCATTATTCAATGCTTTCCTCTGGGGATTTCGGCGACGCTGGAAGGTCCTCACATAGCGTGAGGACGTCCAGCATCGTTTAAAACAGTTTTCGTGTTCTAAGAACACGGAAGTCCCTCTAGTGGCTTGTAACAAATGGAGGAGCCTAACCTGTTTTATGGGGACTTTTGCTAGGCATCAGTTTGAGACATTTGAAGCATTCCCCATACGAATGCTAACTACCAAACACTGGGCCACCCTGATTCCTAATTATAGATAGTTTAGCTCCCTGATCCACAAGTGCCTTCGCATAGAAAAACCCACGAACGCTTTGCGAAGTGCCTGGGTGGCCGCCATTTCGGGACTTACACGTGTTCGCGGCCATCTTAACTCCCGAACAGCGGTGTTTTGCCATCAAGTGTCTGAAACTAAAATCGGACACTCGAGTAGGCGAACACCGCTGAGACCTCCATAGCACCGGGAAATCGTGCTACAACTACTGAACGACAGGCCGTTCGGTAGAAAGACTTAATAGCCTATGGGGATTCCGGCGAACGTCGGGTTACGCACGGATGGCAAGCCATTCGGGACCTTTTACGCATGAACCAAGACCGACCGCAAGGCCAGAATTCATGGAACTGTTTTCAGCTACTTTGCCTGTGCGGTCGGTCAAAACTTTAAAGCTCCATATCTCCCGAACCGCTGAACCGAATGGGCTGACTCTTTACTATGTTGGTCCCCCAGAATAGGGCTATTTATACATGTACCCCAAGTATTTGGGGTACATCCGAACTTTGGGGAAAAATGTGTCCTTGTTAATTGTGTTATTAGCTTATCTGAAGGGAGGAGATGTGTGGGATGTACCTTATGTTTTATTGGTTGTTTTGTTAATTATGTGGGTGTCTCCCTTGCATGAGCAGAATCACAGAAAAAGAGAATGCCTGTCATTAAAAGCCAGTTCTTCTTCTTGACCCTTCAAAACGTAGCCTTGTCTCCTTCTTGAAAGGGGATTCTGCAGCATAATCACTTAGCTTTTTTCAGAGCTCTACCTGACTCCTGCCTTAGATCCAGTGGATGGGAATAAGCGACTTGCCGGGAAGAAAAGGACGTCTCCAACGGCTGATACCCTCTCACTACCTGGGTAGCCGTTACATGGCTGTCTGATAGACAGCCACTAGAGGAGGACTTAACCCTGCAAGGTTAATACTGCAGTTTATAAAAACTGCAATAATTACACTTGCAGGGTTAAGGGTGGTGGGAGTTGGCACCCAGACCACTCCATTGGGCAGAAGTGGTCTGGGTCCCTGGAGTGTCCCTTTAAGGGGGAGGACCTTAGAAGTCTTCTTTCTTATCTTCAGTCCCAAAAAAGCCCAAATGAAAAAATTCCATGATCCCACAACGCAACCCTTTAAAATAAAAAGAAACTCAAAAACTTAAAAAAAAAAAAAAACATCAAGAAAATACATTTAACTTCACCACCACAAGGGCTTGCTGCAGACTGAGCTCTCATAGACCGGAAAACTCTAATAAAGGCTTGAAAATACTCTGTCAGCTATTACATTGCATTGGGAAATTAAATAGCATGTCCACCCCCAATTGTTTAATTAATTAGAACCCCCATCTGCCACCCATCAGTGGGGCACTAGGCTTTCCCCCCTGAATATTATATCTATGTACCCCACTCACTGCAAAACTAGGCTTTTGTATGAGACAGTTGTCTCAAAGTGATGGATGTCTTTTGAAATATCCCCCCACCAGTGGCTACAGGTAAGGCCATTAGGATAAACAGTGATCCGTCAACCCCTCCAAATATTGGTTTTTAATGTCCCCCACGAAATGCCCACAGGTGGGGGCAGGTGGGACAACACGTTCCCCCATTATTTCACAGGCTCCAACCCATTGAATTGGGTCTAATGACCGGGAATAATTGGATTTAGACATTTAATAGAATTGCGGCAGGTGGGGGCATAGGGAGATGTTAAACCTCTTACAGTAAAAGGAAGGTCTATTGAGCACCATAAGCTTTTTGCTTATATTTACTACTAGGCTACTAGGGTTGCCAGCAGGCAAATAGTACTTAAAATAATTGTTCTCTTATATTTGTTAAGGTTCATTCTGCTGGGTCCATTCAGTCACGATTCAATTTAAAATAAGTACTTTATTAATTTTACAAATGTTATATTTTGTACAGGATTTGGATGTGAAAACAACGATTTTATTAATGACACGGAGGCTCCTATTATGCTATCTCTTTCTTACTTTATTCCTCTGCAGCAAAGAGAAATATAACTGAAAGATAAAAAATGCAAAAATATGGATAATATAATAACAGATAACCAGATCTGTAACATCTAGTAACAGGGCAGCCAGTCAGCTTGTAGGAACAGTCCATAAATGTCTTGCTTAGTACTTCCACTTCCTCTTTCTTTGCTGCTCTCCTCAGACCAGCTAAGTATTATTTTTACTCCTGTATATTTGATCGTTATATGGGTTAATTTACTTGATTATTTTACTTGATTATTTCTGTGATGCTGCTTAATATCGCCCTGTATGATTTGTGCATTTTCTGTCATATCTTGTGTTTAGTTTTGTATGTATGTCTTTTCCCCTGCGTTTTTTCTGGCTCCCTGCCTGTGCTGTACCTTTAGTTAACACAGACAGGGGCGGGGGGGCGGAGCTAGCGGCGCAACGGAGAGGGCGCCATTTCCAGCAGCTCTAATATCGAAGAGCAGAAAAACGACCAAAAAACGCAAAAATAATTTTCACCCGGAAAAACGAGTGGCGGGAACATACTCCCGACAACATTCCAATTCCACAGATGCCATTTATGCAAAAATCGGGCACAAAACGCCGTGCTAAAGGTACTGGGGCCTACCACACACACGAGCAGACCCTGAACAGGGAATTAACATCGTGGCTCGGGACGAGCTTATACTCTGCCGACGCAGACTTTTACCCTCAGGAAGAAATGGGACGGAGGTCCCAAAAAGCAGCCCAGAACAACGTCTTACCGCACAGGGACATAAGCAGCATGCTGCAGACTCCCAAGCAACAGCGGACTCGAACTGCCACGGCAGCCTCACCTGAACGATCAGAGAATGGTGACTCTACATACAGCACAGACCAGGCCGCCACAGTCAACGCAACCATGCAACTCGCTGAAGAGTTAACCCCGGCCACAAAACAGGACATTCAGATCATGCTGACTGGCCTCCAAAGAAATCTCCAACTTATGTGGCAGGCTGACCTAAAAGGTCTCGCAACAGAAGTACAAGCGGTGTCGGCCCGCACACAGGCTGCAGAACAAGAGGTAAGAGATCTGCGCCAGGACCTCACCTCCCTAAAAGACACTGTCACTCAGCTGCAAAAAGCACAAGCCAATGTCAACAGACAAATAAATGTACTAGAGGACAGGGGCAAAAGAAAGAACATCAAAATACGAGGTGTACCTGAAGAGGTACCGCTGGAAGAATTGCCCCACTACATAAGGCGCTTGGTGGCCTCTCTCCTTCCAAATAAACATGCAAAACATTTTACATTTGATGGCGTATACCGCATCGCTAAACCTCGACTAGCACCACAAGCAGCCCCTAGAGACGTAATCCTGAGATGCCAATCCCTCACGGATAAAATCGCTCTGATGACGGCAGTCAAAGGGAAATCGCCACATGACTTTGAAACTCACCAACTAACATTCTTCCAGGACTTAAGCAGAGAAACCTTATTGTGGCGAAAGAGCCTGCAGCCAGTTACGTCGACCCTGCAAACAGCAGGCATTGCATACCGATGGGCGACTCCAAGAACACTATGGGTGACCAAAGGTGACAACCACTACAAGATCTCCTCCCTGGGAGAAGCTCCAGCTCTGATGGCTACACTGGGAATACCCAGGGACTCTAAGGACATTCCTGCGGAACACCCTGAGACTGTACCTTGAAACCGGTGGCCTTTATACGCCCTGATTTGAGTTAACATGTCTTTAGTTTAGATCGCATTCTTGTTGTTATACCTGTTATTTTACAATACATACAGCATAGACCTAACCTTGATGGTCCACTAAGGCCAATATGCCCTAAAAACATGGCGAATGCCCGCACATAGATTATAGACCTCTCCCCCCCCCCCAATGCCCTGGGGTTAAAGGGCATAGAAACCCACGGAGCATCTATCCTAGTTACAAGATCAGCTCCAAGGCATATTGAAAACCCCTTCTCAGCAGACAAACCAAATTAAGACCAGGAGTTCTATAAATAACTAAGCTCAATATGACTCGATTACACAACGACGAACCATGGATACCCGGCCCCTATTTTAACGCCAACCTAACACACTTAATAGCCACGCAAGGGACCGGGAACCCATAAGCTAATCTTAAGTGCCAGTGTTAAATTATAACCAACCGCCCCTATCAGCGGCACAGACAAATATAAGCGCTATGACCAACCAGCCCAAAATATAACAAAAAGTGCAGAACACACTTTAGCCCAACTCACACGTTAAAGCGGCATACTTGTATATATATATATATACACACACGTTTATATTGCATTATAAAATAGAACAAGTTAAATGGTTTGAATATAAATATCTGTGCAATTCGAGTTAAAGTCATCAATACTGTGAAGATGTACAAAAATGGTATTATTATGCCTGCATAAGCTGTTGGGGCTATGGAGGCTGTATTGTCGGATACTGCACAATGAAAAATAAAGAATTTAAAAAAAAAAACACAGACAGGGGCCGCGGATCACAGGGGAAGTTATTCCGGGAGCTGCAGTGCTCCCTGACCGCCCTCCCCTCGCGACCACATATGCGGCCGCGTTGTCTCCGAACCGCTCAGCCTCCCCCTCGCGCCCGCTGGTGCGAGGGTGTTTTCCCGGGCGCGTGTGTTCCACGCGCTCCCCAGCCATTGGCGGGGGAGGAGTTTAGTTGCCCGCGGCGCGCTCTGCATGCGACGGCCATTTTCCCTGTCTCACACACACGTGGCTGCTAGCGGTTCCGGCGGTTCGGCTCCCCTTCCTTTTTCACCCTTTGTTTTACAGGTATTGTGCTATTGTGGGTTATTCAACCCCTGTACTGTAGGTTTTTTAGGGTTCCATCATTTTTTCTGTTTTGTAATATACTGATACTGGTGTCCCTGGCTGCCATACCTTTTTGTGGGTGTCTATTTCGCTGTATCTATTTAAAGGGCCATATGCCCTTTTTTCCCACAAGTTTATACTACCCTCCTGACTATCATGCAGGCTAGGGGTGATGGTTCTGGCAGTCCCAGTTATCCCAATATGGAAGCCTTTTAGGCCCCTATCTCAGGAGAGGTGGGACTCACCCCCTCTCAAGAGTTCCAGGCCCTCATTGACTCTACCACGCAGAGGGCCCTGGCCTCTGCCATGGGGACAGTTTCATCGTCCCTGTCTCATACTATTCAGCAGGCTTGGATTCAGCCCTTGGTATCTCCTATGTTGGCAAGCCCCCTGCCTGCGCTGCAACCTCAGGTCAGTCGCAAGGCACATGCCAAAACTAAACATTTCTCCCCCGATGTGACACAGGTAGTACCTGCCCTGACTGACGTGCCTCTGGCCGTCCAAGATGGCGCGTTACTGCGCAAGAGAGCCACTGGCCGGGCAAAATCGGCCCATGGCAATGACGGATCAGACTCCGATCTAAGTGGGGAGACAGGCTCGGACACCCCAGCTACACCTCTTATGAGGAAGGGGACTCCGACGCGGAGGCGGGATCTGATGCTTCAGCGTTACCTCCGAGTGGGAAGCAAGGCATATGTGATCCGCAGGGTTACCCCCTGTTTGATCCTGATGACCTTCGCCATCCTCGCTCAGCAGAATGGGACCCGCCCGAGCATATAGCTAGTTATCTAGCACCACGTATGCGTACTCCCTTGTCCAAGGAGGGGCGCAGTAAGTTATGGGCCGAGTGCCCAAGGCCCTCAGTGCTTGACGCGGCGTGCAAGACGCCAGAGGTTGACCCTCAGATTACCCAGGTCCTGGCAAAAACGGTCTGGAAACCCAGGAAGGGTTTGGAGTTCTCACTACATAATTGCCAGGACAAGATTTTGGACACTTTAGGTCCAGTTGCTAAGCTTTATGAGCTGTTGGAGACAGATTTCGATGTAGCAATAGAATGGGTCCAGAGAATATATTCATATGTGGTGGTCATGTAAACAAGTGATTGTTATATGGCGGTGGGCTCAAATTATCATTCATACATTATGTGATGTTAAAATGCCTTTAAAACCTGAAGTAATGTTATTACATTATAAATGGCCAAAATTGAATAAAATAAATCAATTTTTAATTATTCATTGTCTAATGGCATGTAAAATAATAATAGCAAGAAATTGGAAGGGAGATATTCCCTTTAACATAAAATTAATAACAATTCAGTTGGTTTACCAACTAAAAATGGAGAAAGATCATTGCAAACTTTTGAGGGATGATTTGAGCCTATGGGAAAAATTGGAGAAAAAATTATTACAACTGTAAAAGGAATGTCATTTGAAAAAGTTGGAAAAAGTTTGAAGTCTGTAGAACTCTCGTGGGGTGGTGGAAAGTTTTTTTTTTTTTGTGGTTTTTTGTCTTTTTTTTTCTTCTTTTTATCTGTTTTTATGTGGATGAATGTATTTTAATTATTCTTTTGTAAAATGTATTTATGGTGGAAAATCTGCTAATAAAAAGACAATAAAAAAAAAAAAAAAAAAGAATGGGTCCAGAGACTGATTTGCCTTCTCGGCAATGCTAACACGGCTATGTCAGCCGAACGCCACAAGCGATCTTGCTTAAGATTGAACCTAAGTTGGTAAACCTTGCAGTGAAGGAACCAGGCGCTGCCGCTAAGGACATGCTCTTTGGTGAGTCCTTCGTTAAAGACCTGAGCTCATTTGTGCGTGCCTTCACTGCCCTAGATAAGGCCCAATCCAACTTGAAGCGCGTTTTTGGCCCAAAGGTTTTCCATAGGGCCGGGAGGTATAGGAGCCGTCCAACTGACCATGGAACTCGAGGTCCCTCACAGACTCACAGAGGTTCCTTTGCTGCCCCTCGGGCCTACCAGGACTACAAGCCCACTCCCTTCTTTCCCTCCCGTGGGAGGACGTGGCAGAATCGGGGAGGACGTGGTCAGCCCTCGTACAGACGCCCTTACGGTAAGTACCCAGGAATGTATTTTTCCCCAGACAAATGTGGGGAACAGACTGGCTCTGTTTATCGACATGTGGGGCATGATCACCACAGATGTGTGGGTTTTAGATACGGTCAAAGGTTTCCGCCTAGATCTTTTATCTCCTCCTGTCCAGCTGGATACGCCTCAGGAACTGAGGTTGCCGGAAGAGCAGTCCGGGTTGATTACCAAGGAGATCTCGGAGCTTCTTGCCAAACGGGCAATACAGGAAGTCCCATACGATCATCCGGGATTTCTAAGCAACCTGTTCCTCGTTGCCAAGAAAGGCGAAGGAGTTCGGCCGGCTATCAATCTCAAACGACTCAACGGATTCCTCCGTTACCATCACTTCAAGATGGAAGGCATACATTGCCTCAGAGATCTGCTTCGGCAAGGGGACTGGATGGTCAAGCTAGACCTCAAAGACGCATTCTTGACTATACCAATGGCAGAGGAACACTGGGACTTGTTGCACTTCACGTGGCAAGGACGTCGGTGGAGGTTTACCTGTCTGCCATTCGGTCTCTCTTCAGCTCCTTGGTGCTTTACAAAGGTAATGAAACCAGTGGTGGCGTTCCTCAGGGCTCGAGGAGTTCGCATGATTATTTACCTGGACGACATCCTGATAATGTCCGCATCCCCCGACCAACTATCCAGGCACCTGGGATGGACAGTGGATCTCCTGCAAGGATTAGGTTTCCTTATAAATTGGGAAAAATCCTTGGTGGCCCCGATGCAGAAGATATAATTCCTAGGTTTTGAGGTCGATTCGGTCGCCCAGTTCTTGTTCCTTCCAGAAGCCAAACTGAAGGCTATGAAGAAGGAAATCAAGCGCAATTTTCCCGGGACCCCTACATTATCGGGCCCTGCAACGTTTGAAAGGGTCCCACCTTCGCTCGGGCAGTTCGTACGAAAGCGAATTAAGCCTGGACAGAGATTCCAAGGAGGAACTTCTATGGTGGTTGGACCATATGGAGGCATGGAACGGTCGAGCAATCTTCGGTACCGCTCCGGATGTGGTGATAGAATCGGATGCCAGCCTGCATGGTTGGGGCCCGCGCTGTGAAAATGTCTCCACAGGTGGCAGATGGTCCGAACTCGAGTCAACACTTCACATCAACTGTCTAGAACTACTGGCAGGATCGTTCGCCATCGCAGTTTGTCTCCGACCCTGGGAAATTTGCTGTATTCTTCTGCGCATGGTCAGGTACATCAATCAACTGGGTGGCACGAAATCAAAGCAACTGGTGAACCTGGCAAGGGACTTCTGGCAGTTCTGCCTAGGCAGTGCAATCTCGGTTACGGCCGAACACATTCCGGGTTTGGACAACGAATGGGCGGATTGGAATTCACAAGGACTCAGGGGATTGGCACCTACTGCCTTCGACCTTTCGACAGATAAATCAGCTATGGGGTCCGCTACAACTGGATTTGTTCGCTTATCCAGACTGAACTCCCAACTGCCCCAATACTTCAGTTGGAGGCCGGACCCAGCAGCCACGGCGGTGGATGCGTTTCTGCAGATATGGCCTCGGGGTCGTCACTTTGCATTTCCCCCTTTCAACCTGATCTCTCGGACACTGGCATACTTGTCCAGACAGGTGTGCACGTTGGTGATGATAGTTCCCCTATGGCACAAACATATATTTCTGACCCTATAGTGTTAAAACCACCATCTAGCCCCCATGGCCCTTTCTTGCCTCCCAAAATACAGTAAAATCTTACTTGTATTCAAGCCTGAAGCTGCTGGCTCTGCCTTAGAATAGCAAGCTGTGTGCTGACTGTAACGGCTACCCAGTTAGTAAGAGGGTATCAGCCGTTGGAGACGTCCTTTTCCCCGGCAAGTCGCTGTGTAGTGGTGGAGTTGCTTATTCTCATTCACTGGATCAAGGGAAGAGTCAGGCAGAGCTCTTAAAAGAGCTAGGTGATTAAGCTGCATATCCCCTTTCAAGAACGAGACAAGGCTACGTTTTGAAGGGTCAAGAAGAACTGAATTTTAATGGCAGGTACTCTCCTTTTATGTGATGCTGCCCATGCAAGGGAGACACCCACACAATTAACACAATAACCAATAAAACATAAGGTACATCCCACACATCTCCTCCCCTCAGATAAGCCTGTAACACAATTAACAAAGTTAAATTTTTCCCCAAGTTTTGGATGTACCCCAAATATCTGGGTGTCACCAAATAGCCCTGTCATGGGGGAACAACATATTTAAAAATCATCTCATTCGGTTCAGGGGTTCGAGAGATATGGCACTTTAAAGTTTTGACCGACCACACAGGCATAAGTGCCGAAAACAGTTCCAAAAGTTTTGGCCTTGCGGTCGGTCCTTGTTCGTGGGTAAAAAGTCCCGAAAGGCTTGCCATCCGTGAGTATCTCGATGTTCGCTAGAATCCCCATGTGTTAATTAGTCTTTCTACCGAATGGCGGGGCATTCGGTAGTTTTGGCATGGATTTCTGGTAGTCTGGAGGTTTCAGCGGTGTTCACCTACTCGAATATCCGATTTTAGTTCCAGACACTCGACGGCAAAACATGGACTGGGATTGGTGTAACGGCTACCCAGATAGTAAGGGGGTATCAGCCGTTGGAGACGTCCTTTTCCTGGCAGACTGCTGTGTAGTAATGGAGTTTCTTATTCCCATCCACGAGATCCAAGAGTAAAGCCAGGCATAGCTGTAAAATGGAGCAGGATAATTGTGCAGTAAATCCCCTTCCAAGAACGAGACAAGGCTACGTTTTGAGGGGTCAAGCTGAACTGGCTTTTAATGACAGGCACTCTCTTTTTATGTGATTCTGCCCATGCAAGGGCGACACCTACATAATTAACAGAACAACCAATAAACATAAGGTACATCCCACACATCTCCTCCCCTCAGATAAGATACTAACATAATTAAAACGAACATATTTTTCCCCAAAGTTCTGATGTACCCCAAATACTTGGGGTACAGGCACAAATCCGGTGTACCCAGATAGCCCTATTCTGGGGACCAACATAGTCAAAATTCAGCCCATTCGGTTCAGCCGTTCGGGAGATATGGGACTTTAAAGTTTTGACCGACCGCACAGGCAAAGTAGCCGAAAATAGTTCCATGAGTTTTGTCCTTGCAGTCGGTCTTTGTTCATGCATTAAAAGTCACAAAAAGGCTTGCCATCCATGCGTAACTCGACGTTCGCTAGAATCCCCATATGTTATTAAGTCTTTCTACCGAACGGCCGGGTGTTCGGTAGTTTTGGCACGAATTTCCGGTGTTATGGAGGTCTCAGCGGTGTTCGCCTACTCGAGTGTCCGGTTTTAGTTCCAGACACTCGACGGCAAAACACCGCTGTTCGGGAGTTAAGATGGCCGCGAACACGTGTAAAGTCCCGAAATGGCAGCCACCTAAGATCTAACACAAAGGATTCGTGCATTTATCATGCGAATGGTATATGCCGGTCTGGGAGTTAAAATACCACTTAATTGAACAGCAGGGTGGTGCGGGTGTTCAGCAGTTTGTATTCGTCTTTGTGCCTGCTGGATTTCTACCACATGGATTGCACAAATAGACGAATGCTGGCAACATAAGTCCCGAACTGGGCTATAATATTTCACATAACCAGGTAAGTATAATCCCTTGTATTATTAGGCGTAGTAATTGTAAAATATGTCCAGGCAGAAAGTATAGTTCTGTTACAGTTGGGTAGGGGCCCCACTAGGTCGACTGCTACCCTGCTAAACGGCTCTTTGATGACGGGCATGGGTGACAGTCGAGCCCTAGGGTGGTCCCCTCTTTTCCCTACTTGTTGGCAGACGTTACACGTGCTGCAGTAACGCCGCACATCCTTCGAGATCCCCGGTCAAAAGAAGGTCTGGGTGATCCTTTAAGTTGTGCGGTTACCACCCAGGTGTCCTGCCAAGGTCATGGCCGGTTCGGAGAAGTGCCAACTGGTACTTTCTGGGTACCACTAGTTGGCGCTTCTGCGAAGGGATACAGCCTCTCTTCCTACCTTCAGTTAACCTGTACAACCTGTCGTTATCCCATATAAAACGTTCCCGCTCATCCCCCCCCACTGTCGGCTATTTCCCGGTATCTTTGGAGGGTTGGGTCCTCTCTGGTTTCCCTCCCAAACTCTTCTGGGGTATCCCAAGCAAGAGGTCTCTCTACTGTATTGGGTCTAAGGGTCGGTTCATTGCTTACCTAGGTCTCCCGTCCTGGTGTAGGGTCGTCTGCAGCACCTGGTCTGTGATCGAGTGGTCACTGGACAAGCAGCAGCGGTTGTGGGTAGATAGGCCGAAGCCAGAGGGCCAATATCGTTGCCCAACACGACTTCGGCAGGCAGGCTGTCCATGATGCCCACAGTGGTTTTCCCAGACCCGACCCCCCCAGTCCAAGTGTACCCGGGCAGTAGGTAGGCGAAACACAGCCCCTCCCGCCACACGGACAGCAACGGTGCGATTAGACAAATGTTCCGGTTTGACTAAATGCCTTTGCATCAGGGTGATGGTAGCACCGGTGTCCCTCAAGCCTTGTGCCACCTGTCCATTTACTCGCACCTTCTGGCGGTGATGCTGACGGTTGTCAGGGGATGCAGCCTGGATCGGGTCGGCCTCATATAGGATGCCCATCTCGGTCTGTAGGCAATGTGCGGCAGAGGTACAAGGTGAGGTGGTCTCAGCGTTGGGTGAGGTGCGCCTCCAATTGGTAGCGGAGGATCCCAAGGGGCAGAAACGGGCAATATGCCCAGTGTTGCTGCACCGATGACAAGTTGTTCTAGACAAATCTCGGGGGTAGTTGTTGGACCCCTGGGGGCGAGATGGCCCTGGGGGTACGGGAGCACGGAACTCCGGGTGACGTACGGTAGCTGGGGTACGATGTTCTACCTTGTTAGATGGTTTAGGGGTACTTTGGCTCACTTTTCTTGTTTCGGCGTACTCATCTGCCAGTCGAGCAGCATCGTTTAAGGTTATGGGGCGGCGATCTCGCACCCAGTCCTGTAAGTCGGCAGACAAGTCCTGGAAGAAATGTTCCATTAGAAACAACTGTAAGACTTCCTCCCCGGTGTCTGCGTGGCAACCCTTGACCCAGAGGGATGCCACTCGTTGTAGCCGTTTAGCCCATTCCATGTGGGAGTCCACAGCCTTTTTCTTGGACTCCCGGAAGCAGCGACGGTAAGTCCCTGGAGTCACGGCATATCTAGTGAGGAGGGCATCCTTGACCCGCTGATACTGCAGTATATCCTCTGGAGTGAGGGCCCGAAAGGCTTTGTTAGCCTTGCCGGACAGTTTCCCGGACAAGATAGTGACCCATTGCTCTAGTGGTACTTGATGCAACGAGCACTGTCTCTCAAAATCTGCTAAGTAGCCAACAATCTCATCTTCCTTCTCCACAAACATTTTAAATGCTGTGTTGGTTGGAGGAGGGATCGGAACTGTCTGTGTAATAGGCTGTTGTGCTCTTACCAGTTTGATTTCGTGCCCCCGCTTCTCCCGAATCTCTGCTTTCACATCGAGGAACAGCTTCTCAATCAGTTCTACTGACGTTGCTGGGTACATGGCTAGTCTCCTCTGCACAATGCGGGTGATGTTATCTTCTATGCTGATCGGTGCCAGGGGTTCGGTGACTTCCATGGACCGATCCATTTCGTCCAGTTCCAGTAGGTCGGCTATCAGCTCTTTCCGTGGTCTGTTACTGGCACTCCGTCATCGACTCTACAGTAGATCCTTCAGTGTGGGTCTCTTCAGTCTGTCATACTGAGACTCCATTCATATTTAAAAATCATCTCATTCAGTTCAGGGGTTCGGGAGATATGGCACTTTAAAGTTTTGACCGACCCCACAGGCATAAGTGCCGAAAACAGTTCCAAAAGTTTTGGCCTTGCGGTCAGTCCTTGTTCGTGGGTAAAAAGTCCCGAAAGGCTTGCCATCCGTGAGTATCTCGATGTTCGCTAGAATCCCCATGTGTTAAGTAGTCTAGTTTTGGAACGGATTTCTGGTAGTCTGGAGGTTTCAGCGGTGTTCGCCTACTCAAGTGTCCGATTTTAGTTCCAGACACTCGACGGCAAAACACCGCTGTTCGGGAGTTAAGATGGCCGCGGCCACGTGTAAAAAGTACCGAAATGGTGGCCACCCAGGGACTTCAATAAAGCGGTCGTGTGTTTGCAATTACACATGGATTCGCCGATCAGGGAGGTAAATTGCAGCACAATTATGTATCAGGTGGGTCCGGTGCTCGGTAATTTGCATGCGTATGATGAATGCAGTGTTCATACAGTGTTAGGTGCCCCAAGTGCACGAATGCTTTAAAATTCCTGAAAAGCTTTGCAGGAATCCTCCCGAAAGTAACTAAAAAACCTCCAGCTTGTAAGCGGCTTGATGTCCTCTAAGTCAGGAAAATATATATACTTTTAATCCGAGATCTCTGTTCCCGTATATGTCCCTGGCTAGTTCTTAAAGGGCCGGTAACAGGGAACATTCCCAGGCACATGGCAAGGTTTTGTTACACTGACATTATCAAAACTGTTTTTCTGAGCCAATTACAATGTTTCTTTATAGGATTGGCTGAGACTGTGAAGGAAGCAGATCAGGGGCAGACCAGCACAAGTCAAACACAGCCCTGGCCAATGAGCATCTCCTCATAGAGATGGATTGAATCAATGACTCTCTTTGAGGAAAGTTCAGTGTCTGCATGCAGAGGGAGCAGATACTGATATGTTGTGAAGCACACAAGGCAAGACTGAGATAGGAAGCAGCACTAGTAGCCATCTGAGGAGTGGCCAGTGAAGTTATCACTAGGCTGTAATGTAAACACTGCCTTTTCTTTGAAAAGACAGTGTTTACAGCAAAAAGCCTGAAGGGTAGGATTCTACTCACCATTACAAATGCAATAAGCTGCAGTTCTTCTGGTGACTATAGTATCCCTTTACCCAAGTGTGACAAACTCCCTGTAACAGAACTATGATTGTGCCTATACTTTTGCCTGTACTTAAATAACAATGCTGCTGGATGTGTCAAACAAAAACCGAATGGCTAGTTTTCGTGTAAATATTCCTACTGTAACATACAGCCCAAAATACCAAACATCAGACCACCCAGGGGAACAGTTGATTGATATTTTACCTCCCAGTGATTGTGGAGCCGTTCGCATAGTTCATATGAATTCCTTTGTGCTCAGGTTAGATGGCCGCCATTTCGGGACTTTACACGTGTTTGCGGCCATCTTACGCACGAACGGCGGTGTTTGCCTGTGAACGCATGGAACTAAAAATGGATACGCAAACAGGCGAACACCGCTGAGACCTCCAGGAGCTCGTAAGTTCGTGCTGGAACTACCGAACGACCGGCCGTTCGGTAGTTTTGTTTAAGCATTTATAGGGATTCAAGTAAACACCAGGATGACTGTGGATGGCAAGGGGTTCGTGGGGTTTTAATGCACAAACGGAGACCGACCGCAAGGTCAAAATTTCAAAGATCCATAACTCCCGAACCCCTCAACCGAATGGGCTGAAATTTGGATATATTGTTCCCCTGAGTGAGAGCTATTAAGCGGTGCTGGACTTAAAGGTGTACCCCCTGTTTTGGGGTACATCCAGAATGTGGTTAAAATTGTGTCTGTTCTAATTATGTTATATGTTATCTGAGGGGAGGAGACGTGGGGGTTGAACCATGTATCTAATTGGCTGTTGTGATAATTATGTGGGTGTAGCCTTTCAGAGGGCATCATTGCATAAAAGGAGACCCCTGTCAATAAACATCAGTTCTACTTGACCCTTCAAAACATAGCCTCGTCTCGTTCTTGGAGGGGATTTATGGTACCGTTACTCTGCCTCATTTTACAGTACTGCCGGATTATACCCTTGGATATCGTGGATGGGAATAAGAACTCCATTACTGCACAGCAGCTTGCCTAGAAAAGGACGTCTCCAACGGCAGGTACCCCCCTACAGCAGGGTAGCCGTTACACTCCCCTTCTCACGTGAGTTTGCAACAAAATCCTGAAGGAGCCTGCTTGCCAGCCTCCTGCCCACAGACTATAGACCCTGTAATATGCAATGTAAAAGTCTCTGTTTGTGTATTTGGGCTATATGGTTCGGGAACCGAACAGCTGCACGAACCGGAGACAATCCGGGAGCTTGTTAAGCTTAATTTCTACTTTGAATCAATTTCCACCGCAGTGTTCTAGGTGTTTGTCTGGGTGGCCGCATTTCCTATGGACGACCACAAGGTGGCGGCCATCTTGTTCGCAAGATCGCAGGCAGCTGTGTTTGGTGGTGGAGTTCATGGAACTGAAAACTAACACAAAAACTCCCAAACACCGCTGGACTTGCAGCATCACCTGCGTTCAGTTCTACGACACTTAGGAAGACACTGTTTGGTGGAAACATTCCCACGAACAAGGGAAACAAGCTCCAGGGTAAGCATATATGTTCGGTAGTTTGTTCATTTTTAAACTACTGAACTAGCCCTCAAATTAAGACATTCCCGAACCCCTGAACCGATTTGGGTGATATGTTGGTCACCCAGATCGGGGCTATCAGGGGGTGTAACTTTTAGTTTTTTTTTATGTATTCTTATGTACTTTTGGGGTCTTTGTGAATTATTTTTTGTGCCTAGAGATAATTGAGTTTTGTACAGTTGCTTACTCAATTATCTAACAGGCATAGGGGAGGGATTATCCTGTTTTCTGTGAGAGTGTCATGGGTGTGCTTGTCTTTGTTCAGAAAAGTATAAAAGCAGGCCATCTGGCCAGATTAAAAGCATTCCAGTTTGTACGCCCAGAACTATGTGTCATCTGGTTACTGGGAGGGGAAAGGGCTACTCATTAATCACTGTTCCAGTGTGGAGGATTCAACTGGGAAAGTCTTTGTAAGGACTAGAGCTCTCAGGACTGAGTGTTGTCCAGTGCCTTGGGGTGGCTAGAGCAATTTCCCCATTCGGCTCCAGGAGGGAGCGGTACCAGGACCTGAGTCAAGCCACGGGGACTGTGGGCAGAAGTGCTTCGATTTGTCCCCTGCTCCAGCTAGGAAGCAGTCCTTGACGGAGGTACCCAGCCAGTGGTACAGCGAGCTCTGTTAAACCAAGAATATTCTCTTTCTCTGTCTTCCATGTCCTTGACTTATGCTTACCTATCAGAAAAGCAGGAAGATAGGAGGAGACAAGATATGTGTATTTTGTGAATTTAACCATTACCTGCCCGTTCAGCTGGTAATCCATCTCTGAGACTTCATCCAAGACACTCTCAACCACCTTCACCTCTATTGCTTTCTCTAACATAAAACTCTAGTGCTAGCAGAGATTGGTGACCTTGCTGGATCTGAATATGGGAGACACAAATCAAAGGAATTAACCTACTGAATAAAATCTACTGGTCAAGCAGTCTCCATCATGAAATGAGTGTGGAGGTTTTTGTCTATTCTCTCTCTTTCATTTAGTGTCTGCTTATACTTCACAGCACCAGTGGCATTCATTATTTATATAATTTACTGCAATCAGTGTCAGTTGTGACATAGAATACTTGTGGCGGAACCAGCCTCGCCACTGGGCATTGAAGAAGACTGATTGCCAGCCTCCTGCCATGTGACTATGGCCTCTGGGATGTATTGCCCTTTAACCCCTTAAGGACCAAACTTCTGGAATAAAAGGGAGTCATGACATGTCCCACATGTCATGTGTCCTTAAGGGGTTAAGAAACTTATTTGGGCTTATTGCATTTTGAAACACTTTTTCTGCCCCTTTGAATACATGGGAAGGTGTGCCCCTCCCCTGTTTCCTGTCTATTGTTCTCCAGCAGGGCGTTGTCCCAGGGACATTGCCAGACCAGTTGGAACTTGCTGTTTTGCCCCTCCTCTGTCTCTCATCAGCCCTTGCTATGGTTTAACCCCATAGCAATTTGACTGTGTTTGTGGGATCTGAGCGCTGTTTGGATATAGTGAGCGCTCAGATCCAAGCTATCTGGTGATAAGTTGAATGTGGGAGTTCTGTTCAATATAATGGGAATTATGTATTTTTATGTGTTTTTACTGTTGTTGTAAATGGAGATATTTGGCTTACCATACCCAAGCCATGCTTGCAGGCGGTCACAAAGGGACTTCCAACTAACGTTTGACACACTGGACCAATTTTAATGATTTTGACATAAGTTTGTATTTGGAGTATGCAGATTCTGAAAATGTAAAATGAAGTGAATATATAACATATATGTTAATATATAACATTTATAAAGTGAATGTGATGTATACTTTTGGAGTTATGAATATTGTGCAAAACTGTGTATTTTCCTGCCTGTGATAATTACGTTAGCCCATTGTGTTCAGTAATTATATCACAGGCAGAGGGGAGGATTTTGAATGGGAGTGTCTGAGTGTATTGTATGTATTGATTGGTTGTACTTCAAAACCCTGTGGGTGGTACTATGTTTGTAGAATGGGCATAAAAGCAGAGTGTTTGAATAAAAGCTTCAGTTCTACTTCACCCTCAATTTGGAGTGCCGTCTCTTATTGGGGGAATCTGCTACAAGGGATTGCTATGCTTGTCATACTCCCTTGCTAAATCACTACTAAGCTCTTGTAAGAGCTTGTTCCTGCCTTGCTCTCTAGAGGAGTGCACGGTGGTTATGGTGTCTGCTGCAGTGCTTGGAGTCCTCAGGAAGCACTAGGAGCATCCTTCAACGGAGGTACCCAGTCGGGGTGCCAGTCGATCCGTTACAAATACTGTTTTTGGGCAGTTTTGGGTTGATAATATAAGTAACAGGGAAAAACATATGATTGTTATTACTGCCTGATGGATGATAATACAAATGTGCCATACAAACTATCCTGATATACAAAGGGACATCCCTTCTTTTCTCTCCCTCCATGCTGCCCCCTCTCCTCCTTCTCTCTCCCTCCATGCTGCCACCTCTCCTCCTTTCTTCCTCCATGCTGCCCCCTCTCCTCCTCCTTTCTCCCTCCATGCTGCCCCTTCTCCTTCTCCCTCCCTACATGCTGCCCCCTCTCCTCCCTGCATGCTGCCCCCTTTCCTTCTCTCTCCCTCCATGCTGCCCCCCTCCTCTTACCCTCTCTTTCCATGCTGCCCCCTCTCCTCCTCCTCCTCTCTCTCCATGCTGCCCCCTCTACTGCCTTCTCTCTCCCTCCATGCTGCCCCTGCCTCTCCTCCTCTCTCTCTCCATATTGACCCTCTCCTCTCTCCCTCCCTCCATGTCGCCCCTCTCCTCTCTCCCCATGTTGCCCCCTCATTATCTCTCTCCCCATGTTTCCCGCCCCCTCACATTCTCTCTCCCCATGTTTGCCCTCTCATTCTCTTTCTCTTTCTCTCCATGTGCCCCTCTCATTCTCTTTCTCTCCATGTTTCCCCTCTCATTCTCTTTCTCTCCATATTGCCCCCTCTCATTCGCTTTCTCTCCATATTGCCCACTCTCATTCTCTCCCTCTCCATGTTGCCCCCTCTCTTTCCCTTTCTCTCCATGTTGCCCCCTCTCTTTCCCTTTCTCTCCATGTTGCCCCCTCTCTTTCCCTTTCTCTCCATGTTGCCCCCTCTCTTTCCCTTTCTCTCCATGTTGCCTCTCATTCTCTCTCTCCTCCATGTTGCCCCCCCTCTCATTATCTTTCTCTCCATGTTGCCCTCTCGTTTCCTCTTTCTCTCCATGTTTCCCTCTCATTCTCTTTCTCTCCATATTGCTTTCACCTCTCGGTAGCTTTCTCTCCATATTTTCCGCTCGCCTGCGCTTTCTCCTTGTTCCTGCTCCCTCTCTCCATGTTGCCCCCTCTCTTTCCCTTTCTCTCCATGTTGCCCCCTCTCTTTCCCTTTCTCTCCATGTTGCCCCCTCTCTTTCCCTTTCTCTCCATGTTGCCCCCTCTCATTCTCTCTCTCTCTCCATGTTGTCCCCTCTCATTCTCTCTCCCTCAATGCTGCCTATTCGTGAATTGCCTGTCTGATATTGTGTGTATTTCCCAACCTTTTTGTATCTTCTGCCTGCTCCCTGTTTGGGAGTGCTCCCATTCGTCTCCAGAATGGGGACCACCCAGATACCCCCATTTAGAATGTTAGTTTAGAGCTTTCACACCTTGCAACATAGTGTCAAACTGCAAGGGAAGTAATTAATGAGTGCTACCCTGGGTGGCCGCCATTTCTTATAGGCAAACGGCACCCAAAGGGAGCATTCGTATCCTGAAAGAAGATGCTTCCCTTGTCTGGTTTCCACACAGGGACCCTGCGAATGGAGACCGTTTGCGACAGGGGCCGTTGTGAGGCTCCGAGTTTGATGTCGACACTTCTGGGGCACTGGTGGGTTTTTTCGGTGCCAACTCTTTTCTCGTGGGCGGGCTTTTCAGTGCCTGAGAGACAGGAACGGTCCCTTTTTCCTATGCCTGGACTCCCAGGCACAGAGGAACCTAGGAAGATCACTGGCAGCTAGGACTTTGGAGTGCCGTCTCTTATAGGGGGAATCTGCTACAAGAGACTGCTATGCTTGTCATACTCCCTTGCTAAATCACTACTAGGCTCTTGTAAGAGCTTGTTCCTACCTTGCTCTGTAGAGGAGAGCAAGGCACACTGGTGGGCTTTGGGGACAAAGGGAACAGAGACCCTTCCAGCGCTAGGGTCCCAGGGAAGGGAAGGTGTCCTTGTATGTTGTGTGGTCAGCCCCTTGCATGGGGCTATGCATAAAAGCCGTGTGTAGACAATAAAACGTTGTTGTACCTCCAGAACTGTGTGTCGTCCAGT
>OW240912.1:415962913-416037498 GCA_933207985.1 Pelobates cultripes | reverse complement strand
TATTATGTAATTGGCTGATTAGTGATATTATTATTATTATAATGTAATTGGCTGTTTAGTGATATTATTATTATAATGTATTTGGCTGATTAGTGATGTTATTATTATAATGTATTTGGCTGATTAGTGATATTATTATTATTATTATAATAATAATGTAATTGGCTGATTAGTGATATTATTATTATAATGTAATTGGCTGATTATTATTATTATTTTCGCTCTGGATCCAGGAATATCCCAATAAACACAATGAACCCTCCTCATCTCTCTCCATGTCCCCCCTCTCCTCCTCTCTCTCTCCATGTTCCCCCTCTCCTTCTCTCTCTCTCTCCATGTTCCCCCCTCTCCTCCTCTCTCTCTCCATGTTCCCCCTCTCCTTCTCTCTCTCTCCATGTTCCCCCTCTCCTTCTCTCTCTCTCTCCATGTTTCCCCCTCTCCTCCTCCTCTCTCCATGTTACCCCCTCTCCTCCTCTCTCTCTCTCCATGTTACCCCCTCTTCTTCTCTCTCCCATGTTACTCCCTCTCCTCCTCTCTCTCCCTCCATGTAACTCCCTCTCATTCTCTCTCTCCCTCCATGTTGTCCCTTCTCTCTCCATGTTAGTGTAATTGTCTGTAATTGTGACAGCATTGTATTAAAGATCCAGTATCCTTTCTGCTGCTCACTAAGTAATGAATGGCTGCATTAGCGGTCACTGAGGACAATAATAACCCCCTCTCCTTCTCTCTCCCTCCATGTTGCCCCTTCTCTCTCCATGTTAGTGTAATTGTCTGTAATTGTGACAGCATTGTATTAAAGATCCAGTATCCTCCCTGCTGCTCACTAAGTAATGAATGGCTGCATTAGCGGTCACTGAGGACAATAATAACCCCCTCTCCTTCTTTCTCTCTCCATGTTACCCCCTCTCCTCCTCTCTCTCTCCATGTTACCCCCTCTCCTTCTCTCTCTCTCCATGTTACTCCCTCTCCTCTCTCCCTCTCCATGTTACTCCCTCTCCTTCTCTCTCCCTCTCCATGTTACCCCCTCTCCTTCTCTCTCTCTCTCCATGTTACCCCCTCTCCTTCTCTCTCTCTCTCCATGTTACCCCCTCTCCTTCTCTCTCTCAGTATTGGCTCTAGGGATGGGAATTATAATACATCACAATGTGCCCATCCTGACTGACACTAATGGCTGCCCTTACTTCTCCTATTGATTAATAGTAGCTATTCCCTCATCCATCATGGCGCCGGGCGGGTCACTCTCGGTGACGTCATTTCCTGTCTCAGAATGCGGATTTCCTGTTTAGTCAGTTAGTACACAAGCACCGTCCCCCCCCTGGACCCCGCTCAGCCGGACAGACGGTAAGGCCGGGGGTACCGGCTCATTGTGGTTAGTGAGTGTGAGCGCAGGGCTTGTTTTATTGTATTTGTCTTCCACAGTTGAACCAGTTATATCTCGAACTCATAATAAACATCCGGTAGATCTGAAGAGCTTTTAAACAAATTGCTAATAATCCCTCATTGAATAAATACAGTCACTGGAGTCACGTGACCCCAGTGACTGTATCAGCCCTTGCAGTGTGGGGGTGCCTGCAGTGTGGGGGTGGGGGTGCCTGCAGTGGGGGGTGCTACTCATTATCACAGGCTCTGCTTTGCCTTGTTCCCAGGTTAAAGGGATAAACTGTTCATATTATTATTTACTGCAGTGGCTGTAAATTGAAAATATTCCCTAGTTATTTTTATCATTGTTTGCTACTCTCTGACATCATAGATTATAACTTAGCTCTGCTACTCTCTGACATCATAGATTATAACTTAGCTCTGCACTGGGGAACATCTTGTACAGCACATTACAGTACAGCTGCCAAGTAAGTGGGGAAGTCCCCATTTAAACAAGTATCACTAACCCCAAGTCCCCCAAAACTAACACTTCCCCTAAATTTCCTAACGCGAAGCTAAACCTAACTGTGCCGTTTCTAATTACACATAATCTCTATCCCTAGCATTGACTTTAGTGGGTACATTTAGTCAGTTTGCAATGCTGTGTGCTTCAATATGATGGGCAGACTAGATGGGCCGAATGGTTCTTATCTGCCATCACATTCTATGAATTAGTGAAACAGTATTGCCAAATCCTTACATATAGAAAGACAACAGACATCTTACGGGAAGTAGCCTACCCCCAGCACTCTCAGCCTAACTCTGCTCTTCAGATTGGATGCAACCGACGTTAATAATGCGAAAGAAAGAGGTTGGTCTCTAGGTGCTGTGGAGCGTCTGTTTTTTTTGGGTCCAGAATTCAGACTCTTAGTATCATAACCACTACACTAAGCTGTACTTGATGCTGTGCATAGATTTCTTATGTAAAGCTTTTCTTAGATGAATCATAGATTTTAAATGAACTCTGTAACGCAAATAACTATTTTCCTTCCAGATTAGAGGCAATGCGCTACAATTGGGATATCCTCTATTCTGGACCGGGGAAAATGGCAGGCGGACGCTGAAATTTTTAAAATGGTTAGTCCCATCCCATACTCCTCCTCCCTTTATTTAAAATTAAGTAGAGACCCCAAGAAAATACAAAAACCAAATAACTGCAAAATTATATTTATTAATTAGGGGTGGAAATATGTGCACTGTCTCTAATCTTAAGGAAATTTGAGGCAAATAACATTTGAGCATTTCCCTCCAGGTTAGCACCAGCGCACTACAACTGGGATAGAGAAGCAATCCTTTAAGGGAAAGACATCATCTTACCACTGCTTGCAACACCTTACACCCAAAGATGGAGGCTTTTGTATTTTCTGGGGTTTTGGGGTGGTCTACTTGACTTATACTAATGGAAGGGGATTAACCATTTTTAGGGTTCGTCTGCCCTTTTTTCTGGTCCAGGTTAGAGGATATCCCAGTATAGTGTTCTTCCTCTAAACCTAAAAATTTTTTAAAATTTTGTGTAAGTAAAATTTGAGCTTGCTAGTTAGCTTTTATATGCACCAGGTAATACTTGTAGGAAAAGTTTAACCAAGTTCAGGCTATAGTTAATGTCTCAGTCCCAATCCAGAGTTCTCACAATTGCCTGAATGGGTCACGTAACGTGAGTAGGTGTTCACAAACTACAAGAACTTGGCCATCTGTCAGCTTGACTGGTCTTCATATAGTAAATGAAGTCCAACACCATTATGTCAGTGGTCCAGGTGTAAGACACTATGGATTCATCTCTATATAACTTTTAGCTGTTAGTCTTCCTATATCTTTATGATTCAGTAATCTTTGGGCTACTGTAAGAATTGGTTGCAATTTCACTATGCCTTTCTGCTTGTCAAGCTAACTGAATGATGCTAAACAAATATTACCGTTTAGAATGGGTTGTAACTACATTGGAGAGCAGTTACAACCCCTATGTGTTAAGCACTTCATTATTTATTCTAATATAACAATGGTAATGGCAGGAGATCCTGTAACAAAAAGCTAGAATCAGAGCCTATACCCAAGATGTTTTTGTATGATCACTCTATTGATTCATTGTCAGGCTTGAAGATGAAATCCCATATTATTGATTTAATTCCAGCCGAGCACGTTTATTAAAACTTTATTGACTCTTGAAGAGCCATTTAATGGTTCAGAATATTATCTGATAAGACTTGCAGTCGGTCACATTTACCAGAGTTACCCAGTCAGAGAATTTGGAACCATGGCGTGGGATAATTTTTTTGGTAGTCTGTACCAAGTGTAGAGGTAATAAGCATTTTTCCCCTTTTTTAAAACTTTTTTTGTACTTTTAAAAACATTTTGTAACTATTAATTTTTTTAACTATTTTAAAACTTGTTAAAACTTTTTTTTTTAACTGTTACCCCCTAGCTAGCCTAACAGTAAATCCCCTAATTTCACCACTAACTTCTACCCACCCTAGCTAAATAATTATTTTACAAATAGTTAAGTAACCAACTAATTTAACCTCTTAGAGTTAAAAAGAAAAAACAAAGGGAAATACTGTGATCTACATTTTGATCTTTGCAGACAGTGTTTAAAGGGCAGGGAAAGGGTTTTCATTGTATTGGAAAAAGGTGAGGGGGGGTGTTATTTTAAACGAACACTTTTTCTTCAGCAGTGAGAAACAGATCAGCACTTAAAAGCTTACACAGAGGTGCATCAGGTTTTACTGCAGCATGTGTGTTTGCTCTGACTGCTGGTCAGAGCGATCACCTGGGCTGGAACAGTGAGACTGCTTGCTGCAGTCTGCCTTGGAGCATTACCCCCATGATTGGCGATCTTGAAAATCTGGGGTTAATTTTAGTAATGCACGGAAATTTTTCGTCCTTAAGTGGTTAATAGGTATTTAACAGAGTTTATGTATATAGGTCAATTTGCAAACTAAATAAACCTTACAACAGTAAATCAAGATATAAAAAATATAAAGTCATAAAATTAACTTAAAGGAGCACTATGTGGCAGGAAAACAAACCCTTTTTCCTGGCACTATAAGGTTATTGGGTCCCCCCTCCTGCAGGGCTGAAGGGTTTAAAACCTCTTCAGCCACTTACCTTAATGCAGTGCTGGTGACCTCGCCTCTCCCTGCCGACGTTTGCCCCCAAGTGGAGCTGAGTGCGCATGCGCAGGCAGCCGCGCGCATTCAATCCACCCATAGGAAAGCATTACTCAATGCTTTCCTATAGGGATCCGAACTCACACTGTGTGAGTTCAATGCGATTATTACACTGATAACCACGGAAGCGACCTCTAGTGGCTGTCAGGGAGACAGCCACTAGAGGCTGGATTAACCCTACAATGTAAACATAGCAGTTTCTCATTGAGCTGAAGTGGTCTGGGTGCCTATAGTGGTCCTTTATTGTATTTTTTCTTGTGAGTATAATCATTCCCTTCAGACTTTTTGCAGTAAAAACTGTCTTTTCATAGGACAGATGGTTAACTCCCAAAGTTCAGACAATCCACTTATTTCAGTGATTGCTGGATTTAGGAAACTGTATCACATTGTAACTGCATTGGAGTATACCTACGTATATCCTCTGTCCATACTCCCACCTCTAATGCTCGCCTCCAAGATTTCTCCAGGGCTGCACGTCTTCTGTGGAACTCCCTTCTCTTCTTCGTAAGACTTTCACCCGGTCTCCACTCATTCAAAGAATCATTGAAAACTAACTTCTTCAAGAAAGCATATCAATTAAACTGTTAGCAGGTTTTTATCCCCCACTCCCAATGACTCCTCTCCTGCAACAGTCAAAAATTATCTACTAAGCCCTCAGTGAATACTTTTCTAAGAGCCCACTTCGTACCCCTACTTTTACCCTTTGTGTCACTATACCCCACTCTCTCTTGAATGTAAGATCATTGAGCAGGGCCCTCCACCTCTCTGTTCCTGTAGTCCAGTTGTCTGGTTACAATTACATGTCTGTTAGTCCACCCATTGTACAGCGCTACGGAATCTGATGGCGCTATATAAATAATAAAATAATCATTTTATGCCATTTTCGCTTAATAAATGCTTCCATAAAATAGCGACTTGTTAAGTCCAGTCTCATCTGCCACCACTCCTTTGCACACTCCACTCCTGAGTCCTTATCTGGACTTATTCCATTAATCATTTGCTTTATCGCTGTTTTTCCTGTTGAGGAATAGTCTGAAAAAATCCTTAATTTGGACCAGCCAAACTATTACATTTATTGTTGGGCTGTCAGGACAGCTTACTTGGACACCCATGGTTTCTTGGATGCTGCACCCCCTTGGCGTCATGACAAATTTCCCTGCCATGTGAAACTGTGTTTCCCAAAAAATAATTGTTTGCTTTACCCAGTTAGTTTGTATACCGAACATTTCGACCACTCAAGACAGTCGTGTGCTATCAATTGACTCATTTGACACTATTCCAAACCGCAACTCTAACGTTCTAAGTGGTTCACTGGGTGGCCGTTGATTCGTATGCATGAACATGTGGCGGCGGCCATCTTGTTTTGTCGAATGCGGGGTTTGGTCGTCGAGTGTCTTGGAACTATTTTTGGACACTCAATGGCCCGAACAGCGTTGTGACTTCCAGGACCACTTCGATTCTGTAATGGCTACCCAGATGGTGAGGGGGTATCAGCCGTTGGAGACGTCCTTTCACTGGCAAGATGCTGTATAATAATGGAGTTGTTCTTATTCCCATCCACGAGATTCAAGGGTAGAAGCAGACATAGCTGGAAAATGGAGCAGAGTAATGGTGTAGTAAATCCCTTTCAAGAACGAGACGAGGCTACATTTTGAAGGGTCAAGTAGAAACAAAAGCTTTTTTATGTGATTCTGTCCAAGCAAGGGAGACACCCACATAATTAACAGTACAGCCAATAAACACAATATACATCCCATACATCTCCTCCCCTTAGATAACAATATAACATTGTTGACGGTTGCTTCCTAGCTGATGCCGAGGACCATAACCACCGCACCTGATACCACAACCACCGCAGACACCACAACCGCCGTAGCTTAACTGGAGTCTCGCCGTCTTCCTTCGACCCTGGATCAACCTCTGTCCTCCAGGATCATATGGGAAAGACCTCTCTTAAAAGTATAGCAATCCCCAGTGTGAATATAGCAGTTCCCTACAATAATGACATGGCTACGTATTGAGGGTTAAGCAGGTACAGGAACAGGAGCAGGTCTTACAAGAGCTAGTGATTATACTCTGGGGAGTTTAGTGATTATAGCAATCCCCAGAGTGTTGTAGTTCTCCAATCCCCCAAACATGAGCCAAGATTTCATGAAGGGTAGAACAAGTCTTTTTAATGCAAACCAGCACTCACAATTTATACTTACATTTAATCCCCCAAGAGCCTCATTTACATACAATAGGTTGCATAGAACACTATAGTACAAGGAAGAGTGGGGTCAGACAATAGCAAGGGCTGATGGGAGATTGAGGAGGGACAAAACAGCCTGGCAGTGTCTCTCGGACAACGCCCTGCTGGGGAAACAATAGGACAGGAAAAAGAGGGAGGGGAAGAGGTACATACAAGCAATACTTAATATAATTGAGTCAAACTGTACAAACTGTTATCTCCAGGTACAGAAAAACACACAATTTACAAACTCCCCAAAAGTACCCCCAAGATCAATGGAAACTCCACAAGAGTCACATCATCGGATACCACCAGTTGTCTCCTCTTTCTGTGAGATGTACTGCCGCTGGGGAGCCGGTAGTTTTGGCTGTAGCTGGGGATCTGGGTCTGCTGCCCAGCACACCTGTAGGGCCGGTGGAGAAACCTCGGTCCCATCTCTACCTGCCATCTGGAGGTCATCCCAGAACCAGTCAATGACGTCTGGTTCTGCTTGTCGGGTAGGTTGGGGCTGCACGAAGCTGAGCAGGTGTTGGTAGTCCTGCTCCAGCTCCCACTCTCTTGTTACCAGGGGCATCATGTCTTTGCTCACCGCGTTCGTCAGCCCAAACATACACGCCCATCCGGTAGTCGTAGATGTCCCAAAACCTAGACTCCTCTGTGCTGCAGAGAGCAATGTCATCCTCCAAGGCATCCCATAATAAACCCGGGGCATCATAATCATCCCCCTCAGGTAAGTCTTGCTCGGCCGTCCAGGGGGTGTGTCGTACGGTATGCCACCAAAGGGCCTGGTATGCGTTGTCTAGCCAGATCTCTTGCCATACCAAGGTCTCTAGTCTTGCCACCCATTCATCCAGGGGCTGCTCTCCAAATAGATACATCCGCATAGCCACACACTTCTGTAGCTGCTGCTCATCACTGGAAAGTCTCTCTCACCTTGCGGCCGCTGGGCATCTTCCAGGGCATCATACCAGACTTCCTTTCTGTCTGCATCCCTGTAGTCCGTGGCCACCTCGTCGTCATGCAACGCTGTCCGAAAACTAGCCGATTCCATCCTGCTGTAGCCAGGGACGCTGTACGGATACTAGCATTGCTCTCAATATACTCCACACGTTACCGGTGTCTCCGAGCTGCTTCTCGCACGAGGACGCTATCCCACCGCTGCCATCTCTGTAACGGATCACCTGGCACCCCGACTTGGCACCTCTGACGGACGCTTCGTAGCTGTCGTCGAGGACTATAAGCACCGCGCCGGACACTACAACCACCACAGACTCCACAACCACAGTAGCTCAACTAGAGTCTCGCTGTCTTCCTTCCATCCTGGATCAACCTCTGTCATCCACGACCGTGTGGGAAAGACCTCTTCTCCAGGAGAGCGTATCATGAACAGAGCTAAGTGACTAGAGCTCGGGGGAATATACAAAGTATAGCAATCCGCAGTGTGATTATAGCAGTTCCCTAGACTTAAACTGGTCTGGCAGTGTCCCTGGGACAACCCCCTGCTGGGGAAACAATAGGACAGGAAAAAAAGGGAGGGGAAGAGGTACATACAAGCAATACATTCAGAGAAAATTGAGTCAAACTGTACAAACTCTTATCTCCAGGTAAAAAAAACAATTTACAAACACCACAAAAGAACCCCCAAGATCCATGGAAATCCCACAAGAGTCACATCCTCGGATAGCCCTGATCTGGGTGACCAGCATATCCAAAAATCGCCCAGATCGGTTTAGTGGTTTGGTTTTTCCATGGAAGTCACTTTTTAACATGTGTTTTTGCAGGGTCCATAATCCTGGGGCAAGAGGCTGGCAAGCAGGCCCCTCCAAGTACCAATGATTAAGGTGTTTTTGTCACACAAGGAAAAAACTGTATAAGAACTGTGACGAAGTGCCCTTCAACACTTGTTCTTGGAGAGGACTAATGGCTAGCTTTTTGCTTTGTGACTATGGCCCCTGGGAGTTATTGCCATTTAAAAACCTCTATTTATGGCTATTGCATGTTGGAGACTGTTTTTGACCCTAATGTTCTGCCCCTGGCCCCCACTCCTGAGCGGCAGGGGGGGACCTAATGTCCTCCCCCCACCCTGGCCGCACCTGAGTGGTGGGTGGGGGCCCTAAATACTAATAAGGGGGGACCTAATGTCCTCCCCTCCTGGCCCCCACTCCTGAGCAGTGGGTGGCTGCCCTTAATACTAAGGGGGGGACCTAATGTCCTCCCCTCCTGGCCCCCACTCCTGAGCAGTGGGTGGCGGCCCTAAATACTAATAAGGGGGGGCTAATGTCCTCTCCCCTGGCCCCCCACCCCTGAGCGGCGGGTGGGGGCCTTAAATAAAATATTAACCTCACCAGGTGACTAGGGGTCCCCAAACCCCTAGTCACTCCCCTCCCCCCAAAAAACTAACCCCTACCTACCCTCCTCACCCTAAAAATAATGAAGGGGGACCATTAAAGGAACACTATAGTCACCTAAATTACTTTAGCTAAATAAAGCAGTTTTAGTGTATAGATCATTCCCCTGCAATTTCACTGCGCAATTCACTGTCATTTAGGAGTTAAATCACTTTGTTTCTGTTTATGCAGCCCTAGCCACACCTCCCCTGGTTATGATTGACAGAGCCTGCATGAAAAAAAAACTGGTTTCACTTTCAAACAGACGTAATTTACCTTAAATAATTGTATCTCAATCTCTAAATTGAACTTTAATCACATACAGGAGGCTCTTACAGGGTCTAGCAAGCTATTAACATAGAGGATAAGAAAATCTTAATTAAACAGAACTTGCAGTAAAGAGAGCCTAAATAGGTCTCTCTTTACAGTAAGTGTTTATGGAAGGCTGTGCAAGTCACATGCAGGGAGGTGTGACTAGGGTTCATAAACAAAGGGATTTAACTCCTAAATGGCAGAGGATTGAGCAGTGAGGCTGCAGGGGCATGTTCTATACACCAAAACTGCTTCATTAAGCTAAAGTTGTTCAGGTGACTATAGTGTCCCTTTAAGTACCTGTAAAAAAAAACAAAAAAAAAACTTACCATTTGATGTTTTCTTTCTTCTAAAATGTTCTTTTTTCAGCCCCCAAAAAGGCCAAATAAAAAATTGATAATAACCGGCGCACTTAAAGGGACACTCCAGGCACCCAGACCACTTCTGCTCATTGGAGAGTGGTCTGGGTGCCAACTCCCACTACTCTTAACCCTGCAACTGTAATTATTGCAGTTTTTTTTATAAACTGCAATAATTACATTGCAGGGTTAACTCCACCTCTAGTGGCTGTCTACTAGACAGCCACTAGAGGGCACTTCCTGATTCATAGCAAAGATTTTCTTTGCTAGAGCGTCGCTGGACGTCCTCATGCTGTGTGAGGACCTCCAGCGTCGCTCAATTCCCCATAGGAAAGCATTGAAAATCTTTTTCAATGCTTTCCTATGGGGAGACCTAATGCGCGTGCATGGCATTAGGTTTCCTCATTTGAACTGTGGTGAATGGACCGGCCACACAGCCAAAATCTATGGAAATGTTTTGGGCAGGAAAGCCATGCTTGTGGTCGGTCAAATGGGAATTTCAGCTATCTTCCAAACCACGTGACCAATTCGCATGATTTTTGGATGTTTGTTCTTTATACTTTTGGAGTTGTAGAAATTGTGTAAAAAGTGAATTTTTCCCTTGGAGATAATTGAGCTGATACAGTAATTAGCCTTATTATCTTCAAAGCAGAGGGGAAGAATTTACTGTAATGAATGGGAGTTTTTTACTGTGTGTCTGTAAATGATTGGTTGTTGAGTTTGTGTTTTCAGTACCCAACAAGGTCCACGTGGGTGGTAACCTTGTGGGGAAATGTGTATATAAGAAGCAATAAAGCCTCAGTGCATTCTGTTCCTGCTTAACCTTCAATACAGGTAGAAAACGGATCAGCGCTGCGTGATGTAATCAAGTAGAAAGCTGCAACCTATAGGTATGAGGTTCCCTCTAAAGTCCTCAAAAGAGAAATGACAAAAACAAGAATAATAGGTTGCGCTACATAAATATCAAATGGAAAGGGATAAATATGTCAAACACTTTAAAACGTAAATGAGGAGAAATATGTAAAAAAGAAGGATTTAATAAATATATAAAAAATATATATATAAAAAGAATGAAAGTCCAAATTTTTGATATACTTTTGATAAGTTCAAATAAGTGAATGATAGTAACAGTACTTGGTATATTTCTCTTTCAGGTTCCGGTAAGTATTTGGAGGTAGAGAGTCCAATAGGAGACTGGATCTTCTAGTCTTTAGAGGAGTCTTGATTCAGAGGTGTACATGAAAAATATAAGCAACAAAGACGATCCAATAGTGTAGACTGTCTGTGGTAAATGATAATAATAGGTAGGTAATACACTCACCTATCTTAGAGCATAAACTCGCTCTAGTATGTTGGGCGTTCAGTGGCGTTTATCCCCACTGGTAGGATATAGATGAAGGTAATTCCTCGGTAATAGAAAGGAGATAAAAGCAAAATATAGTGCTCACTGAATATAAATAAAATAAAATAAAAGAATAAAAATACTCACATTCGAATGAGCAGGATAGACTGCTCAGTATATTCGCATAGGTGGTACAATCCCCACCAAGGATTCTTGGTCGTGAGTAGACTCCAAGTTAGTGAATGACCAGGTGACAGGAAGTTTTAAAATAAGTTTTTAAAAATAAGATAAAAAGGTATATGGCAAAATTGTTGTAAAGAAGCCACTATTCCTTTATTAGTACAATAAAAATATATAAAATAGCCAAAACGCGTTTCGCCACACAGGGCTTTATCAACTGGCAATAGTAAAGATCAGCCTGGTACATAGATACTTATATAAACTATGATAAAACATGCTTATTCAAATTTTGGCGCCAAAATGACGTCATCCATACAGTGTGTGAGAAGCAAAATGATTAAAAACATAAAAATACAACAAAATACAAAATGCATAGTATTCATAGTTTAAAATATAAAATAATGCATAATATTTAATAATAAAACGAGTGTTATTTGTTAAAATAATAATAGATTGAATCAAAAATCATGTGATCGCAATCTAATGCGATCACATGGTGAACACTGAGGCAATGTGGGAAATGTAGTGACAGGAGAGGGAGCGAAAAATAGATGGTCACGTGATCGCGGACCTTCGCGATCACGTGACTGATTGTACATATCAGTGGAGGATGTGACCGCTCAGACGGAGGTCGGCATCCTGCGGCACGCCTCCGTCTGACGTCAGTGGTGGGGGCGGTACATACCGCAAGTGCTTGTGGGGTATGTAATGTTCAGACGGGGTCGGCAACAAGGGGCACGCCTCCGTCTGACATCAACAAAAGGGGCGGCGCCTAATGCCGATCGTGATCAACCTATTAGCACTATGAAAATAAATGGCATAACAGCTAATGTTAAAACAAATATAAATAAAAATATAAATAAAACAAGTGTGAATATATAAAACAAATATGAATATATAAAACAAAATATGAATATGTAAAAGAATAAGAAAAAGAATAATAGAACTAAACAAAGTGAAAAGTGTATTTAGGTGCTAAATAGCTAGGTATATATTATTAACCTTATGGTAACAGCCCCTATACATTTTGAAAAAAAAAAAAAAAAGATAAATAAATAAAAGGTAAAATATGTGATATATTATAAAAAAAAAATTTTTTTATTATTATAAAAGACTATAAAAAATTATAAAAAATTAAAAAGGTCAAATTCAGCGTTCAAGCCCTCAGGAAAAAGAGTCTTAAGTGTAAAGACCCAATACATTTCCCTTTTGCCTAAAGTTTTTATCATATCTCCACCTCTCCATGGGAGAGTAACTTGTTCTATACCAGTTACTTTTAAGAGTGTCGGGTCTTTATTATGAATTAAAAAATGCTTGGAAACTGAGTGATTCTCATAACCTCTCCTAATGTTACGGCAATGTTCTGCTAATCTCACTTTAAGGCATCTTAGTCATGCCCACATATTGGAGCCCGCATGGGCATTCCAATAAGTATATCACATTTTTGGTATTACAACCTATATATTCTTTAATTGTGTAGGAAGTTTTAGTAATATTAGAGGCAAAATGGATAGTTTTAGAATTTGTGATTCCTTTAGTGGTTCTACACACAATACATTTATTACACTTAAAACAACCTTTTGGTCTAGATAGAAAAGTTTTATTTTGTTGTACCTTTTCTCTTGTATAATTTTTTGTGAGGATGGTTCTGAAGTTGGGGGCCCCTCTAAACACAACATTAGGTCTCTCTGGGATGTGGTCTTTTAAAAGGTCGTCTTGTTTGAGGATATGCCAATGTTTATTTAAAACTTTCTTTAAAATTTTATTTTTGTTAAAATCCAAGATAATGGGTAATTGAGGGGGGTCTACTTTTTTCGCTTTATATTCGAGAAGCTCCTTTCTTTGTTTCGTTTTAACTGTCTTTAAGGCTGTATTTAACTTATCTGCCTCATAATTTTTGTCTAAAAACATATTTTTCAATGAGGTAGATTGGGCATTAAAATCAGCTGTTAAGGAACAATTTCGACCACGGTCTATGATGACAACTAGTTTGGTCGATAATCGTATTTGTGCAAACTTCTTTAAAGAAGGTCTTAGTTTGGATACATCCATCTTGAATAAAAATATTTAAATCTAAAAAATTAACTGACGTTTTGCTAAAATCTGAAGATAAAACTATGCCTCTATCGTTGACATTTAAAAAATCTAAAAACAGTTTAAGAGAAGTTTCCGAGCCTTGCCAAATAAAAAATAAATGTAACGAAAATAAGAAACCAGGTTTGCCCGCCAGCTATGATCCCCCCCAGACCGCCGTGGATTCCCAATCGGCCATGAAGAGATTGGCATAGCTGGGGGCAAACCTGGTTCCCATAGCTGTACCTTTCTTTTGAATATAAAATGAATCTAAAAACCAAAAGTAATTGTTTGTGAGGATAATTTCTATACCTTGTATGATAAAATCTATTTGGGAATCTGGAATGGAACTGTTTTGTTTTAAAATCCTTTCTACTGATTGGCAACCAATATCATGAGGAATTATAGTGTACAATGATTGCACATCACATGTTACCAATATATAGTCATGGTGCCAAATAAAATCACTTAAAAAGGATAAAAGAGTCATAGAGTCTTTCAAGTATGATCTAGTTTGTTTTACCAAAGGTTGTAATAAAATATCAATATATTCAGAAAGATTAGATAGGACAGAATTAATACCCGATACGATAGGTCTCCCTGGAGGATTTTCTGCATTCTTGTGGATTTTCGGAAGAAAGTAAATCCCTGGGATTTTGGGATAGGGAATGGTGAGGTAGTTGAATTCGTGTTTGGTTAAAATTCCCATATCTGATCCTTTTCTTAAAAATACATTTAAAATTTCTTTGACCTTAGAGGTGGGGTCATACAGTAATTTGTCATATACCTCAGGGTCATTGAGTTGGCGATTAGCTTCATTTCTATACATAAATTGGGACTGGATGACTAAACCCCCACCTTTTTCGACAGGTTTGATAACAATTTCATCATCTTTTTGGAGTTCTTTTAGGGCCTTCCATTCCTTCTGTGTAAGATTCTGATGGTCATATTTAGTATGTTTAATTTTTTCAAAGTCTTTAAGGACCAATTTTTCAAAGACTTCTATGGAACCTGATTTAAAATTAGAAGGATAAAATTTGGAGGGATTTTTTAGAGAAGTGTGTGTAGTAAAACGTTCAGTGGTTATGTCAGAATCAGGGATTTGTAATACTGAACTTGATTCTGTGAGGGTATTACTATTTTGGGCAAAGAATCTTTTTATTGTTGCCTTTCTCACAAACTTATTGATATCTAAAAATGCTTGGAAAGGTTTGAATGGATTTGTAGGAGCATATTTAACCCCTTAAGGACGTAAGGAAGTATTATTTTACTGTTAAGTAATTTTCTACAGTGTTTAAAGCTGTATCTGTATCTGAATGAATTTAAAAAAAAAATGAAATGAAAATAAAGATTTATATATATAAAAAAAAAAAAATCCAATAAGCCCAAATGGACTTTAAATGGCAATACACTCCAGGGGCCATAGTCATAAGGCAGGAGGCTGGCAATCAGGCTCCTCCAAAAGCCAGGGGAAAAGGGCAGTTTGGTACATAAAAAGCCAGTGACAAAGGGCAGTTTGTCAGTAATTCTTCCTGATATTATTTTTAAACCTTTGCCCCTCTAACTTAAGACTGTCTTCTTATAGTAGTTTTTCTTTTAAATATAATCTTCGGAGTTTAAGCCAGCTGGCGTCCTGATCGGGAATCTGTGCATGCACCAGATTAGAACATACTGTGATGCCATATGTAGTAGCACTCGGCCATCTTCTGCGCATGCGCACACCACCTTGGAATGCACGGCAACTTTATTGATGCATTGAGTGTTATATTGTTTCAGTTTTTAATTCACTGTAATTAAAGTTTGCACTACGATCCTCTTCATATTTTTAGACTTCATGTGAGAATATATTTCTGTCTTCGGTGTGGTAACTGTTTGATATCACTTTTCACTTTGTATTTTATGATTGTGGCGCTCTGCACTGCATTTTAACCCTTTGGGGTTCTTATACAGTTTTCCTTTTTGTTTAGTTGTCAAAGGGATTTTCTGGAGTGCTCCCTGTTAGAGGACTGCCTGCACAAATGTTACACTTTGAATATCACTCGCCCATTTTTAATTTCGGTTATTAATGAAACACTCAGTTTTTTTTTGTTTTGTTTTTTTTAAAATATGTTAAACAATAATATTGACAGATTTTCTTTAACTCCCATTACTTTTTGTTACAGGTTGTTCAGACAGCAGAAGTTATCCCGAAGCACAAGAAAAGAATAGAAATACACTAAGCAAGACTGTTTTTTAATAGAAGCACAAAGGACTCCAACTCTCAAAAAACAATGAATCTCTCAGAATCTTGTATATCTACAAATGAGTTGGCAAACAAAGACCTAAAACCATTCTCATGTTTGGAGTGTGGAAAATGTTTTAGCAGTAAAACCGTTCTTAAGAGACATCAGAAAACTCACACAGGAGAAAAACCATTCTCATGCTCTGAATGTGGAAAATGTTTTGTCTATAAATCGTATTTTGAAAAACATCAGAGAAAACACACGGAAGAAAAACCTTACTCATGTTCTGAATGTGGAAAATGTTTTATCTATAAATCGTATCTTGAAAAACATCAGAGAACTCACACGGGAGAAAAACCTTACTCATGTTCTGAATGTGGGAAATGTTTAGCCAGAAAATCAAATCTTGAAAAACATCTGAGAACTCACACGGGAGAAAAACCTTACTCCTGTTCTGCATGCGGGAAATGTTTTAGCAGGAAAGCGGTTTTTGTGAGACATCAGAAAATTCACACGGGAGAAAAACCTTTCTCGTGTTCTGAATGTGGGAAATGTTTTGCCTTTAAATCGTATCTTGTAAAACATCAGAAAAATCACAATGGAGAAAACCCTTACTCATGTGCTGAAGATGGGAAATGTTTTAGCGAGAAATCTGATCTTGTGAAGCATCATAAAATTCACACTGAAGAAATGCTCTACTCATGTTCTGAATGTGGGAAATGTTTTCTCAGTAAATCACATCTTGCGAAACATCAAATGACTCACACGGGACAAAAACCCTACTCATGTTCTGCATGCGGGAAATGTTTCGTCAGGAAATCAGCTGTTGTGGCGCATTATAGAACACACACAGGAGAAAAACCTTTCTCTTGTTCTGAATGTGGGAAACGTTTTAGTACAAGTGAAACTGTTCTAGTGCACAAAAGAACTCACACGGGAGAAAAACCGTTCTCATGTACTGAATGTGGAAAATGTTTTGTCACCAAATCGAGTCTTGCAACACATCAGAGAACTCACACGGGAGAAAAACCTTACTCATGTACTGTATGTGGAAAATGTTTTGTCACCACATCGTGTCTTGCACAACATCATAAAATTCACACGGGAGAAAAGCCTTACTCATGTTCTGAATGTGGGAGATGTTTTAGTGCGAGTTCAAGCCTTGTAATTCACAAAAGAACTCACACAGGAGAAAAACCGTTCTCATGCCCTGAATGTGGGAAACGTTTTCATAGAAAATCAATTCTTGTTGCTCATAGGAGGCTTCACACCGGAGAAAAACCATTCTCATGTTCTGAATGCGGGAAATGTTTTGTCAAGAAATCAGTTCTTTTGAAGCATCAGGGAACTCACAGTAGACTAACCATATCCCACATGCATGTTCTGAATGTGGGATATGTTATCACCAGCAATCACCTCATTGCTCTCTGAGCATTTGCAGAATTTTTTTTTGTGATGTTATGAATGTGGGAAATGTTAATCAATGCTAAGTTTTTATGAGGCTTTAATGGATAAACATGGGATTGGAACACTTTGTATAGTGGGGCGGAGCCAAGCTCAGAGCTGCATGGCCGCATCCAAATATGCTCTGAAGGTCAGAGGCACAGATTCTGAAGACATCAGGCAAAAGCTATGAGATGGGCCACCCCAAAAGATCCGCTTGCCTTTAACCAACTCTCTAGCAAGTCTCCTGCATCTGGCACACTAAATAATTCAGCAATGATTCACCGACATCGAGCCTGGAGGAATCATAGGGCTCAAATCCTTTTACTGATCAGGAACTGAGACATCCTCCGCAACGTACCCGCAAAGCAAGACATTGCCAATGTGTTGGACAGGCTGCCCCGTTTCAGACCAAACTGGACGTCATCGACTTTTGAAATTAGCCATGTGGGGGATATAGTAAGTGTGCTCAAAGACAGGGACACACTTCACACACAGGTGCAAGCCAGCCAAGACGCAGTGTCTGCCTACTCCACTCACCTATTAGCCATGTACAGTTTTCTTGACAACCTTCGGGTTAAAGGTCTCCCGCAGAATGACGAAGACCTCCCAATCATCCTCCAGGAACTCTTCAATGTTATCCTGGGTATATCTCCTGATGCTCCTATAACATTTGACAGGGCCCTCAGAGTTCTACGCCCTAAAGGAGCTCAAGCTGACAAACCCTTTGGCATTGTATGTCACCTTTTATAGTTACTACTGCAAGGATAGCATCTTGTGGCCCTACGGCAATGTACTCTCTGTCCTATTCCACAACTCACCGATCACCATTTACCCAGACTTAGGCCTTCTGCACTTTAAGGCCCATCACTGATCAACTTCAATTAAGGTACTGGTCGATCTTTCTCTTGGCCCTTAGTGTTAGGTACAAAGGCGGTGCCCTCTACACTCGATCAAAGATGTTCACCGTTCCTTTAAGCTGCTGGAGATCCACGTACCAAATTGGTATGGCCCTTTGCAGGTCCCAGCTATCCCTCAGTTTCCCAAACTCCCACGCTGGTAGCAAACCCCAAAGAAACAGAGAACTGACCCAACGAAACAGTGAACTGTGTACGCTGATGACCCTGCGGAACCTACATCATGTACAGACCTAGCCCTCTTTGATATCGGGACTCTAACTTTCCTACTGCAGAAGAAGTACTTTCCTGACACCTCATTGTGCTAATCGATTCACGCCGAGGATGAAGACCACCTCTAACGGAAGAAATTAACCAAACACGGACTGGTGACTTTACAGAATACATACTACCCTCTTGCTTCTCTAAACCTCCCTTATTACCCTTTACCCTCCTACCTCCCTCTCTCTGCCACCCCTCTCCATTATCTCCCCTCCACCCTGGAGTTCCACATCCCCCGACAACCTATAAGCCACTTTGGGTCACCGAAAGAATTAAAAAAAAAAAAAAAAAACACAAACTTCCAAACCTTTTTTTTGGTTGATAATGCTCAGATATTGAGTGGTACCAAATCTCCATTAACCCAATTTCCCTCCCCTTCCTCCTTAGCATCTCTCACATTCAAGAACAACTGTACCTCCTCTTCTCTAACATCAGAGAGAATCACTGCTCCCCAACATCCACAAAAACTATTAATGTTATTAGCAATACTAAATACTTCCCCGGATGACCAGGCTTGCACTCTCTTATGCACTCCTCTCTCACCCCCACCCCCTTAATCACCATCATATCCATGAACCCCTGTACCTGCTTCCTACAACTTGAATAAATCACTGCTCCCCAAATTATAAAAAAAAAAAATACCCAATATTATTCAAGCATTACCTTGACAAGCTTATGTTATAGATTCATGATATAGATCAGTCCATCTCATTCTCCTCCTTATATATCAATGCTTGACATATAAATAGTTCTGTTTCTATCTGTTTTCCTTTGTACTTATATTTTTATGCCTTTTTTACATCTTAAAGACTCGTACGCTGCTTAGGGTCACCCTGAATGTTCAGGGCCTCAACTTCCCAGAAAAATGTGCGCTCACACTGGCAGAACTCAACAAACTTGGAACTGACATAGCTTTCCTTCAACCCATTTAAAAAAGAGCCCCTACTCTCAAAAATTGGAAGTACCCTAAGGGCTATTTCAGCAATTACGACTTGGCCAAATCAGGTGGGGTGGCCATACTTATATCCGCTCATACTCCCTTTACTTACACAGACCACAAATCAGACAACGCTGGCAGGCTACTAATGATTAGGTCAAATAGCAAACCCATACCTACCAAACTGATATCAATGCAGAGATTTAAGGAAAAGCTTACAATCTGTGGAATCATTTATGGAAGGCATACTGGTTCTGGGTGGTGACATTAATGTCTCCCTCGACTCTGCTCTTGACACCACCTCAGGATCTACACTTTACCAGGCATCTGCACGCAAGAGATGCACATATATATTAGACCAAGCTCGCCTCTTTGACTGCTGGAGAACGAAGCACCCACATAGCAAAGATTACTTTTTCTTCTCAGCCACGGTCCACACATATTCCAGAATAGACATGCTGTTCCGCCTATCCCTATAAATTCCTCCACTTAGTAGAATCCTGTACATATGGCCAGATCATCTGGTCTGACAATGCACCTTTTTCTCTTGCCATTGAGATCTCATTCCTCCCTCTTAAATCATTTCATTGAAAACTGTATGATCTTTAACTGAATGACCCAAATATGACTATTCAAATTTGGACTACTCTTCGACATTACTTTAATGGGGGAGGGGGAGAGTATTGCCTTAGCCTCTAAACTTTAAAGAGAAAAAGGAGCACTGAATACGCTTAACCACGAGATAAGGGAATTGAGCACAAACACAATAACTGTCTATTTATAAAAGACTAATCTCCAAACGTACTGAACTACAACAACTGTAAACGCACAAATTATACAAAAGGTTCTCAGCAATACACACTCCTTCTACTCTCAAGGGTGTAAATGTGGGCAACTACTAGCTAATGCATTGAAACAACAAACAAACCACCTTCATATCCAAAGTTAAAAATCAATCCGCAGAAATTTCCCATAAACCCACGCACCTCTTGGAAGTATTTTGGGATTTCTATACTAAACTGTATAAGCACTGGGAAGCACCGCCCTCAGAACTAGAAATTGAACAATTTCTCTCTATTAAAGTAAAAAATGCCATCCTACCCAACACTATACACGGCTTTGATGCACCCCTCAGACATTGTACCTAGCACTAAAAAAACACCTCTAGGCAAAAGCCCTGGTCCCGATGGCTTCATAGCCAAATACTATAAAACATTACTACCAACACTCTCAGAACCCTTTCTGAAAGCCTTCAGCTCCCTCATTCACTCCACAAGCCTCCCCCAGGCTTCTCTAGAGGTCCTCATTGCCTTAATACCCAAACAGGGCCATTATCGCCCGATTATTATTGATTTGAAATAGATCTAAACATATTCACAAACCTATTAGCCAATCGATTACAAACCCTGATACATACTGATTAATCAAGCTTTTACCTGGCAGGGAGGCTAAACTCTACACCACAAAACTACTTAAATGAAACTTATATTTCACAGACAGACACGCCGAAAAGGTGTTCGACAGGGCAAATTGGACTATGCGGACCGTGACTCTCCTGGCTTTCAGACTTGGTCCCAACTGGTTGAAATGAATGCATGCTATACACTCCTCACCCACCGCTAAACTTACGATAAATGGACAGCTGTCTGCCCCAATACACATTAGGAATGGCACGAATTAGAGGTGCCCCCTCTCACTCCTCATATGCATCTTAATTCAAGAACCTGTCCTGCAGGGTATCGGGGACCACCCCGACATGTACAACACCGGGAATTCAAAATTTCTGCCTTCACAGATGACTTCCTCTTCATTATAACAGACCCAATGACTTCCGTGCCCCTTCTCTTGGAGGAAATCTCTACCTATAGTAGAAACTCTAACTTTCAAGTAAACTTCACAAAAAGTGAAATACTGCAATTATGTGTTGACACCACACAAACACAACTTAAATCTAAATACCCCTTTCGCCTGGGCTGACCAGGCAATCAGCTACTTAGGAGACCATCTACCTCGTAGACCAGCGTTTCCTAATTGGTGTGCCGCCAAAAGTAAAAAAATTAAACAAAATGGCCACGGGCGGCGAGGGAGCAGTGATCTCCCTGCTCAACTCCCTTGTGTGCACAGCAGTGATGCTGGGGCCGGAATATGACGTCGCTCCGGCATCACTAAGAGGTGTGCGAGGGAGATCACTGATCCCTCGCCGCCCGCACATTAGCCGCTCAACAGCCCCACTGGACCCCAGGGACTCATTGCCAGCATTCCTAAAGGTAAGGGGGCTGGGTGGAATAAAATGTAAAAAAAAAAAAGGTAAAATATTAAAATTGTATGTGTTTGTGTGACTGTCAAAGAGTCTGTGTATCTGTGTCAAAGTTTGTGTATGTGTCACTGTGTGGATCTAAGTGTGTGTATCTGTGTGTCTGAGTGTGTCAGTTTGTGTATGTCACTGTGTGAAACTATGTGCCATTGTGAGTGTATCTGTGAGTCAGATACAGTGACACAGATATACACACACAGGCACATACAAACACAGATATACACACACTTTGACACAGATACATACACACAGATACACACTGTGTCAAGGTGTGTGTATCTGTGTGTCAGATTCATACACAGATACACACTTTGACACACAGATGCTGACAGATATACAAACTGGCACATACACAAAGGCACAATTTTTAATTTTTTTTCTGGGGGGGTTGTGGTTCAAAGGGTTCCACAGGAAAAATAATTTGGGAACCCCTGCCGTAGACTAACACAAACTTATTGGAAGAGAGTAATGACCATGATTAATAAAATCACAGGTCTACCCATATCCCACACTCCAGAGGCATTGTTATTCCTACTACACCCTCACCCGTTCCTCAACCTCCACCACACTTTTACTTAATAAATGCTGTAAACTTGCTAATAGCAGCAAAATAGAAAAGCTCAGCAGCACCCATCAGGGAATGGAGATCAAGGTTGGACTTAATCAGGATGATGGAAGAAACACATGCCTCAAATACTCTCTCTATCTGACAATATGAGAATTCTGGCTCCACTTCCTTGACAGACAACAGGACACATGCTGATAATTTAAAGCAACGGCACCAAGAACATATTGTGGTGATTCTCCCCCTTCGTGGCCCCCAGAAAGAAGGCAGTGACCGACTCCTTTTGCACTCCCCTTGACCCATTTGGTCCTACATGTGACTTGATGACCGCTACTGATCAAACACTTCTATTGTGGATCCAACTACGAATAGCTCTTCACAACCGGGACACTATTATTCCTACCAAATCGTTAATTGAAGGAAAAAAAAAAGGGTCCATTTTTCTGTACTAGACAATACTTCTTACAGTCTAGCCTATATATTAGGCAACTGGCTATTGCCAAAACACCCAAGAAATATGGCATTGATGCATCTATGGTCTTTCCCTACATTGTATTTGATGCTTCTGTAACCATGTCGCACCTGAGAATCTTGTTACTGGGATGCATTCTAATATACCAACTTACTGAACACAATAAAAAAAACATAAAATCTATGTTGTACAAACCAGTTGGTGTTATATTCATTGAAAAAAAAAAAAAGTCGTATAGAGAATGTAAGACATTCTTAAACTGTAATTCAAATTATATTTACACATTATTGACACTATAAATAATCCCCTTTTTCCATAGAATATATAATATATATTTAGAATTTACATTAATCTGTTAGTGTATCAGTTACAAATGTTTTTTTTGTTATTGTACACTTGTTATAAAATAAAAAAAATCTTGATAAATGAATAGTATTCAGCAACCTAATTCTTAACACACTTTTTTTCTTTATAATTTTATCACAATAACAATGTAATACTTGCTATAACGTGATATCTGAGGCTCCTCTCGTCAGCTGGGGCCAACATTAGTGACCCCAAGCTGCCTGAGGAGTTATATGCAGCCTTCAATAAATACAAAATAAATGGCTAAATAGTAATTGCATGTAAATAAAAAACTAAAATAATACCGTAAAACTGGAAAGAAATGAGTGTACAATAAGGGACCTACCACAGCACCTTTGTACTATTTGCCTAGCACTCTGCACGTCTTCAGTTGGAAGTGTGCAGTGATAGTGAGAACCAGAACCAGAGTGCTCAACACATACACACCTCTGGTGCCAGCATGTTTGTAATTGAGCAAATGCTAATGGGGTAAGAAACAAGTCTCTGTGTATACTTTGTAGGGTAGGAGTTCCTTCACTCTACGTATTTAGGTTCACTATATCAAATAATGTGTCTGCTTCCAAAAGTGCATTTTGGGTGTTCTAAAGTGCTTGCAGACCATGTGTTTTGGGAGTACCAAGATGATTACAGACCATGTGCTACCTATAAATTTGGGGAATTCGTATTACAGGAATCCCCACAACATTATAGTGTTATACAACCCCAATTACATAAACCAGCAGAGTTACTTTAACCTAAAAGCACAGCAAAGCAAACAGATTTAATTGTAATTGATTTTGGTAGAGTTATATCCTAGCACAGGCATAGGCAACCTTCCGCACTGCAGATGTTTTGAACTACACTTTCCAGATGCTTTGCCAGCATTATGGGTATAAGAGCATTATAGGGGATGTAGCCCACATCTGGAGTGCCGAAGGTTGCCTATCCCTGTCCTAGCAGTTAACCGCCAATTATAACAATCTCTTGGAAACTATCAAAGATAATGTTTAATAAAAAGCAAAAATGAGCACAGCTCAACATTGGAAAAGTGTATCGGTTCCATCAGTGAAAGAAACATTTCAGAGAGATTCCTGAGCCATTTTAGCACTCATGTTACAATGCCTAAACATGGGTATATCATACTTCCCCAGTGAACTGCTAGAACACAGGTGATAAGATGAGACCTACACGTACCGCCAACTTTTCCCTCACCTTTCCTACACCCCTACTCCCATGTTGTTGCTTTTTTTTTTTTTTTTAAACTCCAACATTGATTACCTATCCAGTTTTACATTATTTGACCAAGACATAGGACCATGACCTAGATCAAGGAGGTATGAGAACCGCCTAAGGTTCAGTAGATTGCATAAACGACCGAGTTCTTGTTACCCCAATAAACTGTTCCACTTTCTCGGTTCCTCTAAATGTTACTGTTACTGTTTAAATTGCATTACGTTGTTACATGTACCAATACAGACTGGCAATCTGTGCATGTGATAAGATGAGACCTACACATACCGCCCACTTGATTACCTATCCAGTTTTACAGACATCGGACCATGACCTATATCAAGGAGGTATGAGAACTGCCTAAGGTTCAGTAGACCTGCACTTTAATGCACAGATTGACAGTGGGAGATATCCCGGTCCCCGCTGGACTTACTTGCTGTAACGGACCGTTTTGCACAAAAGGGGTAAAAACCGTTTAGGCGATCGGCCCCCTTTCCAGAGATCCAGGCACAGCTACTGCAGAACACCAAAACTCACGAACTGGATACAAAATAGCACTCCAACTCCCGAACTGGAACCTCCCAAATAGCTGCTAGCAGACGAACAGGAAAAGCAGGCGAACAGCTTACACTCCTGGCAATCAGTCTCTAACAGCATACAGTGAATCCCCCCAAGAACGAGACAAGGCTCCGTGTTGAGGGTCAAGCAGTGGTCTGAGGTGCTGGCACACCCAGCCTGGTTTTTATTACAGTGTTTCAAATACAGGACCACCCACAGGGAGGGATAAAACAACCAATCATATCACAGTTACATCCACATATTCCCTCCCCTTATCCTGAGAGGAAACTCAATTATACAAACAGTTAAAACATACTTTCTACCCAACTTTCATAACTCCAAAACCATACATCACATTCACATAAAATTACATATTCTCAATCAATCCATTCAGGGGAACAACATATTCAAAAATGGCACAAATCAGACAAGGGGTTCAACAGTTAGTAAAAAGTCCTTTGTGACTAATTGAAGCATGGCTTTCTGGCCCAAACCAGTTTCAGAGTCTTCTATCCTGGAGATAAGTAATTCAATTATCTCCCAGGACAGACACAAGACTCCATTAAGCACATGGTTGCAAAAAGACACAAAACACTTTAAAATACATAAAGTCACCTTTTATACATAAAACACAGACATTTCATATCCCCAGATAGCTCAGGTCTGAGCGCACATTATTAAGTGAATGGCGCTCAGACCACACAAATACAGTTTAATCACCATGGAGCCAAAGTCTTTACAGTCAGTTTCATACGAATGGGCTCCATGGGATTCCCATCTGGGGTATAACACATTCAAACAAATCTACTGAAACCCAGGCAGAAAAGCACAAATACAGCTTTTCTGCAGGCAAAAATAAAGTCTTTTAAAAGGGGGCCATAGTCCAAAGGCAGCAGGCGAGCAACCAGGCATCTCCAATGCAATGTGGCGAGATTGGTCTCGTCACACTTGCCAAGCGGTCAGACCCCATTATCCCACTGTACGACAGGCAGCAGTGAAGGTCCACACTGGTTGCCAAGATGGCGGATGCGCATATCGCCCACAAGGCACCGCAACAGCATACAGCACAACTTCCTCTCAAATCTGTCCAGCAGTCTCTGCAATGGCTTGATGAGCTATTCACCCAATTCTGGGCCAAACTGCACAGCCGAGCAGCAGCCACACAGCAGCAGACTAAGGAGAGAGCCGGAGGGACATCATCCCGAGAGTGAAGGGATCCCCTTCAGGCATGGCCTCTACTCATCAGCCTATTCGACTTCAGGTTAGCCTGCCTAGGCCAAGGTGTTAACCCCAAAGCATCACCCACACCAACGGAGAGCTACCCGCTGCAGGCGGCGACATATCACCAGAGCCTCCTGTTGCCCACGAGGTGGGATGGACTTGGTCTCTCTGAGCCTCCAGGTCCGTGGCTCGAAGATGCTGGCCCGTGTACCGGCCTGGGGCAGGGGGGGATGTTCCGTCTTGCTCTCACTGTGCCACGTCCTCTGGTGAATCCCCTGCCTCCATCATGGAACTCCCGCACGTGGGCATCGGCTGAGCTTGGACTGGTTGTCTGGCGCACAGTACCGTAAACCACTACTGTGGCACCAAACCCTTGCAAGATCCAGTGGACCTTCTCTTCTCATAATTTGTTTAGCATGATCTTACTCTGCATGTTTGCCTCGTTAGCCTGTGCACTCAGTTATTTTCATTTATTTTAATTATGCATAGTTAGGGGCCTTACTGGCGATGGGTAGGTTAGGTGGTTCACCCATGATGCTATAACCGTAACTCTCAGCTGACATACATACTCATGTAGATCAAGCATTACCTAGTTGTATAGCACCATGCCAGGATAATTATCTGCAAAGCATTAATAGCTTTATATAAGCCTGTGCCTAGTCTATTGCATCCTGCATTACTTCTTATATGCATAGCAAGTTATGTGCTCTAAGATGCACAGTGTCACTCCTTTGACGATATTCTGACAAACTACTGATGATCATTTGTTATTAACCGTTGATTACTATACCACAAAAATGTGCATGCCCAATCTATTACCTCAATTGTAAAGGTTGAAATGAAGCGAGAGGATTGTCGTTGGGGTAACTTGAGCCTGATTGTACTAATCCTAGGCACTGCAAAAAAAAAAAAAAGAGGTAGTGCATGGATACTTTGTAATTTCGTTAGCTCGCAACTAGAGCTCACCGAAATTACAAAGCTCTTTAAGGAAATTCTGGATAAAAGCATTGGTGAGTGGTTGTTGCATGTGTGGGATACTGGAGCAGAAAAGATCATTCTTAATGCCAATGAAGTTGTAAGTGTTGGTCAGCTCACAAGTAATCCACAAATTACACAGATGTTGGGGTTAAACATTCAAAATAATTTCAGATTAATGGATATCATTAAACAGGCATGTAATGGAACTCCCCGTACTCCGACCTAGTACCTTCCGTTGATGGACGCTTCCTAGCTTGCGCCGAGGACCACAAGCATCGCACCGGACACCACAACCACTGCAGACTCCACAACTGCCGTAGCATAACTGGAGTCTCGCTGTCTTCTGTCCACCATGGATCAGCTTTTGTCCTCCAGGACAGTGTGGGGGAGACCTCTCCTCCAGGAGAGCGTATCAGGAACAAGCTCTTAAAAGCTGAGTGATTAAAGCTCAGGGGAGTATGCAGAGCATAGCAATCCCCAGTGTGAGTATGGCTGTCCCCTCCAATCACAAGATGGTCAAGAAGATCTGTTTACTTGGCACCAAAGGGCCTTCTTTTATGCATGTCTTCTTTACATAGGACCACCCACAGGGTTTTTCAGACCAACCCATAAAAACATTACAACACATACAATAAAGTAAACCACTCCCATTCTTCCCAGCAGAAATCCTCCCCTCTGCATGTAATACAATTATCTCAACACAATAGACTAACTTAATTATCACAGGCAGAAAATATACAGTTTTTACACATACACTGTAACTTTAAAACCACACATCCAATCTACATAAAAACCACATATTATTATTCAGCATACTTGAAATATGAACATACTCAAAAATCATGCAAATCCTTCCATTAGTTCAAAAGTTAGTCGGAAGTCCTTTGTGGCCAACTGCAAGCACATTTTCCTGCTCCAAACAGTTCCATGGATTTGGGCTGTGCAGTTGGTCTATTTTTCACTGAAAAAATGACTAAGTCCCATTCGAACGAGTGTTCAAATCTTCGAACGGGACTTAGTCTCCAGCCACAGTGGAGAAGAAGGTACGGGTCAGCGGTGCATGTGCAATTGAGTAGCCGAAAACAGTTCCATAGATTTGGCTGCACACACTGCTGACCGCGTTCGAATGAGTTAAAATGGCCACATGTTTGTTTGTCAAATGGCGGCCACTTCGGCTGTATCCGAAGTGCCAATTTAAAGCTGCAAAACTGCTCCAATACAATTTAAAGGGGCAGCAAGAGTCTTTTAAAATCCAATCTGCTAAAATAGTCTTTAATAGGCAATATCTTCCAGGGGCCATAGTCTTAAAGGGGCATTGTTCACCAAAGTCACAATGTGCCCACAGACGGTTCTTAAAGGGCCATACACAGTCCAATAAAAGTCCATAAGCCGAAATGCTGGTTTAAAAGGGTACAATCTCCCAGGGGCCATAGTCGCAGGAGAGGAGGCTGGCAAGCACCTGAATGGACGTTATGATGTGTTTCTAAAGAATACATACTTTCAATCTGGGAATTGGCCATATAAGTGGTTACCATGGAATTGAGAGGGTGAATGTTACATTGGAACTGTTATACCTGCCATTCGTACAACCACTGAGTTTCCAATTGGTAAAATCAGAAACAAGAGATCTGGGAACTTTATTGGGACTGACAAAGGCAACACTGGGGTGATATTTCTAAACTGAGATGTATACTGTGCCTATGATAGAACTAAGATCCTCCAGCATATTTTTAAGCTGCTTTGGATACCACACAGGACACTAAAAAGAAACTGTCTTGAGAGAAGCTACAAATAATGGGGTAGCTCTACAAAATCACTTAGCCCTTGATCTCTGTGCCACTAAGGGTGGAGATTGTGGTTTGGATCCTGTCTTGATAAGCAAGACTTTTGTTCTGTAAATCCTGTTCCTTGAAAAAAAAAAGTTCCTACATTGATTTTGTTTTACCACTAGTGGCCTCACTTGCCTCTAGTTTGACCACTCACCTTATCATTCTCACCTGCCTGGACTAATTGGGTTCCTACAAGGTAACACCCAACTTACCACTTTGCCTTGACATTGAAGTTGATGATTGTCTGAAAGACTTCATATCCTGGCTCCTGAGTTAACCTGTGGACTTTCCTTATTGGCTTCATAACCTGCTATACTCACCAACCTGCTCCAAACTTACCTGTACAACTCTTCATTCCTGCTTTATCTACAAACCTGCAGCAAACCAACCTGAACTCCCTATATTCCTGCTGAACATCCAACTTGCTTAAAACAACACTGGACTTTAATTTACTTTGTGGCTGTCTATGTTACTCCTACATCGGATTTACTGATATTCCAAATTAATTATGCATCTATCATAAAATATCTGCCACTACAATACAACCTCTTATCCAAAGAGACTGAACATCTACAACCCTATTTAAGTATTCTTTATATGTATGTCTAGTTCTGTTTAGTAGTTTCTCTATATCCTCTTCTGGGGCATATTGCCTAAATCCTGTTTCCTATTATGCCTCTATATTGTTATAGAATGCAGGTAGATTGTTGTTCAGAAGAATATCCAGACTAAAGTGAGGGAATAAGACAAGTGAGAATAGATAGCTCTAAAACTGGAAAAGAAGGAATCACCAATCCTTAAAGAAACATAGGGGAAAAACACTGTTGTCTGTAGTGTCAGTATCCAGGAGCTAAAAACCTTGTATATGAAAAATAAAATGCAAATACAAGAAATGGAAATATTCCAAAAAATTATTAGCAAGTCTGATTAAAACTATAAAAGTCCAAAGATATATAGCATAAGTATCCCTACCCTGCTTGCGAAAACAACACAGGGCTTTGTTAAAAATTAACTGCTTGAAAATATAAATCAAAATAGTATATTTATTAGAAATCCTTCAAATAGTATAAAATATAAAATCGAAGTAGAGTAAAATAGCCAGTCTATAGGTAATGGATAAAGCAAAGTAACCTTAAGTCCAGACCCTTTTGGACGAGGATTGTAGGAGTGAAGGTGTTGTCTGTATCCTACCCACCAGTGAGGGGCAGTCCATCTGTTTCTTATGATGATGCTTCAGTCGGTGGGTTTATATCCAATCTATCTGCCGATCTGTGCTTTGGATACCTTACCTTCAAGCTGAGGGAATTTTTACCCCAGGTTCTTCCCAGTTTCAGAGGAATTCCCAACCTGCATGACAGACGGATGCAATTTTATGGCAAGACAGGAGGCTTCATATTTGCTTATCTTTCTTTACTGAACCTCCCAGCGGCAAAGAAATAGTTAACAATAGTGTGAAATAATTCAACCAATCAGAGTGTATAACAGTATTATATGATGTCATAAAGCTCCTCCCAAACCTCTTTCTTTGCTGCTTGCCTCCCAGGTGAGTCTGTTCCAATTATATCGTTTTTCTGGGAGAGCTGGACATTATAGAGGCCGAACGAACAGCAGAGTTGCCTTCACAGGCTACAGGCCTCGCCCTTCAGAGATTTATTGGCACTCGGGACAACTCCGACCCTACCACAGGCAGTTATTCAACAATAGAGGATCTATCCGGGGACGCGGATCTGCCTCCTTACGCGGACGCACTGCTCCAGGTAATAAACCTTACTTTTTTAAATGTACCTTGTAACGGACCGTTTTGCACACAAGGGGTAAAAACCGTTTAGGCGATCGGCCCCCTTTCCAGAGATACAGGCACAGCTACTGCAGAACATCAAACTCCCAAACTGGATACAAAATAGCACTCCAACTCCCGAACTGGAACCTCCCAAATAGCTGCTAGCAGACGAACAGGAAAAGCTCCCAAGCAGCTTACACTCCTGGCAATCAGTCTCTAACAGCATACAGTGAATCCCCCAAAGAACGAGACAAGGCTCTGTGTTGAGGGTCAAGCAGTGGTCTGAGGTGCTGGCACACCCAGCCTGGTTTTTATTACAGTGTTTCAAATACAGGACCACCCACAGGGAGGGATAAAACAACCAATCATATCACAGTTACATCCCACCTATTCCCTCCCCTTATCCTGAGAGGAAACTCAATTATACAAACAGTTAAAACATACTTTCTACCCAACTTTCATAACTCCAAAACCATACATCACATTCACATAAAATTACATATTCACAATCAATCCATTCAGGGGAACAACATATTCAAAAATGGCATGTATCAGACCAGGGGTTCAAAAGTTAAGGGAAAGTCCTTTGTGACTAAATGAAGCATGGCTTTCAGGCCCAAACCAGTTTCAGAGTCTTCTATCCTGGAGATAAGTAATTCAATTATCTCCCAGGACAGACACAAGACTCCATTAAGCACATGGTTGCAAAAGACACAAAACACTTTAAAATACATAAAGTCACATTTTACACATAGCACACAGACATTTCACATATCCCCAGATAGCTCAGGTCTGAGCGCACATTATTAAGTGAATGGCGCTCGGACCACACAAATACAGTTTAATCGCCATGGAGCCAAAGTCTTTACAGTCAGTTTCATACTAATGGGCTCCATGGGATTCCTATCTGGGGTATAACACATTCAAACAAATCTACCGAACCCCAGGCAGAAAAGCACGAATACAGCTTTCCTGCAGGCAAAAATAAAGTCTTTTAAAAGGGGGCCATAGTCCAAAGGCAGCAGGCGAGCAACCAGGCTTCTCCAATGCAATGTGGCGAGATTGGTCTCGCCACATCTCTCCCCTTTTCCAAACAGACTAACAGGGTATCTGACCTCCTGCCGGTCAGTGCCCTTGTTAGTCCAGCAGCCCACCCACAAAACATAATCAACAGCACAGCCCACCCACAATAAATGGTCACTACACCTGGGTAAAGGAGAAGCTTGTCCATGTCCAGGTGCCTCACCACAGCTGTGCTGGGTACGGGTACACTGACTGGGTGGGTTGCTGCGTGGGCAGAGACCAGCGGCACTCTGCCCTGTTGCCAGCGCTACTGGGAGGGTAGCCTGGTTTAAGCCTGGTTGTTGGAGGGGGAGACCGACTGTCTCCCCTTTAACTACACCGCTCTGCTGCTGGAGACCCACTGTCTCCCCTTTTGTTGCACAGCTCTGCTGCCGGAGGGGGAGACCGACTGTCTCCCCTTTGGATACTCTAAGCTGTCGCTGGGGAGAGGGGGTAACAGGCTCCTCTCCCGATAGAACACTCTGCCGCTGGGGAAAGGAGACTGAGCTCTCTATTCCCTGCCCATTAATGATCCGCCGCTGGGGAGAGGTGGTAGCAAGTTCCTCTCCCATACATACTTTCATCCTCTGTGGAGGGAGACCGACTGTCTCCGCTCCCAATACAGTGTCCTGCTGCTGGGAAAGGGAGACTGGGCTCTCTATTCCCTGCTGGATACTCTGCCGCTGGGGACTGGAGACTGGGCTCCCAATTCCCAACCAATAACACTGCTGCTGGGGAATGGAGACTGGGCTCCCAATTCCCGGCACATCACTCGGCCGCTGGGGAATGGAGACTGGGCTCCCAATTCCCAAAAAATCACGCTGCTGCTGGGGGGCAGGAACAACTACCTCTGCCCCCTGTAGCTCAGCCTGCCGCTGTGGAGGGATGACGCTGCTCTCCTCTCCCTGCACTTTACACTGCCTTCCCGGCATATCACTCTGCTGCTGGGGGGCAGGAACAACTACCGCTGCCCCCTGTAACTCAGCCTGCCGCTGGGGAGGGAGGACGCTGCTCTCCTCTCCCTGCACTTTACACTGCCTTCCCGGCATATCACTCTGCTGCTGGGGGCAGGAACAACTACCTCTGCCCCCTGTAACTCAGCCTGCCGCTGGGGAGGGAGGACGCTGCTCTCCTCTCCCTGCACTTTACACTGCCGCTGGGGAATGGAGACTGGGTTCCCAATTCCCGGCATATCACACTGCCGCTGGGGAATGGAGACTGGGCTCCCAATTCCCTGCATATCACACTGCCGCTGAGGAATGGAGACTGGGCTCCCAATTCCCTGCATATCACACTGCCGCTGGGGAATGGAGACTGGGCTCCCAATTCCCTGTATATCACACTGCCGCTGGGGAGAGGAGACTGAGCTCTCTCTGTCCCGCAACTGTAGCTGCCGGTGGAGGTCCACCCACCGTGGCAGCTGACCGTCACCCTCTGCCCGGTACAGCAGAGTCTTGAATACTAGACTCCTCACGAACTTCATGGATTTCTCAGCTGGATTAGGTCCGAAGAAGTTCAGCCGCAACCACATCATATGGTCAAATTCCTGTACAGAGTATCTGTACTCCACTGCTGGTTCCATTCTGTTGCTGTCAGGGTCGCTGTACTGAGACATGCGTTGCCCTCAAATTGTAAAATCCACGGAATGGTGTCTCCTGTAGCTGTCCTTCTGGCTGTAGGAACGATCCCGCCGCTTGCCACCAATTGTAACGGACCGCTTTGCACACAAGGGGTAAAAACCGTTTAGGCGATCGGCCCCCTTTCCAGAGATACAGGCACAGCTACTGCAGAACATCAAACTCCCAAACTGGATACAAAATAGCACTCCAACTTCCGAACTGGAACCTCCCAAATAGCTGCTAGCAGACGAACAGGAAAAGCAGACAATCAGCTTACACTCCTGGCAATCAGTCTCTAACAGCATACAGTGAATCCCCCCAAGAACGAGACAAGGCTCCGTGTTGAGGGTCAAGCAGTGGTTTGAGGTGCTGGCACACCCTGCCTGGTTTTTATTACAGTCTTGCAAATACAGGACCGCCCACAGGGAGGTATAAAACAACCAATCATATCACAGTTACATCCCACATATTCCCTCCCCTTATCCTGAGAGGAAACTCAATTATACAAACAGTTAAAACATACTTTCTACCCAACTTTCATAACTCTAAAACCATACATCACATTCACATAAAATTACATATTCACAATCAATCCATTCAGGGGAACAACATATTAAAAAATGGCATGAATCAGACCAGGGGTTCAAAAGTTAAGGGAAAGTCCTTTTGTGACTAAATGAAGCATGGCTTTCTGGCCCAAACCAGTTTCAGAGTCTTCTATCCTGGAGAGTAATTCAATTATCTCCCAGGACAGACACAAGACTCCATTAAGCACATGGTTGCAAAAAGACACAAAACACTTTAAAATACATAAAGTCACATTTACACATAACACACAGACATTTCACATATCCCCAGATAGCTCAGGTCTGAGCGCACATTATTAAGTGAATGGCGCTCAGACCACACGAATACAGTTTAATCGCCATGGAGCCAAAGTCTTTACAGTCAGTTTCATACAAATGGGCTCCATGGGATTCCTATCTGGGGTATAACACATTCAAACAAATCTACTGAACCCCAGGCAGAAAAACACGAATACAGCTTTTCTGCAGGCAAAAATAAAGTCTTTTAAAAGGGGGCCATAGTCCAAAGGCAGCAGGCGAGCAACCAGGCTTCTCCAATGCAATGTGGCGAGATTGGTCTCGTCACATACCTATTGCAGGTTGACTAACCCATTTTTTCCAACTGTGGGAATTGCTTTTACAGGACCTATGGGTCCTACACACAGTCCAAGGGTTCACAATAGATTTCCTTTCCATTCCCTTCCTGGACACACCACCTACACCACTACAGATGTCTGCATCAGACAACCTGACACTGCAAACAGAATTGCACAAACTACTAAAAAAAGGGGCAATAGAAAAATCCCCGTTCCCACATACCTTTCTCAGCAACATTTTCCTGGTCCACAAAAAAACTGGAGACCTACGTCCAATTATCAATTTGAAAGACCTGAATCACTTTGTCAGGTATCGTCATTTCAAGATGGAGGGCATCCATCTGCTCAGGGACCTCCTTTGCGTGGGTGATTGGGTCTCCAGATTCGATCTCAAAGATGCATATCTCACAGTCCCGGTTGCTCGCAACCATCGAGCCTTTCTTCAGTTTCTCTGGCAGGAGGAAATCTGGCAGTTCACATGCCTCCCGTTCGGTCTTTGCTCCGCACCATGGTGTTTCACAAAACTGATGAAACCGGTGATGGCATTACTCCGATCACAGGGGATTTGGTCCATTATATATTTGGACGACATCCTGATAATGGCTCAAGACTCAGACCTTTTACGCCAACACACGGACATGACGACGGCCTTGCTACAAAACCTAGGTTTTGTGATCAAATTTCAGAAATCGGCCCTGAAACCTTCTCAGAAGGTTCAGTTTCTCGGATTTCTGATAGATTCCGTACAGGTGATTTTGCAACTACCCGCCGCAAAAGTCAAATCTATAAAAAAAGACATTTGCAAATTGCTATCAGCCCACCAGACTCACCTACCCGATCTGGCCCATACCATAGGCCTACTATCCGCCTCTATCCAAGCCATTTACCTGGGACCTTTACCTTACCAAGCCATGCAATGGCTCACCTCCTACGATCAGTACATCTACCTAACAGACGAAGTTCGGATAGAACTTCACTGGTGGCTTCACAACATGGAAGCCTGGAATGGCAAAGCCATTTTCGGATCGCAACCAGACTTCATTCTGGAATCCGATGCCAGTCTCCTGGGATGGGGCGCCACGTGCGCCGAAAGGTCCACCGGGGGACTATGGTCCCCCTCTGAACGAGCACTGCACATCAATTGCCTAGAATTGATTGCAGGATCTTTTGCGATTCGCAGTTTCGCAAAAGATTGTTTCAATTGTTCACTAGTACTGCGCATGGACAACGTCTCCGCAGTGTATTATGTGAATCGGTTAGGAGGTTCTCGATCCAAACTACTGTCCGACCTTACCAAGGAACTCTACCAATTCTGCCTAGAACGGAATTTATCCATCAGAGCAGAATATCTCCCGGGCACGGACAACCTAGTCGCAGATTGGTTCTCTCGCCATTGGAGGGATGTAAGCGACTGGCAATTGGACCCCGCTTATTCTATCAAATTCTTTGTCTTTGCGGGCCCCTCACACTGGACCTTTTTGCATTTCGGCTGAATCGCCAGACGGAGGCCTTTATCAGCTGGCTTCCAGATCCCCAGTCCTGGGCAGTCAATGCATTTCTACACCCTTGGCCGGAGACAGGAGCTTATGCGTTCCCGCCTTTCTCCATGATCCAGCGCACCCTTTACCGGGTCAAAGCCCTAGTAGTGACGATAGTTATTGTCACTCCGCTATGGAGAGCCCAGACTTGGTTTCCAACCCTGCTAGAAATGTCTGTGAATTGTCCAATTCTACTACCTCGATCTCCCGACATCCTCAGGAATCCAGCAGGGCACTGTCACCCACTCGCCCTTCAAGGGCGGCTCCAGCTTGTAGCTTGGACCGTTTCAGGGGATCCTGAAATGTCTCGGGACTTTCGGAGACAGCTCAGGCTCTCCTATGGGACTCCTGGGCCCCAGGCACTAGACGAGCTTACCTCGCTGCATGGCAAACATGGGTCAGCTGGTGTTTGGAAAGGGATACCAATCCCTTTTCAGCACCTCTGACGATAATTCTAAATTTTCTGTCTACCTTATTTAATCAAGGCAAGTCCTATAGATCAATTAATGTTTTTAGATCAGCTATTTCTTCAGCCCACAACCCTATTGACAATGCATCAATAGGGAAGCACCCTTCAGTTTGTAGACTTTTACAAGGGATAAGGCTAGCCAGACCCCCTCTTCCTAAATATTCCAATTTCTGGGATGTCGCTCAGGTTTTTTCCCTTTTAGAATCCTGGCCCTCTAATGAGAATTTGACGTTACGTCAACTCTCTGCCAAACTGGCCTTACTTCTATGCCTGGTATCCTTCCGTAGGGTCTCCGACATTCGAGTATTTGATTTCTACGCTATAGTTTTCTCGCCGGAAGGCGTTACATTTCACATCACAAGGGGAACAAAGACTAATTCCTCCGCTGTATTCTACCCTTACCTTACGAAGAGACAGTCACTCTGTGTGGCGCCCTGCTTAAGGCACTATATAGCTGCCACAACCACTCTGCGTCCCCCTACAGGACCCCTTCTCGTGTCCTATGTCAAACCACACAAACCGGTGTCCGCTCCCACAGTCGCACAGTGGATCAGATGGATACTAGCCCAAGCAGACATTGACTCCTCTTTTGGTGCGCATTCAGTCAGAGGAGCAGCTGCATCCTCAGCCTTTCGTGCAGGTAGCTCCCTCTCAGACATTTTGTCGTCTGCAGATTGGTCCAGGGAGTCTACTTTTCGTACATTCTACTTCAAACCTATGCCACATGCTGCATCTTCTATCATATAGGAGCGTTAAAACAGCAAATATGAAGCCCCCTGTCTTGCCATAAAATTAGGGATTATTCTAGCCCTAGTGACTGAATAATCTAAATTTTATTAACGACAGGAGGTGAATATTTTCCCTCCCTTCTTGTTTGTAGTATCATTTGTACCCGCCCTAAGGTAAGTTACTATGTATTCTTTCCTAGTCAATCTGTTTCAGATACATTCACACATCATCTGTCATAGGTTTACACCACAACACTCCACATACATGAAATGTATTGAAATTGTTGTTCCTAGTATGCATGCCATAAACTCGCATTCAACTAGTATGAGAACCTATACTCTCATGTTTTTTATCTACTTCCCTTTTGTGTGAAGAACCCCAACGCTTGTGATTTATGGATCCATCAATCCCATTGAAAGTTTACATGGTTGACTACATCAGCACCTCGACTTAGTCCACAGTTCATAGTTATGGTTTACATGGTTAATACTCGGATACCGTCGGCTACAGCAAGAAAGAGGATTTGGGAGGAGCTTGATGACATCATATAATACTGTTATACACTCTGATTGGTTGAATTATTTTACATTATTGTTAACTATTTATTTCCTGCTGGGAGGTTCAGTAAAGAAAGATAAGCAAATATTCGCCTCCTGTCATTAATAAAATTTAGATTATTCAGTCACTAGGGCTAGAATAATCCCTAATTGTCCACTCCTCTCTCTATAGAATGGCTTATAGTATAGTATAAAAGCGGACCTTCCCACTGACGTCATAGAGATAGGCGGTGATATACAATCACACCTCTCCTTATACTTTTTACGTAGCCATTCCACCATCAAGAGTAAAATCGTATTTTTTTCTCTATTTAGGCCTATACACATATAACAAGGTTTTTGTAATGTGTATTTCGTAAAGCTATTGTGTGCTATTGCTGCACAGAACCCCATATTGTGTTCAGCTACATCTGCTGAGTTTAACTATACCTCCATTGTATGCATTTGGCACTATTGTGTGAGGATATTTATGGGATGGTTAATATTAAAATATTATCAATATTGTCTGCCTGTGTGTGTGTGTGTGTGTGTGTGACTTTCTGCCTGTGTGTGTGTGTGTGTGTGACTGTGACTGTCTGCCTGTGTGTGTGACTGTCTGTGTGTGTGACTGTGTGTGTGACTGTCTGTGTGTGACTCTCTGCGTGTGTGACTGTGACTGTCTGCCTGTGTGTGTGACTGTCTGTGTGTGACTGTCTGTGTGTGTGTGTCTGTCTGTCTGCCTGTGTGTGTGTCTGTCTGCCTGTGTGTGTGACTGTGTGTATGTGACTGCCTGTGTTTGTGACTATGTGTGTGTGACTGTCTGCCTATGTGTGTGACTGTCTGTGTCTGTCTGCCTGTGTGTGTGACTGTGTGTGTGTGTGACTGTCTGCCTGTGTGTGTGTGTGTGTGGCTGTCTGCCTGTGTGTGGCTGTCTGCATGTGTGTATGTGTGACTGTCTGCCTGTGTGTGTGTGACTGTCTGCCTGTGTGTGTCTGTCTGTATGTGTGACTGTGTGTGTGACTGCCTGTGTGTGTGACTGTGTGTGACTGTCTGCCTGTGTGTGTGTGTGTGTGTGTATGACTGTCTGCCTGTGTGTGTGTGTGTGTGGCTTTCTGCCTGTGTGTGTGTTTGACTGTCTGCCTGTGTCTGTGTGTGTGGATGTCTGCCTCAGTGTCAGTGACTGTCTGCCTCTGTGTGTGTGGATGTCTTTGTGTGTCTGCATCTGCTAGTGAGAGAGCAAGCAGGCTTCTGTGTGTGTGTGCGCGCGCGCATCTGCTAGTGAGGGAGCCTCTGTGTGTGTGCGCCTGCTAGTGAGTTTGTGTGTGTCTGCTAGTGAGTGAGCTTGTATGTGTGTCAGTGAGCTTGTCTGTAGGGATAATATGTGTGTGTGTGTTAGCGAGCTTGTCTGTAAGGAGCATGGGTGTGTCGGAGCCTGTCTGTGGTGAGCATGTGTGTACAGTGAGCTTGTCTGTAGTGAGCGTGTGTCTGACAGTGAGCTTGTCTGTAGTAAGCTTGTGTGTGTATCAGAGTTTGTCTGTACTGAATTTGTGTATGTGCCAGTAACCTTATCTGTGTGCGTCATTGAGATTGTCTGTCAATGAGCCTATTTGTGTGCGTCAGTAAGATTGTGTGAGTATGTGTAACGGCTATCCAAGTTGGAGAAGGGGTATCAGCCGTTGGAGATGTCCTTCTTCTCGGAAAGCTGCTGTGCAGTAGTGGAGTTGCTTTATCCCATCCGCTGGATCCAAGTAGAGAGCAGGGCAGTGCTGTTAAAAAAGAGCTAGTGATAATGCTGAGCAGGTTCCCTTTCAATTACGAGACAAGGCTACGTTTTGAAGGGTCAAGAAGAACTGAATTTTAATGGCAGGTATTCTCCTTTTATGTGATGCTCCCATGCAAGGGAGACACCCACACAATTATTACAGTAACCAGTGAAATACAAGGTTCAACCCACACATCTCCTGCCCTTAGATAAGCATTTAACATAATTAACAAGTACACACTTTTCCCCGAGTTTTGGATGTACCCCAAATATCTGGGGTACACTAATAAATCCGGTATCCCTTGATAACCCTAATCTGGGTGAGCAACATATTTAAAAATCACCCAGATCGGGCCAGGGGTGTTTAAAGTTTTGGTCTTGGTTTGTGTAATAAAAAGTCCTGAATGGCTTGCCAACCGTGGGTATCCTGCTGTTCGTATGAATCCCCATGATTAACTTAGTCTTTCTACCGAACAGCGGGACGTTCGGTAGTTTCGGCACAAATTTATGGAAGTCTGGAGGTCTCAGTGGTGTTTGCCTAGTCGAGTGTCCAATTTTAGTTCCAGACACTCGACAGCAAAACACCGCTGTTCGGGAGTTTAAGATGGCCACCGCCACGTGTAAAACTCCCGAAATGGCGGCCACTCAGGGACTTAAACAAAGCGTTCGCTGGTTTCAATATGAATACATTAGCTGAACAGGGAGGTAAATTGAAGCACAATTAGGCATCAGGGTGGTCCGGTGTTCTGTTACAGTATGCTTTACTGTATAATTTAATTACCCTGAAAGTACTAACATTTTGAATTAGAAGAAGAAATGTATCAATCTCTCTCTCTCGCTCTCTCTCTCTCTCGCACAATGACTTATGGGGCTGGCATAGATTTTTTTTTCCAGGGCTGCTTCCCCAGTCCTGCCCTGCACATAGATCATAGCATCTCGCAGCATTTCACAGCAGCACAGCTTAAAGCAATAAAAACTGTGGCTGACAGTCAAATTACACTCATACTAGATCATTCACCATTCCTACGTCCATCCAATAAGAATATTGGAGGATATTCCCCTTCCAGATACACAGGCAGCTACCAAAGACACCAATCTGCCGAACAGGAAACCATATGAATGCCGTAAACAGCAGAACCGGAACCATGTGAATGCCGTAAACAGCTGAATAGGAAAAATCATACGAATAGGTTTACACTCCTAGCAGTCAAACTGGAACAGCATACAATAAATCCCCCCCAAGAATGAGACAAGGCTCCGTGTTGAGGGTCAAGCAGTGAATAGATAGAGCTGTGGGTTTATTGTTCTTATATACACATTCTTACACATTAGTACCACCCACAGGGTTTTGGAAAACAACCAATAAACATGTACAATACACTCAGACACTCCCACACAAAACCCTCCCCTCTGCCTGTGATACAATTACCTTACACAATTGTAATTATAACAGCCAGAGAAATACAGTTTTTCCACATTATTCATAATTTTAAAAGTATGCATCACATTCACATAAAACTTACATTTTCAGAATCAGCATACTCCAAATACATACGTCAAAATCATACAAATTGGTCCAGTGGTTCAAAAGATAGATCGTAGTCCTTTGTGACCAAATGAAGCATGGCTTTTCTGCCCAAAACCTGTTCCACGGAGTCTTCTATCCTGAAGATAATTGGGAAGTAATCCAATTATCTCCAAGGAAGAGGCAAAACGCCATTAAGCACATGGCAGTAAAAAGACAGTAAAATACAATAAAATACAGAAGGTTACATTTATTACATAAAATACAGACATGCAACATATCCCCAGATAGCTTAGGTCTGAACGCACATTATTACTGAATGGCGCTCAGACGACACACATACAGTTCAATTGCCATGGAGCCTGTGACGAGACCAATCTCGCCACATTGCATTGGAGAAGCCTGGTTGCTCGCCTGCTGCCTTTGGACTATGGTCCCCTGTTAAAAGACATCTTTTTTACCTGCAGAAAAGCTTCATTCGTGCTTTTCTGCCTGGGGTTTGGTAGTTTTGGTTGAATGTGTTATACCCCAGATAGGAATCCCATGGAGCCCATTCGTATGAAACTGACTGTAAAGACTTTGGCTCCATGGCGATTAAACTGTATTCGTGTGGTCTGAGCGCCATTCACTTAATAATGTGCGCTCAGACCTGAGCTATCTGGGGATATGTTACATGTCTGTGTTTTATGTAATAAATGTTACTTTATGTATTTTAAAGTATAATACTGGTTTTGTGTCCCCACAAAACCAGTATTATTTTTTGCCTTTGTCCTGGGAGATAATTGAATTACTTCTCCAGGGCAGAGGGGAGGAAGCCAGGATGCATTGTGGGGATGTTTTACTTCTGTATGTCTGTAATTGGTACATGTCTGTCTTTTGTTACAGTCTTCCATCTGGTCCCCTAGGGGAGTGTCCACCAGGTGGGAGACCTGCATAAATACTGGGCAGGTAGCCCTCATTAAACAGACCACTGCTTGACCCTCAACACGGAGCCTTGTCTCGTCTTTGGGGGGATTTACTGTATGCTGCTAAGGACTGATTGCCAGGAGGTGTAAGCCGCTTGGGAGCTTTTCCTGTTCGTCTGGTAGCAGCAATTCGTATGGTTCCTGTTCGTGTATTTGGAGTGCTACCTTATTCCCTTGTATGCCGTTCGGGAGTTTAGAGCATTCACTTGTATGCAGTTCGAGAGTTTGGAGCATTCACTTGTATGCAGTTCGAGTGTTTGGACCATTCCCTTGTATGCAGTTCGAGTGTTTGGACCATTCCCTTGTATGCAGTTCGAGTGTTTGGACCATTCCCTTGTATGCAGTTCGAATGTTTGGAGCATTCCCTTGTATGCCGTTCGGGAGTTTGGAGCATTCACTTGTATTCAGTTCGTGAGTTTTGGTGATTCTACAGTAGCTGTGCCTGTCTCTGAAAGGGGATTATCGTCTAAGCGTTTTTTTTTCCCCCTTTTGTGGCAAGGGGCGGGATCGTTCTCACAGACTACAGGACAGCTACAGGCAACACCATTCCGTGGATTTACAATTTGAGGGCAACGCATGTCTGAGTACAGCGACCCTGACAGCAACAGAATGGAACCAGCAGTGTCATACGAGGAGGAGGACCTGGATGGCCGGGATGCATTAAGGAAAGGCATCTGGTACCAGGCCCTGGATAATGTATAATACCAGCGGGGCGAGAGTTTCCCCAGTGAAGAGCAGCGGTTGCAGAAGCAAGTGGCCCTGCGGATGCCCTTCCTGGGAGAGCAGCCCCTGGATGAATGGGTGAAGGAATTGGAGCACCGGGTATGGCAGGAGATTTGGCTGGAAGATGCCTACCAGGCGCTCTGGTGGTATGGGGCACAGTACCTGCCCTGGACAGCCGAGCATGACAAGCCAAAGGGAGAGGAGTTTGATGGTCCTGGCTTGTTATGGGAGGCTTTTTCAGAGCCTGAATTTGGGATCCCTACACAAGCACGGTTCAGTGATCTCTTGGAGTGGAGGGAGAGCAGGTATGACTGGGACGACACTCACGACATTGAGCAAGACCTGGCTCACCTAGCAACCCTGGAGTGGGAACTGGAGCAGGACTACCGAGATCTCTAACACTCCATTGAAAAGATTCAGCAGGACAGCAAGGTGACAGATCCAGTTCCAGACCCATTCAGCTGGGAAGACATTGTGGATATTTTCTGGGAAGAACCCCAGGTGGCCGGTAGAGATGGGACCGAGGTCTCTCCACCGGTCCTGCAGGGAATTGGGAGCCCAGTCTCCATTCCCCAGCGGGAGAAATTGCAGGGAATTGGGAGCCCGAGCTCCATTCCCCAGCGGGAGATATTGCAGGGAATTGGGAGCCTGAGCTCCATTCCCCAGCGGCAGGCTGAGTTACAGGGGGCAGAGGTAGCTGTTCCTGCCCCCCAGCAGCAGAGTGATATGCCGGGAAGGCAGTGTGAAGTACAGGGAGAGGAGAGCAGTGTCCTCCCTCCCCAGCGACAGGCTGAGTTACAGGGGGCAGAGGTAGTTGTTCCTGCCCCCCAGCAGCCAAGTGATATGCCGGGAAGGCAGTGTGAAGTCCAGGGAGAGGAGAGCAGTGTCCTCCCCCCCCCAGCAGCAGCGTGATTTTTTGGGAATTGGGAGCCTAGTCTCCATCTCCCAGCGGCAGTGTTATTTATTGGGATTTGGGAGCCCAGTCTCCATTCCCCAGCGGGAGATACAGCAGGGAATTGGGAGCCCAGTCTCCATTCCCCAGCGGCAGAGTGTCCAGCAGGGAATAGAGAGCCCAGTCTCTTTTCCCCAGCAGCAGGACACTGTATTGGGAGTGGAGACAGTCGGTCTCCCTCCACAGAGGATGAAAGTATGTATGGGAGAGGAGCTTGCTACCACCTCTCCCCAGCGGCGGATCATTAATGGGCAGGGAATAGAGAGCTCAGTCTCCTTTCCCCAGCGGCAGAGTGTTCTATCGGGAGAGGAGCCTGTTACCCCCTCTACCCAGCGACAGCTTAGAGTATCCAAAGGGGAGACTGTCGGTCTCCCCCTCCAGCAGCAGAGCTGTGCAACAAAAGGGGAGACAGTCAGTCTCCAGCAGCAGAGCGGGGTAACTAAAGGGGAGACAGTCGGTCTCCAGCAACCAGGCTTCAACCAGACTACTCCCGCGGTAGTACTGGCATCAGGGCAGAGTACCGCTGGTCTCTGCCCACTCAGCAACCCACCAAGGCAGCCTATCAGTCCCCCACACAGCTGTGGTGAGGCACCTGGACATGGACAAGATTCTCCCTTACTCAGGTGTAGTAACCAGTTATTGTGGGTGGGCTGTACTGCTGTTTCTGTTTTGTGGGTGGGCTGCTGGACTAACAAGGGCACTGACCGGCAGGAGGTCAGATACCCTGTTAGTCTGTTTGGAAAAGGGGAGAGATGTGACGAGACCAATCTCGCCACATTGCATTGGAGAAGCCTGGTTGCTCGCCTGCTGCCTTTGGACTATGGTCCCCTGTTAAAAGACATCTTTTTTACCTGCAGAAAAGCTTCATTCGTGCTTTTCTGCCTGGGGTTCGGTAGATTTGTTTGAATGTGTTATACCCCAGATAGGAATCCCATGGAGCCCATTCGTATGAAACTGACTGTAAAGACTTTGGCTCCATGGCGATTAAACTGTATTCGTGTGGTCTGAGCGCCATTCACTTAATAATGTGCGCTCAGACCTGAGCTATCTGGGGATATGTTACATGTCTGTGTTTTATGTAATAAATGTTACTTTATGTATTTTAAAGTATAATACTGGTTTTGTGTCCCCACATGTGTAATGGAGTTTTGCCTTTGTCCTGGGAGATAATTGAATTACTTCTCCAGGGCAGAGGGGAGGAAGCCAGGATGCATTGTGGGGATGTTTTACTTCTGTATGTCTGTAATTGGTACATGTCTGTCTTTTGTTACAGTCTTCCATCTGGTCCCCTAGGGGAGTGTCCACCAGGTGGGAGACCTGCATAAATACTGGGCAGGTAGCCCTCATTAAACAGACCACTGCTTGACCCTCAACACGGAGCTCTGTCTCGTCTTTGGGGGGATTTACTGTATGCTGCTAAGGACTGATTGCCAGGAGTGTAAGCCGCTTGGGAGCTTTTCCTGTTCGTCTGGTAGCAGCAATTCGTATGGTTCCTGTTCGTGTATTTGGAGTGCTACCTTATTCCCTTGTATGCCGTTCGGGAGTTTGGAGCATTCACTTGTATGCAGTTCGAGAGTTTGGAGCATTCACTTGTATGCAGTTCGAGTGTTTGGACCATTCCCTTGTATGCAGTTCGAGTGTTTGGAGCATTCCCTTGTATGCCGTTCGGGAGTTTGGAGCATTCACTTGTATTCAGTTCGTGAGTTTTGGTGATTCTACAGTAGCTGTGCCTGTCTCTGAAAGGGGATTATCGTCTAAGCGGTTTTTTTCCCTTTTGTGCAAAACGGTCCGTTACAGAGCCAAAGTCTTTTATTACACGAATAGGCTCCATGGCAATTGAATATCTGGGTTAAATGAGTTCATTCAGTAAATCCGAGTATCTACCGAATGCCAGGGTAGAAATACATGAAGGTAGATAAAAATAAGACCGATACGTTTTTTAACAAGGAAAAAGGTTTCTTCGGATGTGGCCAATGCTTGGCATGTAGAAGAACGGGATATAAGAAAAGAAGAAGAATGCACTTTAAGAGTAAGGAAGGGAAAGAACACGAAATAAATGAAGTTATCACATGTCATATGGATAGTGTGATTTATGTGATGCAATGCCCTTGCAGTTTAAACTATGTAGGGAAAACCAGTAGAGCACTCCATATTAGGATCGAGGAACATAGTAGGACTATCCTAAAAGGAGCTGATAACCATAGTGTACCTCTATATTATAAAAATTTTCATAATCAATCACCAATAGGCGCCATATTTTTAGGGTTAAAAAGCGTAGAGAAGGACTGGAGAGGAGGCAATTTTGATCTGAAACAAAGTAAAGAAGAAATGAAATGGATCTTTGAATTGAATACCCTTATTCCCTATGGCCTTAACTCAGATTTCGAGATGTGTCATTTTTTAGAATAAATATTATATATTTTTTAAATAGGTAGACACCCCCTTAAGGCTTTTTTTCTTATTTTTATTTTATACTTTTTTATTTCTTTTTAAAAAACATTTCTTATTACAATTCTACAGATTTTTTTTTATATTTCAACATATTTTTATAAGAACCATTCCCTAGGTAGCATCCATTTTACATCCATTGTGAAGCTGCATTCTTAGTGAGCTGTCCAGGAGGTGGGAGGGTCTGGGAGGGAGGGTCTGCTGCTGATTGGCTGGAATGTGTCTGCTGACTGTGAGGTACAGGGTCAAAGTTTACTCAATGATGAGTCCGTGGCGAACCGTTCGTGGCGAACCGTTCGTGGCGAACTGTTCGCGAACCATTCGGTGAACCGTTCAGGACATCAGTAACCATCTATTTAAGATTTTAAAATACGTTTCCCTATATAAAACATGTTTAATTAATTTATGCATTAAGGTAAAGGCTCCCACTCTTACTTCTATGGGCCAGGATTGACTTAATTCTTCTTCCCAAATTCTTATACTTAGAGATTTAGTATCCAACTCCAAATCTCTTAAAAGACTGAAACATTTTTTGACAGCAAATGCTTCTTATTTGTTGATCCTATTATTTTTTCACAAGCTGTCAATTGTCTAAACTGCTTTAAATGATAACTTGAGGATGAAATCTTAGACTTCAACTGGTTATACTCCATCCATAAACTAGAAGGAACTTTAAAGTTAGATTGTAGATACTCAAATGAAAGAAATTCATTGTTCACATATAAGTCCTTTAAGTGTCTACAACCCAGTTTCCAGAGCCTCTCAAGCAAGGGAGAATTAATGTTTTCCTGCAGCCAAGAAATAGGAGTAATAGGGCTTGGGAGTGGAATCAGAGAGTATTTACAGTTCAATTTCAATCAACTTTTAGCAATATGTCGAAGCTTTACTATGCACTAGGACACCGGATACATCATCTCGATAGATTATTGAGTTCAGATGCATTTGTTTTAAAAAAAAAAAAAAAAGCTTCTATCGACATCCAATTACTGTTCTTTTCCTCTTCCTCCCATCTCAAGATATGTGCCAGGAGGGCAGCTTCCTGATATCTCTTAATATCTGGGTATGCTAACACTCCACTAGAGAATTTTTTAACCATAATTGGTATCTTAATTCACATTCTTTTATTCTGATGGATAAATACATCAATCGCCCTCTGCAGCTTACTAAGCAAATAAATGGGACACTGCCAGGGTAAACAGCGCATGATATAGGTGATCTTAGGTAAAATTGTCATCTTAATCGCTGCTATTCTACGACCAGGAGATATTGAGGTTTTTCCATCTAGCCAGATTTGCATTATATTAGAGTAAACTAATTGATAGTTAACTGTCAGTATTCTTTTCATTTCAACAAAGAGTTTTATCCCTAAATACGTTATTGAATGTTGCCAATTAAATGGATATAATTGAATTAATGCATCTTTCTCAAATCGCCCCATATTAAATGACAATGATTTCTTTACATTTAACTTATAATTGTAAACTACACTGTACTCGGTTATGATGTCTTGAAGAGCTTTTAAGGATTTTTAAGGATTTCCTATTTATTATTACGTCATCCGCATAAAGGGAAATTACATGGTGCCTTTGGTTTAATTCTATTCCTGTTATATCTGATGATTCCCTAATCGCATTCGCCAGTGGTTCAATAATTAAGGCAAAAGCTAATGGGGATAATGGGCAACCTTGCCTGGTGCCATTTGAAATACCAAACCTCCCTGAACAAAAGTTTTGGCCGATTACACTAGCAGTCGGGGAAGAGTATAATGCAGCTATCGCCTTGGCGGCAAATTCACCTAGACCATATTTTGACACGGTGAGGAACTTAAAGTCCCAATCCACCCTGTCGAAAGCTTTCTCAGCATCGAGTCCTACGAATATTGCTGCTATTTTTTATATTTGATCACTGAAATTAGATTTAATAATATCTCGAATTGCAGGTGAAAATATTAACTTAACGCCAGAATTGGCTCTATTCCATCTTTTACCTAGTCACTGTATGAAAGAATTAAAATCCCTTCTCCTTCAGAGTCTATCGATATTGAAATGGCTAATTGCTGTAAATTGGAAAGGAGAGCTCCCGAACTGGTCAGAAGTAGAGAGGGTGATGCAGAGAAATAGAACATTAGAAAGAGAAGATGGGCACTTAGGGGCTTCTATAGATCCGAAGTATAGCTGGGCAATCTGGGATGATTACTGTTTGACCCTTGGATAAAACTCATTATAGATAATCCTCTTCGTCAGCCCACCTCCCCTTTAGATCCTTGGAACAATGAATGTGGTATGTGTGTGGCAGTTAAAGTATAGGAACCCAAAGATACCTCATGTGGTTTGTCTCATTCCTAGGGGTAAAGTTATTTATATACTTATTTATTTATTTTTCTCTTTACGGTCTCCTTTATACCTTTCTACTTTCTATATATATTTATATAGCATCACCCTTTTTAGTATAGAAGTTGGTTAGATTTTTAAGCTTATCCTCCTTCTAGGGTATGGGCGTAAAAAATGATTAAGATGGAGGCTTGGGGAATGTGTTTGTTATAGGGGAGGTCGTGTTAGAGCTGGGATGAGGACAATATGTTGAGGTAGTTGATAGTCATAGGGTTTTACCTGTACTGTGTTATAATAGTATAGTAATATATTCTTAACTGACAAGTCGATTGTTTTGTATGTTTTATGTAATATTGTGTCAAAGTAAAACTATTGTGAAGAAATTTGTATTTATTTGAGTTTTATGTATTTTGTGATAAAACCAATAAAAATATTTAAAAAAAAAGAAAAAAAGAAAAGCCATTTGAGTGAAGTTTTGGACTAGTCAGCCACAAGGAGGGAATTCCAAAACAGTTCCAGGCAATTGCAGGCTTTGACCGTTCTTCTTTCGGGAGTTCATACGAATGAACAGACAAATGTACTGTGGCGAAAACGGCCTCGCCACGTGTCCTTGGAGGGGGCTGCTTGCCCGCCTCTTGCCTTTGGACTATGGACCAGACTTTATGTGAATGTGTTAACCCAGATAGCTATGCCATGGAGCCCATTCGTGTAGTTAAAGACTTTGGCTCCATGGCAATTGAACTGTGTGAATAGGATCTGAGCGCTATTCGGTAGTTTTGTGCGCTCAGATCCCAGCTATCTGGGGATATGTGAAATGTCTGTGTGTTATGTGTAAAAGGTGACTTTATGTATTTTAAAGTGTTTTGTGTCTTTTTGCAACCATGTGCTTAATGGAGTCTTGTGTCTGTCCTGGGAGATAATTGAATTACTTATCTCCAGGATAGAAGACTCTCTGAAACCTGTTTGAGCCATGCTTCATTTGTCACAAAGGACTTTTTACTAACTTTTGAACCCCTTGTCTGATTTGTGCCATTTTTGAATATGTTGTTCCCCTGAATGGATTGATTGTGAATATGTAATTTTATGTGAATGTGATGTATGGTTTTAAAGTTATGAAAGTTGGGTAAAAAGTATGTTTTAACTGTATGTGTAATTGAGTTTCCTCTCAGGATAAGGGGAGGGAATATGTGGGATGTAACTGTGATGTGATTGGTTGTTTTATACCTCCCTGTGGGCGGTCCTGTATTTGCAAGACTGTAATAAAAACCAGGCTGGGTGTGCCAGCACCGGAGTTCCTGTTTTAACCCTCAAAGTGAAGTGTCGTCTCATTATTGGGGGAAGGATTCATTGTATGCTGTTCCAGTTTGACTGCTAGGAGAGTAAACCTATTCGTATGGTTCCTATTCAACTGTCTACAGCATTCATATGCTTGAGAGAAGGTATACGCTTCTCTGGTTCGGTGATTGTGGTGTCTGCTGCAGTGCTTGGAGTCCTCAGGAAGCGCTAGGAGCATCCTTCAACGGAGGTACCCAGTCGGGGTGCCAGGCGATCCGTTACATGTACATATTTATATACTGTGTGGTCATGTGTCTGAAGGTCGGTGATTTCCTTTAGGCGACACCGCTCTATTTGGACGAACGGAATTATCTGTATGAACGGTATAGAAAACCAGCGTTGTTCGCGAGGTCGAGTGGCCGATTTTAGTTCCATGCACTCGACCACCAAACACCGCTGGCTGTTTGTGTGCCAAGATGGCCACCGCCACGTGTTCGTTCATACGAACGGCGAGCACCCATCCGACCATTAGGTGTTTGCTGTTTTCTATGTTGCCATTTCTTAATTGGAGACACACGACTCCCCTGTGTGGTCATCCATTCGGTATTTTGTTCGACTTCACAAACAATATGTCCATGTTCCGTTCGTGAAGTCAGAATAGACGAATAAACGTAGTCTTTTTACAGTAAAGTGGCTAGTTTTGCCACAGACACACAAAGTGAGTTTGCACAGTATGTTGAATGGGGCACATTTGAGACAGAGCCATTCAGGTTTTTTCTAACTTTGAAGTTTAAGCTGTGTCCATGTTCAATTCTGCAGTAGTTTAGCTGGTTGGTTATTCAAACTACCCCACAAACACATACTATTTATCAAATAATACACCCTGGGGTAATTCAAAAGGCATATTTTGAACATTAGCGTGGGACCATTTTTTTTACTATTTTGTACCAAGTATAGTGGTAATAAGCATTTTTTTCTGGATTTTTGGCCCACACAGTGAGCTTCTACTGTATATTTTGCAAACCTTATGTGTGCTAAAGCAGTATAACACTTTATAGGTTGCTCAGCTATGCCGTCGAAGTATAGGAATACTCCCGTATGTACCTTTGCCGGGTAGATGTGGATGTTGAAGGGGCACATTTGAGACACAGCCATTCAGTTTTTTCTAACTTTTAAGTTTTATGCTGTGTCCATGTTCTATTTTGGAGTAGTTTAGCTGGTTTGTTATTCAAACTACCCTACAAATGCATACCCTTTTTAAAAACAATACACCCTGGGGTGTTTTTTTTTTATTAAGAAAAGCATCAGTACATACAGAAAATTTTTAAATTTACGTACAATGAAGGTAAGTGAAAAATACAGCACCTAAGAATGGTGAAAATGTTTGCATCATATCATGAGAGTACATGTAAAATCAAGCACATAGGTTTGGAAAGGAGTTAAGTATAACTCAGGTTTGTTCATCTACGGTGTTAGATATCGCGGTCTGTCTGCTGGTTACAGTTGGCTTATGGTGGAACATTTTGCACCAAGCTCGTAGGCAGTCCCTATGCGGGATGGTGCTTGGAGGCGGTCAGTTTTCCTTTCATTTTGTATGAGGGATAGAGTATGTGTGGGGCCTCCTGTGGATTTACTTATCGTGTTGTAAGGGTGCAACAGGTGACTAAGCTATTGAGAGAAGCCTGGAGGGGCTTGTAAGTGTAATGCAGGTAGGAGGGGGGGGAAGAAAAGGAAAGCAAGGGGAGAGGATAACGGGTGAGGGGGGAGTAGACAGACGGGAGGGAAGAGGGAGGATTGTGAAAAGAGAGGAGGGTAGGTCGCTTCATAGAAAGTTATAGTGAGAAGAAGTAAGGAGGAGAGGAGAGGGCTGGACCACTTTCGATTTGTCAGATGTCCTCAACCCTGTTCAGCCACTCTCTCAGAGTTGGGGTCGTAGTTTGTTTCCAGTGACATGGAATTAGGCTACATCCTGCGTTATCAGATGTGGAATAACCATTTTTTTTACGGTGAGGCAATGGTATTGTAGTTAGATGAAGCCGGTACGTTTCCGGTGTAAGCAATAGATTTGCGTCTGTGATAGCCAGAATGACTCCGTGTACTGCCTCCCAGAAGAGTCTGAAGAGTGAAAATGTCCACCATATGTGGTATAGAGTGCCAAATTCTTTGCTGCATCTCCAGCTCTCCGGGTCGCATATACTTCCCATAGCAGTTAACCTTTCTGTCGTTCTGTATCAGTGGGAGATTATCTTGTATCCTGATTTGTGGAATTTAGTGCATATGGATTATTTGTGTATGAGTGGGAAAATATACCGTTGTTCCTTGGAGAGTGGGTGTACTACGTCTCTCTCCCAGTATTTGGTGAAGTAGGGAAGAGGAGTATCCTGGCATGGAGTAGTTAGCATACAGTATAGTAACGAGATTGTGTTTTCCTGTGATGGAGGGTGATTACAGATGGCTTTATAGGTAGTGAGTTGTCTCGAAAGACAACATCGGATCAGGTATGCTGTTCAGGAATCTTAGCAGTTGGTGATACCTGAAGCAAAGTTATTGACTGTGTGGTTGATATGGGACAAGATCTTTTAACAGTGTGATGACTCTGTGAGTATAGATATCTTTTAATCTGCATGGGGTCGGAAGCCCCAAGGACGTGACATAGGTTGCGGATGTTGCATGGTTGAAATTAGGGTTGTGTGAGATGGGACACAGTCGAGATATTGTTGAGTCTAGATTGCTTTGTGATGACAGTTTCGGCCATATTGTCATGGTTGTTAACAGTGTCGGGTGTTCATCTGGCGGATTCCCTCTCATTGCACGCGGTAACTACGGAAGAAGGGACAGGGGTATCTTTGGGAAACTGGCTTCTATCAAGACCCATAATTTGTCCGGCGGGGCATGTGTCCATTCAATAATCCTCTGGAGGTGAACTGCTTGCTGATATTTGGTTAGGTCCCGTAAGCCCAGTCCTCCTTGTTGTTTAGGTTTGGTGAGGGTAGCGAAGTTCAGTCTCGCTTTTTGGCAATGCCAGACATATTCTGCGATAGCTTTGCGTGTTTGTGAAAAAAAAATTGGGGGAGTTATTGACCGGTAAGGTTTGCATGAGGTATAGAAATCGAGGGGGTACATTCATCTTTATCCTGCCAAGCCATGTAATATGGGGCAGCACCCAGGTTTTCAGATCCTTTTGTACTCTGTCCAGTTGTGAGGGGAAGTTAATTTGGTAGGTATCGGACAAATCTGCTGAAAGCCAGATCCCCAAGTATTGAATTGCCTCCTTGTACCACTACAGAGGGAATTCCACCTTCAGCGAGTCCAGCAGCTTTCGGGAGCACCTGACATTTAGTATTTTGGATTTCGAGAAGTTGATTTTTAGATTGGACTGACATCCATATGTGTCAAATTGCTGCATATTCTCTCTAAGAGAGGTGTAACGGAACCTTCCGCTAATGGACGCTTCCTAGCTTGCGCCGAGGACCACAAGCACCGCACTGGACACCACAACCACCACAGACTCCACAACTGCCATAGCTTAACTGGAGCCTCGCCGTCTTCGGTCCACCCTGGATCAGCTTCTTTCCTCCGTGTGGGGAAGACCTCTTCTCCAGGAGAGCATATCAGGAACAAGCTCTTAAAAGAGCTAAGTGATTCAAGCTCAGGGGAGTATGCAGAGCATAGTAATCCCCAGTGTGATGGTAGCAGCTCCCTCCAATAACGAGACAAGGCTACGTATTGAGGGTCAAACAGGATCTGAGGTTTAATGACACACACTCTGCTTTTATGCAATTCTCCCCTGCAAGGGAGACGACCACGGACAATTATACAATACCCAATCACACAATGGTTACATCCCACACATCTCCTCCCCTTAGCCTGAGACGTAACCCAATTTGCCATACCTTTTAAAACATACTTTTTACCCAACTTTCATAACTCTAAAACAATACATCCAATATTAATAAAAGTCACATATTATTAATCAGCACATTCCAAATACAAACATACCCAAAAATAATTCGAATCCGTTCAGCTGTTCAGGAAATAGATATAAGTCACTTTTGACCGACCGCAGGCACATTTTCATGCCCAAAACAGTTCCATGGATTTGGGCTGTGCGGTTGGTCTATTTTACACCGAGAAAATGACTAAGTCCCATTCGAACGAGTGTTCGAATCTTCGAACGGGACTTAGTCTCCAGCCGCAGTGTCGAAGTAGAGTAGAACGTACGGGTCAGCCGTGTTCGTGCAATTGGGTAGCCGAAAACAGTTCCATAGATTTGGCTGCACACACCGCTGACCGCGTTCAAATGAGTTAAAATGGCCGCCGCCACGTGTTTGGTATTCGAATGGCAGCCACTTCGACAACTTCAACGACTTCGACTGCATCCGAAGTGCCAGTTTAAAAGTACAAATCCTTTCTTTGGGCATTAAAGGGCCGGAAAAAGTAATATAAGCCTCCAGTATGCCCATCAGTTCCTAGACAGGCAATACAAACCAAGGTGCTGGACCAATCAAACCTGCCAAATGCCTTATACATGTCTGTGGAGACCAGCAGGGCGGGTGAAGAGCGAGTCTGTGGATCAGGTTGATAGCTTTGAGGGTATTGTCTCTGGCCTCTCGTCCTGTAACGATTCCAACCTGGTCCGGATGTATAAGACTGAGTACAAGGGGATGAATGTGGTGTGCAAAGATTTTTAGGTCGATGTTATTTTACCTATTTTTATTCACATATTTTATATTTTTTTATTATTTTTTCTTGTTTTTTGTTTTACTTTTTAACTGTATCTCCATTTTTATATGCATCTTTATTCATATTCTTATCTCTATTTGTGCTATTTTTTATTATCATTTTCCACTTATGTTTGTATTTATTTTATAATATATAAAGTACTTTCTATTATATACACCCACTATAGTGTATATCCATATGGTCATTACAAGTTTTTCCTTATGCTTTTTTTCCTACTGACTCTTCTGTAAGTCTGCATAGGCAATAGATTTTACAAACACATGTTTTTAAGATAAGATTTTAATGATTGGGGCTAATATGAATAGGTGTTTGAAAGATCGCATTGCAGATTTTTAATCATGTGTTATAATGTATATTTATATTTTGTAACGCTGACGAAATAAAACCGGAAGTCACGTGAGGAGCATAAAGCATTATGGGATCTGAAGTCCCGAGAATGCCGAAAACAGAAGTGACGTGACGGCCGGAGGAAACCTTCACTGATTGGTCAACAGATGAACAGGCGGGCTTTTTAAAGACAGAAAACCGGAACAAGCAGAGAACTTTCACAGCCAACTGAGGAAGCTTATCGGAAGCCAAACGCGTCTTGGCAGAGGACACACAGATCGGGACTATTAATTTAAAGCCCTATAGAGCTATTTTTATGTTTTTTATTTTCTAGTCTACTGTGTATAATTTATTAGTTTGTATTTTATTCAGCAATAAATGTAGTAGTATTTATCACTGCATCCTGCACTTTTTCCGGTTAAGGGTTAGGTGTCACCCCAATTTGACACTGAGCCTGCAAACTCTGAGCCAGTATTTATAAGGCTCTTAAAGAGGTGAGCACCCTATTTTCTTTTTAAATATCAACCCAATAGGATTTCTGAAAATACTACACCCAGAGTCTCTCTCCTCTTTTCTTCTATATATACATTGTGGAGTGGAGGAAAGCAAGAATTTTTGAAGAATTGAAAGGGGTCAAGTTGTCTACCTTAAAGAGACACGGAAGCCTAGAAGTTTAGAGCCTAATATCTAAAAAGGCTCTAAATTATGTGAGTAGTTTTAACTCACACATTATAATACCACTTTATATATATATACAATACTTCACTATCATTTTGTATATTTTTTCTGTTTCTGTTTTTCATGTACATCCCCAAATAAGTATTTAGAGGGGTAAGTTATATGTATATTCATACACTTGTTCTGTACAGATCTATATAGCGCTGCACTCAAATTAGAGGCTTGGAAGGTGGAAGCACCAACCAGACCTCTAGTTAATTGTTGTCCTTTGGTAATTAATGAAATAAATGAAACGCCCTGAGGGTAAAAAAAAAAAAATTAAAGTTAATCCTCAGGGGTTAAAAAAAATGAGATCACAGTAAAATGTAGTTTCACAAGGTGGAAGCCTGGTGTATGAATAAAGTGTGAAGGCACACTTATTCATACACCAGGCTTCCACCTTGTGAAACTTTCTAAAAACCAGGTTTTAATACCTATCTTGAAAAGCCATCACCTAAGTGCCAATTCAAATGACTGACCTTTTGGACAAACTATCAGATCCTGCTATTAATTCAGTTGACATTCAAAATGTCTTCTCTATAAATCCTTTGACGAATAGTTCTAATAATACCGTTATCAACGATGCATTTTTTGAAATACAGAAATTATATCAACAACACATCAGGAGCTTCTGGGAACTAACAAGTTTAAATCAATACATCAAACAAAAACTAGTTCCTAGAGGTCTCCGACCAGACATACTCCTACCAGACAAAATACAAACAGAGGAACAACAAAATGAATGGAATGCCATTTTGTTGGATTGTTCTGCCAGACTAATGACTTTCCAAGTCAAACTAGAAACTACACATCTAGAGGAAACTAACACCAAATTACAAAATGAGATCGTACAAATAAAGAGGTTTAAAACAGATAATCTCTTCTCCCCTATGGAAACGAAATTACAAAAAAAATATCGAACACTTTAGACAAAACCTGAGAATTAAAAAACCTACCAAATTCCAAAGGGATTTTAACGATTTCAAAGAGGGGGCAATCTTTCGCAAAAAACGCGAACCACAAACACTGTTGGAGGCTTTAACGCTTTCAGCGCTTTTAGCGCGCAGACACGAGTTTTTTCCTCGCACACAATTACAGAGTACAGACACCTATACGCTAGCGAGTTATTCTGATTAAGAGAGGTGCCCTTGAAGGCACAGGTGTATTCTGACAATACGGTTTTTTTTCTCATCTCTCTCTCTCTACTACTTGTAGTCAGCTCTTTTACCTGGCAGGTGCCCTTGAAGGCACAGTTACATCTTTACTTCTTCTTCTTATATCTATACTGGGGTTATATATAATTAACTACAAGAAGTTGTTTGCTCGGGTTGCAATCCCCTGTACATCACTATCTGTACAACTCTCATCAGTAGTCTGACAATTCCTAAACCACTCCTAGACCGTAGCTTGTATCTGATAACGACACCTGACAGTATCTTTTTGCTACATTATTTCGATGTCAAACTTTCATATCATTTGTAACAGAGTACTCCTTATGAACTGCAGCTGCAGATAATCTCTATTTTAGAGCCTGATCACATTTAACAGAGCACTCTTGATACCCTGTAACAGTGAATTAACTGTAACAGTAAATATTTCAAACAACATCTCTGTAACGGATCACCTGGCACCCCGACTAGGTACCTCAGTTAAAGGATGCCCCTAGCACTTCCTGAGGACTCCAAGCACTGCAGCAGACACCAAAACCACCAAACCGTAGGAGCATATGAATGCTCTCAAGCATATGAATGCTGTAGACAGTTGAATAGGAACCATACGAACAGGTTTACTCTCCTAGCAGTCAAACTGGAACAGCATACAATAAATCCTTCCCCCAATAATGAGACGACACTTCACTTTGAGGGTTAAAACAGGAACTCCCTGTACTGTCACATACAGTCTCTTTTTATTCCCAATCCACAAACATAGTACAGCCCACAGGGCGTTACAAAACAACCAATCAATCCGTACAATACACCCAGACACTCCCCCACAAAATCCTCCCCTCTGCATGTGATATGATTACTGAACACAATGGGTAATCTCATTATCACCGGCAGAGGAATACAGTTTTCACACAATATTTATAACTTCTAAAATATACATGTCACAAACATAAAACATACATTTTCATAATCAATCCATTCAGGGGAACAACATATTAAAAAATGGCACGAATCAGACCAGGGGTTCAAAAGTTAAGGACCACTATAGTGCCAGGAAAACATACTCGTTTTCCTGGCACTATAGTGCCCTGAGGGTGCCCCCACCCTCAGGGACCCCCTCCCGCCCGGCTCTGGAAGGGGGAAAGGGGTTAAAACTTACCTTTTTCCAGCGCTGGGCGGAGAGCTCTCCTCCTCCTCTCCTCCTCCGTTCCTCCTCCTGGGCTGAATGCGCACGCGCGGCAAGAGCTGCGCGCATTCAGCCCGTCGCATAGGAAAGCATTTACAATGCTTTCCTATGGACGCTTGCGTGCTCTCACTGTGAAAATCACAGTGAGAAGCACGCAAGCGCCTCTAGTGGCTGTCAATGAGACAGCCACTAGAGGATTAGGGGGAAGGCTTAACCCATTCATAAACATAGCAGTTTCTCTGAAACTGCTATTTATAAAAAAATGGGTTAACCCTAGAAGGACCTGGCACCCAGACCACTTCATTAAGCTGAAGTGGTCTGGGTGCCTAGAGTGTCCTTTAAAGGGAAAGTCCTTTGTGACTAAATGAAGCATGGCTTTCTGGCCCAAACCAGTTTCAGAGTCTTCTATCCTGGAGAGTAATTCAATTATCTCCCAGGACAGACACAAGACTCCATTAAGCACATGGTTGCAAAAAGACACAAAACACTTTAAAATACATAAAGTCACCTTTTACCCATAAGACACAGACATTTCACATATCCCCAGATAGCTGGGATCTGAGCGCACAAAACTACCGAATAGCGCTCAGATCCTATTCACACAGTTCAACTGCCATGGAGCCGAAGACTTTAACTACACGAATGGGCTCCAGGGCATAGCTATCTGGGTTAAAACATTCACATAAAGTCTGGTCCATAGTCCAAAGGCAAGAGGCGGGCAAGCAGCCCCCTCCAAGGACACGTGGCGCAGTCGGTTTCGCTACAATCTCCGTTCTTTAGATGCTGTTTGTCTGTTTTAATTCTTACATTTCTGCATATTATCTTTTCATGCTTGTCTATGCGTATGTCTTGACGTATTAAGAGTATATGTGTGGAATGATCACTTTGTATTTCGTTCATTATTAAAGTTATTTTTTAGAATATATATTATAGGCAGTATTTTTTCTCTTTTTGCTCGCAACCACAGTAAAATGTAGTCCCTGCCAATTGATCACTGTAGTCAGTGATCAATTGGTAGGGATCTGGCTTAATTTTTATTTTAAATGGGTAAAAGGGGGTGGAATTTAACTTTAATTATATAATTTATTTTTTTTTGCAAGGAGAAAATTATCACTGCTGATCCGTCTCCCTGCACTTCACACTGACCGCGGAAATTCAATCTATTCTAATGGTCTATATCTAACTTGATAAGTATTAACGGTGACCAGTGGAAATCCAAAACAGCAGATTGGAATGAGCTTTAACGGTGGCCAATGTTTTCTAAGTCTGGTTCTCCCTCCATGTTGCCCCTTCTCCTTCTCTCTCCCTTCATGTTACCCCCTCTCCTCTCTCCCTCCATGTTACCCCTTCTCTCTCTCTCCATGTTGCCCCCTCTCCTTCTCTCTCCCTCCATGTTACCCCCTTTCCTTCTCTCTCCATGTTACCCCCTCTCCTTCTCTCTCCCTCCATGTTACCCCCTCTCCTTCTCTCTCCATGTTACCCCTCTCCTTCTCTCTCTCCATGTTACCCCCTCTCATTCTCTTTCTCTCCATGTTACCCCTGTTACGGTTGCCTCCAGGCTGGCTGGAAGTTGCACCGTAGAAAGGATGCTCCTAGCGCTCACCAAAGGACCATCAGCACCGTAGACACCATAACTACTGCGTAGACACCATAAGTACTGCAGACTCCCCGAACCGCCGCTGCTGGGCTAGGATCTCGCCGGCTGCTATCCACCCTGGACCTACAACCAGGCTCCAGGTTCCAGTAGGTGAACCTCTTCCTTCTGTAGAGCGAAGCAGGATCAGGAACAAGAGCTCTTACAAGAGCTCAGTGGCTAAGGGAGTACGAAGAGCATAGCAATCCCTATAGTGATTATAGCTGTCCCCTACAAACATGAGTCGAGGCTGCAAGTTAGAGGGTCAAGTCATTCTGTTTATTGACACCAAAAGAACCTTCTTTTATGCAGGTTTCCCTTAGATAGGACCACCCACAGGGTTTTACACAACAACCAATCATACACGTATATTACAGAAACACTCCCAGCAATTACACATAAAATCCTCCCCTCTGCCTGTGATCTAATTATGGTACACAATGGTTTAACATAATTAACACAGGCAGTAAAAATACAGTTTTTATACATATCCTGTAACTTTAAAACCACACAACCAATCTTCATAAAAATGACATATTTAGAATCAGCAACCTATAAAATATATACATAGCCAAAAATCAGCCAAATCCATCCAGGGGTTAAAAAGTTAGCTGGAGGTCCCTTTATGACCGACTGCAAGCACATTTTCCTGCCCAAAACAGTGCCATAGATTTTGGCTGTGCGGTCGGTCTATTTCAGGCTGAAAAAACGACTAAGTCCCATCGCCGAATGGGACTTAGTCTCTGCGGCTGAAAGTTAAGTATGGGAGAAGGTAAGGCTCAGCGGTGTTCGCGAAAATGTGTAGCCGATTTTAGTTCCATGAATTTGGCTACACATACCGCTGACCTCGTGCGAATGATCAAAGATGGCCGCCGCCACGTGTTCGACAGACGAACAAAGGCCACCCAGCATTGTCAATTAAGCTGCGGTTAACCGCAGCTTCTGGGAGGTAAATTGCCGACACACTCCCAATACAGGTGGTCCGCCTGTGTGGTACTTGGTTCAGTAAGCCCCATTTACTGAACCAAGTGGGAAATAGCCAGGAACAAAGGGTTTTAACCAGGTCTGGGGCCACAGGGGACACCGTCTTAAAGGGGCAGTGTCCCAAACAAGTCTGGGGACACCGTCTTAAAGGGGCAGTGTCCCAATTTTCCCTATGCCCCAAAAAGGTGCTTAAAGGGCCAGCACCAGTTCCATAAAGAGTCCATAAGCCCCAATATGCCCACCGACTGTCTTATAGGGCCATACACACCCAATAAAAGTCCATAAGTTTTCACAATCTCCCAGGGGCCATAGTCATGCGGGAGGAGGCTGGCAAACCCAGGGAAGCAGGGCAATTTGTCATTTAAAGGGCCAGTTACAAATAGCAGTTTGTAACAACCCCCTCTCCTTCTCTCTCTCTCTCTCCATGTTACCCCTCTCCTTCTCCCTCTCTCTCCATGTTACCCCCTCTCCTTCTCTCTCTCTCCATGTTACACCCTCTCCTTCTCTCTCCCTCCATGTTGCCCCCTCTCCTTCTCTCTCCCTCCATGTTACCCCCTCTCCTTCTCTCTCTCCAGGTTACCCCCTCCTTCTCTCTCTCTCCATGTTACCCCCTCTCCTTCTCTCCCTCCATGTTACCCCCTCTCCTTCTCTCTCCCTCCATGTTACCTGTGGCAAAACTAGCCACTTCAGACTGTATGCGTATAAATGTGTTGCTGTGACTTTAAGAATGTGAGAACCAAGCATGTACCTATTTTTTTCATGTTAGGTGAACGAGATCATTCGTATGCTGGCAGCAGGAAAACCACCAGCATTCATACAGTAGTTTCACGAGCAGTGAATTTCAACCCTGTTCGTGAAACGAATAAACTACTGAATGAGAGACTACACACAGGAGGTCGTGTGGCTCTCATTAAGCATTGCAACAATGTACCCTTCGGTAATTATTGAGATACAGGTTGGCCGTCGTTCGGCTACCGAACACACGGTGGTTTGGCCATCTTGGATCCTTTGTTAGCCCAGCGGTATTTGGTCATCGAGCGCCTGGAACTGAAATCTGCTACTCGATGGCACGAATACCGCTGGACATCCAGGCCATTCGGGAGTGCTTGTTATTCAGTAGTTTGTTCCCCTATATGCATTGAGTATTTTGAGGTGAATGTAAAATAATATGTGTTTTCATGCGGTGTTCGGTTAGTTAGACTGGGATCTGAGCGGTACTTTCACGAAAGGTGTGCTCAGACCCCAGCTATCTACCGAACGGTCATTCGGTAAAATATCATGAATAATGTAGAAGTTATGGATTTTTTGTGTGAAATGTTAGTTCTGCTGCACGGAGGGATAATCCAATTAACTGGCTTTTTTAATGGGAGTATCCCTCTCGTGCAGCAGTGCATGATGGGAGAAATGTCCGGGTTGTTAAGTCCCCCATGTAGTCCCCTAGTGTACAACCCCTGTAATGTCAGTAGGGAAACCCCTTGCATGGGGAACTGCATAAATACTGTGACCTGTGATTAAAAGCTCATTTGACTCCCAGCCTATGTGTCGTCTAGTTCTTGGGAAGGAAAGGATTTATACAACGCTACCGGGATTATTACATGCTGTACTTATTTTGCCTGGATTATTGTAAGCTGTTTCTGTTACCAGCGGAGACACTGTGGATTATACTACCTCTCCGCTACAATTGGTGGCAAGCGACGGGATTTCATACACCCAGCAAACCAGCGTTCGGCAGTAACCACACGAATAAAGAGGAGAAGCAGCAGTTCGGCAGAATAAGCCATTCGGATAGAACCAGCGTTTGGTAGATATGTCAAAATATACGAACAACTGGTGAATGGAGTCGAATTATGCAGCATTGAAACAAACTACACTAAAAGAATTATTAGAAGCAAGGGGAAAAAGCGCCAGCAATAAAACCAAGGCAACCCTTGTGGCAGAACTGATGGAAGGGGACAGAAAAACCACTGCAGCAGTTCCACAAGAAATAGACCGCAATGAATTTGACAAAGAGATGAGGAGCAGGTTAGCCTTTTATCCAGAGACCCCTCCCATGGAGATACTGACCCGACTGATGGCAGACGTACAGGAATACCTAGTGGTCAGACTCCAAGCAAATCAGCGGGCCGGGGAAAGGGCCACAACGTCTGTCAGCACTACCCCGGGGAAAGCCAAATTTCCCTATCAAGCTTTTAAGAGCTATACAGAAACTGACGGTGATGTGGATGACTACCTGCAAGATTTTGAGAGGTTGTGTCAACTACACGTCATCAGCACAGCAGATCGGGTACCTTTACTAGCAGGGAGACTAGCTGGTCGCGCAGCAGAGGCGTACCGGGCCGTGCCAGATGAGGACAGTAGAGACTATGGTAAAGTGAAACAAGCCATTTTAGCCCGGTATGTGATTATCTCAGAGGCATACCGACTAAAATTTCGGGACGTTAAGAAACCAAGTAAAGACACCCACATAGAGTGGGCGCACCGCCTGCAGCGAGCCACAAAGGGGTAGTTGGAAGCCACCCAAGTTAACACACTAGAGGACCTGTTCCAGCTGATGGTCATGGAACAGTTCTTCGACGGGATACCTTCACATCTACAAAACTGGGTAGGAGACCGGAAACCACACACCCTGCAAGAGGCCGCCAAGCTGGCAGACGAGTTCTTAGATACCCGGAGGGACCAACGCACCAGTCTACACACCTACAACACCATTACCCGCTGTGACCTCCAACATCCAGCCACGACCTGGGGTAAGCCAAAATACCTACACCTCCAGGTACCCTACACGCCCTCCGATTCGTTGCCACACCCGCAACCAGCAGAGCCACATCCAGCGAGACTGCCCCCGCAACCGACCCAGGTCAAAACTTTAAAGTTCCATTTCTCCCGAACCACTGAACCGAATGAGCTGATTTTTTAATATGTTGGTCCCCCAGAATAGGACCGGATTTATGCATGTACCCCAGGTATTTGGGGTACATCCAAAACGTGGGAAAAATGTGTCTTTGTTAATTGGGTTACAAGCTTATCCGAGGGGAGTAGATGTGTGGGATGTACCTTATGTTTTATTGGTTGTTGTGTTAATTATGTGTGTGTCTCCCTTGCATGGGCAGAATCACATAAAAGGAGAGTACTTGCCATTAAAATTCAGTTCTTCTTGACCCTTCAAAACGTAGCCTTGTCTCGTTATTGAAAGGGGATATGCAGCTTAATCACTTAGCTCTTCTAAGAGCTCTGCCTGACTCCTGCCTTGGATCGAGTGGATGGGAATAAGCGACTCCACTACTATACAGCGACTTGCCGGGAAGAAAAGGACGTCTCCAATGGCTGATACCCTCTTACTACCTGGGTAGCCGTTACATTGGTGGTAGCGGTGGGATGGTCCTTTCATCCACAGAGCAAGTGCTGAATGGAGTCTCAGTACGACCGGCTGAAGAGACCCACACTGAAAGATCTACTGGAGAGTCGTGGACGGAGTGCCAGTAACAGACCATGGAGGGAGCTGATAGCTGACCTACTGGAACTGGACAAAATGGATCGATGGAAGTCACCGCATTGTGCTGAGGAGACTAACCATGTATCCAACCACGTCAGTAGAACTGATTGAGCGGCTGTTCCTAGACCTGAAAGCAGAGATCCGGGAGAAGCGGGGCCACAAAATCGAACTGGTAAGAGCACAGCAGCCTATTACACAGACAGTTCAGGCCCCCCCTACAACTAACACGGCAAAGAAGGTTCCTTTCACAGCGTTTAAAGCATTTGTGGAGAATGAAGATGAGATTGACGGCTATCTAGCCGGTTTTGAGAGACAGTGCTCGTTGCATCAAGTACCCCCGGAGCAATGGGTCACTATCATGTCCGGGAAACTATCCGGCAAGGTGAACAAAGCCTTTCGGGCTCTCAACTCCGAGGAGATATTGCAGTATCAGCAAGTCAAGGATGCCCGCCTCACCAGATATGCCGTGACGCCAGAGACTTACCGTCACCGCTTCCGGGAGTCCAAGAAAAAGGCTGTGGACTCCCACATGGAATGGGCAAACCGGCTACAAAGAGTGGCATCCCTCTGGATCAAGGGCTGCCACGCAGACACCGGGGAGAAAGTTTTACAGTTGTTCCTAATGGAACATTTCTTCCAGGACTTGTCTGCTGACTTACAGGACTGGGTGCGAGACCGCTGTCCTTTAACCTTGACCGATGCGGCTCGGTTGGCCGATGAGTACGCCGAAACGAGAAAAGTGAGTCAAAGTACTTCTCGACCAGCTCACAAGGTAGAACATCGTACCCCAGCTATCATGCCTCGCCCGGAGTTCCATGCTCCCTTACCCCCAGGGCCGTCTCGCCCTCAGGGGTCCAACAACTACCCCCAGGATTTGTCGAGAACAACCTGTCACCGGTGCAGCAACACTGGACATATTGACCGTTTCTGCTCCTTGGGATCCTCCACTACCAACTGGAGGCGCGCCTCACCCAACGTTGAGACCATCTCACCTCGTACCTCCGCCGCACATTGCCTGGAGACCGAAATGGGACCGGAGGAATGCTTGGGCATCCTATATGAGGCCGACCCGATCCAGGCCGCATCACCTGACAACCGTCAGCATCATCGCCAGGAGGTGCGAGTAAATGGACAGGTGGCACAAGGCTTGAGGGACACCGGTGCTACCATCACCCTGATGCAAAGGCATCTCGTCAAACCAGAACATTTGTCTAACCGCACAGTTGCTGTACGGGTAGCGGGAGGAGCTGTGTTCCGCTTACCTACTACCCGGGTACACTTGGACTGGGGGGTCAGGTCTCGGAAAACCACTGTGGGCATCATGGACAACCTACCTGCCAAAGTCGTGTTGGGCAACGATATTGGCCCGCTGGCTTCGGCATACCTACCCACAACCGCTGCTGCTTGCCCAGTGACCACCCGATCACAGACCCATGCTGCCGATGACTCTTCTCCAGGACGGGAGACCCAGGTAAGCAATGAACCGACCCTTAGACCCAATACAGTAGAGAGACCTCTAGCTTGGGATACCCCAGAAGAGTTTGGGAGAGAAACCAGGGAGGACCCCACCCTTCAAAGGTACCGGGGGGGATGAGCGGGAAAGGTTTATATGGGATAACGACAGGTTATACAGGTTAACCGAAGGTAGGAAGAGAGGCTGTGTCCCTTCGCAGAAGCGCCAACTGGTGGTACTTAGAAAGTACCAGTTGGCACTTCTCCGAATCAGCCATGATATTCCCTTGGCAGGGCACCTGGGTGGTAACAGCACAACTTACAGGATCACCCAGACCTTCTTTTGGCCGGGGATCTCGAAGGATGTGCGACGTTACTGCAGCACGTGTGATGTCTGCCAACAAGTAGGGAAAAGAGGGGACCACCCTAGGGCTTGACTGTCACCCATGCCCGTAATCGAAGAGCCGTTTAGCAGGGTGGCAGTCGACCTAGTGGGGCCCCTACCCAACCCCAGTCCATCAGGTAAGAAATACATTCTTACCGTGGTGGACTATGCTACATGCTACCCGGAAGCCTTCGCTCTGACGAATATGCAGGCTGACACTGTCGCCAGTGCCTTGGTCGGGATATTCACCAGAGTAGGATTTCCCCAAGAAATACTGTCTGACAGAGGGACTCAGTTTACCGCAGACTTAACCCAACAGTTATGGAAGGTGTAGCGGATGGCACCAGGCGACCATACAAAAATACTGTATAAAGCTGCATCCGTGTATCTGCTGTATTTTCTGTGTATTAAAAAGAATTGTATTTCTCTGATTGTTCGGTAGTTTCATTCCCTTAGTTTATTCGAATGAAACTACCGAACAACCAGACCTCCCCTGTGTGAAGTGTGTCCTCAATTACCCGTTGCAACATTGTTGCGAACGGGTAATTGAACAGTAAGTAGCCGTCCTTTGTTCTCGGGCCATTCGACAAACGAACACGTGGGGGGCCATTTTAAAACTCCCGAACAGCGGTGTTTTGCCGTCGAGTGTCTGGAACTAAAATCGGACACTCGAGTAGGCGAACACCGCTGAGACCTCCACAGCCCTGGTCCGTTCGGTTCCAAACTACCGAACGGCCCCTCGTTCGGTAGATAGAGAATACCGAACGAGGGGATTCAGGCGAACCCTCCCTAGCCTCTATAGCTAGAGGCTTTCGTGTATTTTATTCCCTTATGCCAGGACCGACCGCAAGGCCCATTCACATGGAACCGAATTCGGCTATCTCAGTTCGTGCGGTCGGTCATTTTATTCCCTCCATACTTTTCCCGAACCCCTGGTCTGATCTGGGTGATTTGTGGATATGTTGTTCACCCAGATCAGGGCTACCAGGGGATGTATGATTTAAAGAGGTACCCCTACGTTTAGGGGTACATCCAGAAATGGGGGGAATTGGTGTGCTGGATAAGGGGATTATCATGCTGGCTGAGGGGAGGAGATGTGTGGGAGGTTACCAGGACAGGATTGGCTACTGTAATAATTACTGTAAGTCCCTCCCTTGCATGGGAGCATGCTTTATAAGGAGACTGTGATTAAAGGCTTGTCAGTTATGCTCCTGAAACTGTGGGTCGTCCAGTTATTGGGATTGCTGTTGGGATATTGCTGTATTTTACCTGCTGGAAACCCTGCCTTTGGATGTACTATTTACTTGTTCCTGAGTCTCACTTGGATTATAAGCGGAGATAACCGTGGTAATATTGCATCTCCGCTACATTGGTTGGCAGCGCTGGGATCCAGACTCACAGAGGAACAAGCCTAAATGGAGTACGGATGGAGATTGATTTTGCCACACTAAAACGCTCCACGCTAAAAGACCTTCTGGAGGCAAAGGGTATACAAGCCAGCAATAAGACAAAAGCGGCACTTATCACTGAACTGATGGCGGAGTACCGAATGGAAGGCGATTCGGTTCCCGAACAGGGGAATTCGGGAGAAACACCGGAACAAAGGGAGTTCCAGAGGCAGGTACAATTTCGGCTGTCTTTCTATGGGGAACACCCTCCAACAGAGATTGTTTCCAAAACGATAACGGAGGTCCAGGAATTTATACTGAGGAGTCAAACAGCGGCCCCAGAACGCAGCTCTGCAGTAAATATGCCACATGAAGGTAAGCCGAAAATACCGTACCAGGCTTTTAAAACATATGTGGAGGCAGAGGAAGATATAGACGCTTTCCTGCAAGATTTCGAGAGACTGTGTGCACTGCATAGAATCAGCGCAGAGGACTGGGTACCTATTTTGGCAGGGAGGTTAACTGGGAGGGCAGCTGAGGCATACCGGACTGTACCGAATGATAAAATACGGAATTACCACAAAGTGAAAGAAATTATATTGGCCAGGTATGCTATAACACCAGAAGCATACCGGCGGAGATTCAGGGATTTAAAGAAGGTGGAGAAAGACTCACATGCTGAGTGGGCATGCAGACTACAACGAGCAGTCTTGGGGTGGGTGCAAGCGAGCAAGGCACGGTCTATGGAGGATGTATTGCAAATGGTACTGCTGGAGCAATTTTATGAAGGAGTAACCAGCGAGGTACAGGAGTGGGTAAGAGACAGAAACCCTACCTCCCTTACCGAAGCAGCCAGGAAGGCAGACGAGTACCTGGATGCACGCAGGCAGCAAAAACCTGCAGCTCCAAAAGTACCTTTTAAAACCTTTGGGGGAAATAACTACACGCCAGCTCTACCAAGGTCACTGCCACCACCACCACCACCCGCTACACAGCCACGTTTCCGCCAGCCCACGTCGGGCCCTTGCCACCACTGCCAGAAGTGGGGACATTATAAAAGGGAATGCCCCCAGCTGCGGGACCGTTCCACCTGGATCCGACCCGGTCCACCACCACCACCGAGAGCCGCCGCAGCCCATCACTACCAGGACATCGTGGCCACACCGTATGGTTCAGCAGTTCCCATCACAACAGTAGAGCAGTGGGAGGTACTGCACGAGGCAGATCCCGTCCAGGCTAACGCAGACAACCGCCAGCATCACAGGCAGACCGTGTATCTGGAGGGTAAAGCGGTTCAGGGGCTACGTGACTCAGGAGCCACCATCACCCTGGTAAAAGTCACCTGGTCTCAGACCAAGCTAAACTTAGTAAGACTGTGGCCGTCAGGGTAGCCGGGGGAGCAGTATACCGGCTACCCACAGCAAGGGTACATTTGCATTGGGGAGCGGGGGCAGGGCATGTGGAGGTGGGGTTGATGCCGCAGTTACCGGCGGAGGTTTTATTGGGGAACGATCTGGGGAGGCTCACATCTGCTTTTGAGCCCCAGACACCCACCACAGGAGAAGCTCACCCTGTGGTCACTCGACAACAGGCCCGCACCCAGGACTACAACACACTCCCGGAGGTTCAGGTAAGAGATCCTTCCCCTTCCCCTGACTGTGTCCCCTGGGCCCCTCTTAACGAATTTGCAGCTGAGGTAGTGACTGACCCCACCTTGCAGGTGTATAGGGACAAGGTGACAGCAGACACGCCTGGGGAGGAGGGCGAAAGGTTTATTTGGGACAACCAGCTGTTATAGCGGGAGACGGATAAGCAGGTATCCGGGTCAGACCCGATTGTGATGAGGCAGTTAGTGGTACCTCAGCGGTACCGGGCGGAGTTACTACGGATAGCCCATGACATTCCGCTATCTGGACATTTAGGGGTCAGCAGGACCCGATACAGGTTAACCCAAAGTTTCTTTTGGCCGGGAATTAGCCAGGAGGTGCGCAGGTATTGCAACACGTGCGATACCTGTCAAAGGGTGGGGAAAAGGGGGGACCGGCGCAAGGCCAAGTTACATCCCCTCCCCATAATCGAGGAACCCTTTAGCAGGGTAGCAGTTGACCTAATAGGACCCCTCAACAAAGCAAGCCCGTCAGGTAAAAGATTTATCCTGACAGTAGTAGATTATGCCACTAGATATCCAGAGGCGGTGGCCCTGACGAATATACAGGCTGAGACAGTAGCAGAAGCCCTGATGAAGATATTCTCCCGGGTGGGACTCCCCAGGGAGATTGTCTCCGATCAGGGCACCCAGTTCACCGCCGAAGTCACGCAGCGCCTCTGGAAGTTTTGTGACATTAAGCCGGTCATTAGTTCCCCTTACCACCCCCAGACGAATGGGCTCTGCGAACGTTTCAACGGTACATTGAAACAAATGCTCCGAACCTTCGCAGAGACCCACAAGGACTGGGAGAAGTTCCTGCCACACCTCCTCTTTGCTTACCGGGAGGTGCCGCAGGAATCCACTGGGTTCTCCCCATTTGAACTATTGTTTGGCCGCAGGGTACGAGGGCCTTTAGATTTGATCAGAGAGCATTGGGAGGGAGAACGGAGCACTGACGGTACCCCCATCATACCCTATGTGTTGGCATTCCGAGACCGCCTTGAGGCCTTAACTCAGACGGTACGCGAGAATTTGCAGGCGGCTCAGACACGCCAACGCACATGGTATGATCGGGGCGCCAGGGACCGTAGCTTTCAGGTCGGGCAGAAGGTGTTAATCTTAAAACCTGTCCGACACGATAAGCTGCAGGCCGCCTGGCAGGGCCCTTATAAGGTGGTGGAACAACGGTGTGACACCACTTATATAATCGGCTCGTGCGTTGGTACTGGGGGGCGACGCATGCTCCATGTGAACATGATGAAGCCCTACCAGGAGCGCTCGGAGGAAGTGACCGCTATATGTGCGCCTAACTCCGAGGAGTTTGACAGTTTACCTCTCCCGGATCTGCTGGGAGAGGGTCAGTTATCCGGGGACTTAGGGGAGGTCACCCTGGGGGATCGGTTGAGCCCACAGGAGCGGAGCGAGGTACAACAGCTGTTGAGGGAGAAGCAGGATATCTTCTCTAATGTACCTGGTTACACTCCTCTGGCCACTCACCGAGTAGACACCCCAGGGCAACTTCCCATGCGTCAGACCCCGTACCGCATCCCAGAAGCGGTACGGGCGAACATGCGCAAGGAGATAGATGAGATGCTCCAGCTGGGGGTGATTGAGCCCTCTGACAGCCCCTGGGCATCTCCGGTAGTACTAGTACCAAAGCGGGACGGCACGACCGGTTTTGTGTAGACTACCGGAGATTAAATGAGAAGACGGTATCGGACGCCTATCCTATGCCCAGGATAGACGAACTCCTGGATCGGATGGCGAGGGGGCACTATCTCACCACAATTGACTTGTGTAAAGGGTATTGGCAAATACCCTTGGCACAAGACGCCATCCCTAAGTCGGCCTTTGTCACCCCATTCGGCTTGTACCAATTTAAGGTCATGCCGTTTGGGATGAAAAACGCCCCGGCTACTTTTCAGCGGATGGTGGACCGCCTCCTAGATGGGTTCCAGGATTATACCTGCGCATACCTCGACGATATTGCCATCTTCAGCAATACCTGGCAGGAACATCTGACCCATATAGGAGCGGTCCTAGACAGGATTAGGGCCGCTGGTTTAAGGCTGAAACCAGCCAAATGCAGCATAGGGATGGCTGAAGTACAGTACCTAGGTCATCGGGTAGGATGTGGCAAGCAAAAGCCGGAACCAGCCAAAGTAGAGGCTGTAGCTCAATGGCCCACCCCTAGGACTAAGACCCAGGTGTTAGCGTTCTTAGGAACGGCCGGATACTACCGGAAATTTGTCCCGAATTACAGTGCCCTGGCCAAACCTCTCACCGACTTGACCCGTAAAAACCTACCCCGCCAAGTAACCTGGACCCCGGAGTGTGAACAGGCATTTCAGTTGTTAAAAGATGCATTGACAAATGCCCCTGTCTTGGCCGCTCCCAATCCAACTAAACGTTTTCTTGTCCACACAGACGCTTCTATGTTTGGATTGGGAGCAGTATTAAGCCAAGTCGGGGCCGATGGCGGAGAACATCCCGTGGCTTACATCAGCCGGAAACTGTTACCTCGAGAAGTAAGCTACGCCGCCATCGAGAAAGAATGCCTGGCTGTGGTGTGGGCCCTGAAGAAATTACAGCCATATTTGTACGGACAAGCTTTTTCCCTGCTCACGGATCACAACCCGTTAGTATGGCTAAACCGGGTGGCTGGGGACAATGCCCGGCTGCTGCGCTGGAGTCTGGCGCTGCAGCCCTTTGACTTTAATATCCAGTACCGCCCGGGTAAACAGAATGGAAATGCTGATGGGTTGTCTCGACAAACTGACCTAGAGAAATGATCCGTGAGCCTCCCCGGACATCCCCAAGCCGATCCGTGTTGGATCAGACTGTGTATGCCGGCTTGTGGGCAAGGGGGAGCAGTGTAGCGGATGGCACCAGGCGACCATACAAAAATACTGTATAAAGCTGCATCCGTGTATCTGCTGTATTTTCTGTGTATTAAAAAGAATTGTATTTCTCTGATTGTTCGGTAGTTTCATTCCCTTAGTTTATTCGAATGAAACTACCGAACAACCAGACCTCCCCTGTGTGAAGTGTGTCCTCAATTACCCGTTGCAACATTGTTGCGAATGGGTAATTGAACAGTAAGTAGCCGTCCTTTGTTCTCGGGGGTGGCCGCCATTCGACAAACGAACACGTGGCGGCGGCCATTTTAAAACTCCCGAACAGCGGTGTTTTGCCGTCGAGTGTCTGGAACTAAAATCGGACACTCGAGTAGGCGAACACCGCTGAGACCTCCACAGCCCTGGTCCGTTCGGTTCCAAACTACCGAACGGCCCCTCGTTCGGTAAATAGAGAATACCGAACGAGGGGATTCAGGCGAACCCTCCCTAGCCTCTATAGCTAGAGGCTTTCGTGTATTTTATTCCCTTATGCCAGGACCGACCGCAGGGCCCATTCACATGGAACCGAATTCGGCTATCTCAGTTCGTGCGGTCGGTCATTTTATTCCCTCCATACTTTTTCCGAACCCCTGGTCTGATCTGGGTGATTTTTGGATATGTTGTTCACCCAGATCAGGGCTACCAGGGGATGTATGATTTAAAGAGGTACCCCTACGTTTAGGGGTACATCCAGAAACGGGGGGAATTGGTGTGCTGGATAAGGGGATTATGATGCTGGCTGAGGGGAGGAGATGTGTGGGAGGTTACCAGGACAGGATTGGCTACTGTAATAATTACTGTAAGTCCCTCCCTTGCATGGGAGCATGCTTTATAAGGAGACTGTGATTAAAGGCTTGTCAGTTATGCTCCTGAAACTGTGTGTCGTCCAGTTATTGGGATTGCTGTTGGGATATTGCTGTATTTTACCTGCTGGAAACCCTGCCTTTGGATGTACTATTTACTTGTTCCTGAGTCTCACTTGGATTATAAGCGGAGATAACCGGGGTAATATTGCATCTCCGCTACAGAAGGTCTGTGGTATTAAGACCCTCCTCAGCTCACCTTACCACCCCCAGGCTAACGGTCTCTGTGAGCGCTTTAATGGTACACTGAAACAGTTACTGTGGACGTTTACAGCGGAATACAGAGACTGGGAGCGATTCTTGCCGCACCTCTTGTTTGCATTTCGAGAGGTGCCACAGGAGTCCACTGGATTCTCTCCGCTTGAGCTGCTCTATGGAAGGAGAGTTCGAGGCCCACTCAACCTCATCCGAGAGCACTGGGAAGGAGAGATGGAACATGAGGGTGCCCCCATTGTGCCATATGTTCTGGAGATGCGGGACAGCATGGAGCAGTTAGCTCGGATGGCACGAGACCATCACCATGCTGCCCAGGGTCGACAGAAAGGATGGTATGATCGGGGCGCCCGACAGAGAACTTTCCAGGTGGGACAGAAGGTTCTGGTACTGTGTCACTGTACCCCTAATCCCCTCCCCCAGCCCTGTGTCACCGTACCCCTAATCCCCTCCCCCCAGCCCTGTGTCACCGTACCCCTAATCCCCTCTCCCCCAACCCTGTGTCACCGTACCCCTAATCCCCTCCCAGCCCTGTGTCAGTGTACCCCCTGACCCCTCCCCAGCCCTGTGTCACCACGTACCCTAATCCCTCCCCAGCCCTGTGTCACGATGCGCTAATCCCCTCCCAAGCCATGTGTCACCCGTGCCCCTAATCCCTCCCCAACCCTGTGTCACCCGTACCCCTAATCCCTCCCCAGCCCTGTGTCACCCGTACCCTAATCCCCTCCCCAGCCCTGTGTCACCGTACCCCTAATCCCCTCCCCCAGCCCTGTGTCACCGTACCCCTAATCCCCTCCCCCAGCCCTGTGTCACCGTACCCCTAATCCCCTCCCCCAGCCCTGTGTCACCGTACCCCTAATCCCCTCCCCCAGCCCTGTGTCACCGTACCCCTAATCCCCTCCCCCAGCCCTGTGTCACCGTACCCCTAATCCCCTCCCCCAGCCCTGTGTCACCGTACCCCTAATCCCCTCCCCCAGCCCTGTGTCACTCTCTACCTTCACTGGATTAAATTTGATTGTTTATTAAAAGTAATTTTGCCCTCATCCATCATGGCGTCGAAGGGGGTGTCACTGACCGTGACGTCATTTCCTGTTTTTGAAAGGATTTCTGGCTAATCAGTTTAGCTCGCAGGCACCGCCCCCTCCTCACCCGGTAAGCTCCATTGCCCTCAGTGACGTCATATGTCTGCGCCGCTGGGAGCGGAGGGTAAGGCCGGGGGGTATCGGCTCATTGTGTTTATTGAGGTTATTCCTGGTTCCAGGTCAGGGGGTTATTATTGTCCTCAGTGACCGCTAATGCAGCCATTCATTACTTAGTGAGCAGCAGGGAGGATACTGGATCTTTAATACAATGCTGTCACAATTACAGACAATTACACTAACATGGAGAGAGAAGGGACAACATGGAGGGAGAGAGAGAATGAGAGGGAGTTACATGGAGGGAGAGAGAGGAGGAGAGGGAGTAACATGGGAGAGAGAAGAAGAGGGGGTAACATGGAGAGAGAGAGAGGAGGAGAGGGGGTAACATGGAGAGAGAGAGAAGGAGAGGGGGCTATTCTTGTCCTCAGTGACCGCTAATGCAGCCATTCATTACTTAGTGAGCAGCAGGGAGGATACTGGATCTTTAATACAATGCTGTCACAATTACAGACAATTACACTAACATGGAGAGAGAAGGGGCAACATGGAGAGAGAGAGAGAAGGAGAGTGGGTAACATGGAGAGAGAGAAGGAGAGTGGGTAACATGGAGAGAGAGAAGGAGAGGGGGTAACATGGAGAGAGAGAGAAGGAGAGGGGGTAACATGGAGAGAGGGAGAGAAGGAGAGGGGGTAACATGGAGAGAGAAGGAGAGGGAGTA
>OW240912.1:415907598-415946728 GCA_933207985.1 Pelobates cultripes | reverse complement strand
ACTCTCTGTACTCTGACAGTCTGTCTTCATCCCGCCTGATCCCACTCTGTCCCTGCACCCTCCACACACACACCCTCCCAAAAAATAAGTGTTTTATTTTTAAAATGTGTAAAAAAACATTAAATTCAATAAGCTGCATTTCACTCCTAAGTGGTTTTTTTTTCCCCACACAATAAAAAGTTAAATATACTGAAGCGCTTCAGTAACAATAATTATTTAAAGGAACACTCTGCTCAAATGGGCACCATCCCTCCCCCCATGAAACCACTGTTTAGTAGATATGCCCCCAATTAATTACATGCATGAATTTTTCATGCATGTATTCATTGGGTGTATATCTTAAAAAAAGCTTGGAAGGGTTGTAAACTGTGTTGGTCTAGAGGCGTTGAGTACTTAAGAGGTATGTCTGGTGCATCCACGGAAGGCCGCGACTGCATCGGACATGACATGGGTCCAGATAGGAACTGCAAACTCAGGGGCAGTCCCGGGCGGCAAAAGCTCTAGCTATGCCACTGCATAAGGCTATCCTAGCTATAGGATAAGGCCAGGGACTAATGCAAGTATTTAGAAAACGGTGCAGACTACTTGGGCAGAATGGTTAGTTCGTATCTGCCGTCACATTCTATGTTTCTATGTTTAATTCATTTGGATGAGCTTTCCAAATGATCACAATGTGTCAGAAAACCTTTTCAAATGATTTATACAGAATTCACAATTAAAGTCAATAGGACTTTTTACAGATAAAACATTTGAGAAGTTTTTCTAACATATATTGTGATAATTTAAAAAGCTTATACAAAGGAATTAAATTGAGACCAAAATCTGTATAGTTTGTCTGGACAATTAATCCTGTAGTTTGTTGATTTGTAACAAAGATTTTTTTTTTTTTTATTAAGCAACAATGCGAGTTTGAGAAAGTGGCCGTTTACTTCTCCGAGGAAGAGTGGGACTGTTTAAATAAAGAAGAGAAGGAGCTGTACATAGATGTGATGATGGAGAATTATCAGACCATCAGGTCTCTGGGTAAGAACATTTCACTCTATTTAGAGGAAATCTTTCTCATAAGAACACATTCATATCTGATACAAAAGTAATATTGCTTCACATATGTTCCTAAACTCCGAACAATCATAATATTAAATGTGTAAAGTTTGAAACCTCTTAAAGGACCACTATAGGCACCCAGACCGCTTCAGCTTAATGAAGTGGACTGGGTGCTTGGTCCAGCTAGGGTTAACCCTTTTTTTTTTTATAAACATAGCAGTTTCAGAGAAACTGCTATGTTTACACTGAGGGTTAATCCAGCCTCTAGAGCCTCTAGTGGCTGTCTCATTGACAGCCGCTAGAGGCGCTTGCGTGCTTCTCACTGTGAAAATCACAGTGAGAAGACGCCAGCGTCCATAGTAAAGCATTGCAAATGCTTTCCTATGAACTGGCTGAATGCGTGCGCGGCTCCTGCCGATGACATCGCTTGGAAGGAGGAGAGGAGGAGGAAGGCTCCCCGCCCGGCGCTGGAGAAAGGTAAGATTTTTAACCCATTCCTCTTCCCAGAGCCTGGCGGGAGGGGGATCCTGAGGGTGTGGGCACCCTCAGGGCACTATAGTGGTCCTTTAAGAGCTTATTATTGGTAACAATCTCTCGCATTTAACAAATACAGGAAGAATTCATATAACGCCTATGATTATATCCGTGATTGAGCGAGGGGAAGAGCCGTATGTGAGGAATCCTCTGCAGGATGGTCTTTTGAATACTGGCCCAGGTAAGTAATAAGCACGTAGGTGGTGGTGTGTTCTATTTTATGTCAGGGATCTTGTGACTTCTTTTTTTCCAGGCTTCTCCAACTGTATTATTGTGAATCTCTCCATAAAGCATATATGTATGCAGAGAACAAATAAATTGTTTTAACTAATAATGTTATGTAGCATACTTATTCTTGTATTCGCTTAAATGTCAATGTTTGTTAACCGTAGTGGTTAAACAAAATATCTTAAAACAAAAACCTAAACTACAGTGGTTTACCCTCTTACCTGGATCCCCATCGGGTTCCAAGCCTTCTCTGATGCTTTGTGATGTGTATCTGGTTTCTCCCTGCTGATTCATTGGCAGAGAACATTGGCTGTGTGCTGAGTCAATACATTATTCTCTGTGCAAAGATATGCACAGGTTTAACATTAGAAACCACTGTTTACTGAAAACACCATGCTCCAGCAGAGTACACAGATCATTACAGCTTTATTAGGGTGAACAACCTCAGCATGAGGCGCAATGCGTATCAGACCCAAATGTCCTTACTCATAGAACAGTTTTGCTAATTGAATGCAGTCTTATGAACAGCAGACTGCATTCAAGTTCTAATAATCTAAAACTCTAATTACAAGGAGGTAGTCAGTAGCTCCCTTCCTGTAAGTAGATTAAAGGACCGCTATAGGCACCCAGACCACTTCAGCTCCACTTGAAGTGGTCTGGGGCCAAGATCCATCTAGGGTTAACCCTGCAGCTGAAAATCACAGTGAGAAGACGCTGACGTCCATAGGAAAGCTTTCCTATGGACTGATTGAATGTGCGCGCGTCTCTTGCCGCGCATGCGCATTCAGCGCTGACTTCAAAAGAGGGAGGAGAGTTCCCCAGCGCTGGAGAAAGATAAGTGATTAACCCCTTCCTCCCCCTAGAGCCCGGCGGAAGGGTGACCCTGAGGGTGGGGGGGACCTAAAGTGCCAGGAAAACAAGTGTTTTCCTGGCACTATAGTGGTCCTTTAGGTGTTAAATGATTACTTATGGTCCTTTATTAAATTCAAGGAATGTTTTGTCTTTTAGTTTTAGCTTAATTCAGTTTGTTTATTTGTGATTTGTACAAATAAACAAGCTAAAGGAATTGTGACGGTAGTCAGTCACTAGGAATGGAAGACACACTATATGTAGGTTCCCAGATTCCTCTTGTGTTTTGGTAAACGTTGTGCCTAGTATTAGTGCAGGGTATGTTGAATGTAGTGCTTGTCTGTGCCTCTTCCCCTCCCCCTATTTCCTGTCCCATTGTTTCCCCAGCAGGGTGTTGTCTCACGGACACTGCCAGACGAGTTTAAACTAGCTGCTTTGTCCCTCCTAAATCTCCCATCAGCCTTTGCTATTGTCTGACCCTTCCTTGTACTATAGTACGCTATGCACCCTATTGTATGTAATTGGTGTTTGGTCCAGGGTGGAAAAGGCCCTCAGTGATCCCAGTCAAGCCTCAGTGACTGGGTCTGAAGTGCATGGGCAAAAAATTTGGTTCGTTTCGGAAATTCGGGCAAGTCAAAAAATTTGTCTGCTTCAGCAATTCGGACCAATGGCATTTGGTTCAGTTTGTCACTGTAACGGATCACCTTGCACCCCGCTCTGGGTACCTCCATTGAAGGATGCTCCTAGCGCTTCCTGAGGACTCCAAGCACTGCAGCAGACACCACAACCACCGAACCGGAGAAGCATACGAATGCTCTCAAGCATATGAATGCTGTAAGCAGCTGAACAGGAAAAGCATACAATCAGCATACAATCCAATTCCCCCAATAACGAGACGACACTTCGTTTTGAGGTCAAGCAGAACTGACTGTACTGGCACATACAGCCTCTTTTATTCACAATCCACAAACATAGTACTGCCCACAGGGTTTTGAAATACAACCAATCAATCCGTACAATACACACAGACACTCCCACACAAAATCCTCCCCTCTGCCTGTGATATGATTACTGAACACAATGGGTAATATAATTGTCACATGTAGAGAAATACAGTATTATAAAACATATCACAGGGACCCCAAAACATGCAATAACCCCATGAAAGGTATATCCTCAGAACCGGGGGGATCCCAGTGAACCACATATCCAAAATTCACCCAGATCCATTCAGTAATTTGGAAAATACAGTTTAATGCAGATTCCGCAAAACATATGCAGGCTATATGAAAAATAATTACTGTATAATGTGTCCCCTGTTCTGTAGTTTAAAACTACTAAACGATGTCTGTGTGCACCAAATACCGGCGAGATGGCACCGTGTAGAAAAGTCCAAACAGTGTCTGTGAGTTAAAATGGCCGCCATCCATTGTTCTCACCATGTGCCTCTGATACATGAAATGGTGGCCACCCAGTAACTCCACAGTATGTCCCCAGATGGTTCTTAAAGTGCCAGCAGCAACGCAACACAAATCCATTATGCCCAAATCATGTCTTTAAAGAGCAATACATCCCAGGGGCCATAATCAAATGGCAGGAGGCTGGCAATCAGTCTTCTCCAATGCCCAGTGGCGAGGTCGGTTTCGCCACAGGCACTTTGCACCTGCCGAATGGCCTTCGGTTCTGGCATTTAGGCACGCGGCTTTCGGGTATTCGGCAGTTCGGAGTGTCGTTCGTTGTGAAAAATAAACATTTGTGTGGTTTTTTTTTTCTTAAACTGCAATGTTTTATATTGCATAGTGGACCTCAGCAGTACCCAGGTCACTTAATCTTAAAGAAGTGGTCTGGATTTAGTTAATAATTAGTAGTGTTAGTTTAGTATATATACAATTTACGAAATTATATTTTCACTGCACAGATAAGTGCGGCCAGTCAGGGAGCACTACCAGCATGCAACACTTCTGCACACTATATAATCCCACCTCTATGACACCATCTCTGTGGAGAGTTCAGGAGTGTGAGAGCATTTGCCCAGGCACGGTGGTGGGAGGGAAGATGGGCATACTAGGGTCAGGGAAGGGGCTACCAAGGAGGGGGGAGAGTTGGTGAGGATTTGCCCGGGAGAAAACTTAAAGGACCACTATAGTGCCAGGAAAACATACTCGTTTTCCTGGCACTATAGTGCCCTGAGGGTGCCCCCACCCTCAAGGTCCCCCTCCCGCCCGGCTCTGGAAGGGGGAAAGGGATTAAAACTTACCTTTTTCCAGTGCTGTGCGGGGAGCTCTCCTCCTCCGATCCTCCACCGTTCCTCCCCGTCGGCTGAATGCGCATGCGCGGCAAGAGCTGCGTGCATTCAGCCGGTCGCACAGGAAAGCATTTACAATGCTTTCCTATGGACGCTTGCGTGCTCTCACTGTGAAAATCACAGTGAGTGAGCAGCACAAGCGCCTCTAGCGGCTGTCAATGAGACAGCCGCTAGAGGCTTTGGGGGAAGGCTTAACCCATTCATAAACATAGCAGTTTCTCTGAAACTGCTATGTTTATAAAAGAATGGGTTAAGCCTAGCTGGACCTGGCACCCAGACCACTTAATTAAGCTGAAGTGGTCTGGGTGCCTAGAGTGGTCCTTTAAGTAGCAATGTCCCATAATATTTACTACTTCTAGTAGTTCTACAGACTTTTCATCTGAGGAGGCCCCCCTTGCTGAAAGACCACGGGGCCCCCCTTTCAGCAACGCTGAAAATTGTGCGCTGGTGGCTGCCGTCATCCATGAAAAAGAAATCCTTTTTTCTCGGACCGGATCATCGGGGAAGAAGGCTGCTTGGGCCAGGATAAGGGACGAAGTGAATGCTGTTGGAGAGGTGTGCAGGTCTATCAGCTGTGTGAAGCACAGGTAAATAATATATCACAAAATTATTCTTTATATAGTCACCTATAAAAAATGTAGTTGAATTTGCAAGGAAATTCTTAAAAACTAGTCCAAAGTAGCTTTTCTGGATGAAGAGCTGAATAGAAATGTTCATATGTTCAAACATATAAGCACGCAATTTATTACTTCTTCCAAAAAATATTTATTAACTTATCACATAAACAGCAGACCATAATAAATGCAAATATTGTAATATGTAGTTTATTTGTATATTAGTATACGTATTGTTTAAATAGTAGTTTAATAGTCATATGACATAAAATAATAACTTTTTATCATGTAGCTGGCAATTACAATCTAATAAGCAAATAACATTTTACTTGTGGTGTTTAAAATGTTATACTCCCCAGTCCGTGTTGAGGCTAACCTGATAGTGGAAGCAAGCCATCATATTTTTAATAAGACGTTATTGTTAACATTTTGTCAGTTTGTTATGTAATTAATAACTAATGCTGTTTTTTCACAGGTACTATGATTGCAAGGCGGCGGTGAGAAAGAAAATGTCCTCACAGTCCACTGTGGGATTCAATGAGTGGCAGACTCAGCTCAAAGGCGGGCTACTTTGGGTGGCTGTCCCCGGATTTGGTGCGGATACGGAAGAGCCAACTGTGCAGCAGCGAGCTGGTGAGTAAAATAGTTAAGAGTAGTACCGTGTTAGCCATGGAAAAACAGGAAACAAGTATAGTTACAATTATACCATTTATTGGCTAACTATTGCTTCCTCTGACATTAATGAGGCTAAAACACAACACCTAATAACAAATCAGAGAGAAAAAAAAGACACAGGTTATTAAAAAATGTTCTCCGCTTTAAATTAGCCAGTTTTACAGAGATACAACAGATAAAATGAGTTTGGTCAGAGCAACCCTGATCACTCCACTCTCTGGTTAGGGGGCAATAAAACACGCATAAGGCGTAAAATATTTGCCATTTGAAAGAAGTTCACTGCAGTAATCCAGGGCTTATAGAAAGATTAATTAGTAAAGTTATATTGTGAAATAAATTCACTGTCTCTCTTAAAGGGACACTATAGTCACCCAGACCACTTCAGCCCAATGAAGTGGTTTGGGTGCCAGGTCCCCCAGGTTTTAACCCTTCAAATGTAAACATGTTTCCATTGCAGGGTTAAGACGGCCTCTAGTGTCTGTCTTCCTGACAGCCGCTAGAGGCACTTCTGCGACTCTGGATGCAAAATTCGCATCCAGCGTGCAGAATGTCCATAGGAAAGCATTGAGAAATGCCTTCCCATAGACTGTTTAAATGCGAGCGTGGCTCTTGCTGCGCATTCCGCTCCACTCGGGAGCTGATGTCGGCGGGGGAGGAGAGGTCACCAGCACAGAGGGAACCCGGCACTGGATTAAGGTAAATTGCTGAAGGGGTTTTAACCCATTCAGCGTCAAGGGAGGGGGACCCTGAGGGTGGGGGTGTCCTAAGTGTCAGGAAAAGGAGTATGTTTTCCTGACACTATAGTGATCCTTTAAGGCCTGTGATGATTAAGGCCTTAAACTGGCATATTCGTTTAACCTCCCATATTTTTCTCTCCCTCTGGGTGTGGAACGATCCCATCAGTACCAGGAGCTTCACATCCTGTCCAGGTTGACAGAAATGTTCTCCAAACAGGTTTCTGTTAATACCCTGTGTTTTTTCATCCCCCCCCCCCCCCTTTTTTTTTTTTTCTCTCTCTCTCTCACAAATCCATTTGTTTGCATGTTACTAACATTGCCTGTCTCTTCTATTTCAGGTCAAAGGCAGTCTGTCGGGAGAGGCGAACAGGACACCTCGCTTCATTTATCTGTCCTCCCGTCACATGAGAACAGTATGATTGAGGCAGCGCTGTCCTCTGGAGAATCTATTGCCTTCTCTCTGGAGGAGGACATGGTCCCAGGGTCCTACTTTGAGACTGCTCATTGTGTGGCTGCACAAGAGCCACCCATCTCACCAACGCCTGTCCTGCCACTGCCACCTCTCCAGACAGAGCCATCACCTGGCCCAGAAGGATCCCTGCGACGGATTGAGGAGCTGCTGGAGGATATGGTTCGGGCTATAAGGAAGCAGACCCGGACCATCAACCGCATGAGTCTAAACTTGTCAACACAAATGGACCGTGTGGTGTCTCGAGTCAACATGGAGCAGCGCCAGGCAATGGAGCACATGAGACTTTCAATTATTGAAGAAATAGTGCGTCGCAATGGTCCATCGTCTGGATCATTGTCACTGCGTTCGGAGTCCGAACCAGTATCCTCTGCCCCGCCAGGACCATCCCAGATGATTAGTCCAGGGACCCAAGAAGGCCGCCACCGGCGGAGACGAGGACCTCGTGACCGGAGGTCCCGGTAAATTGAAATAAAAATTTGACGGCCCTGCACTCCCCTTTTTTGTTTATTTTTCTTTTAGCGACCTACAGTGCTCTATATCCTTTGCAACCAAACAGTCATAGGTCCCATAAAACGTCTGCTTTTCCAGAACCATTTGTGCTACAGATTTGCATATTGCTGTGCACGGTCATGTTAGGACAATGTGAAATTTGGCACACATATTCACGCCAATTGCATGAAGGTGCATATATTTCACTACTGAACTATAACACGTATTGTAAAAAAAATAAAATGTTTATGCAATAACCATGCCATTGGTCACCTAGGGGTACAAGGTCAGTGTTCATGTTGAATTTGACAATCATGTAAAATGTATAATACGTTGTATAATTTTAGATTTTTACTGTGAATACAAATCCATGTAAATAACTTGGCAAGTGCATAAAGCTAGCATATAGATATGTGCATGCTCTTATGCTATTTTGACCTGTAAAGGTCATTTAGTTATGTGGTTTGGCTTGCAGCCATATTGAAATCTTAACTGATATTACAGTGCATTTGTAAAAAAAACTTAAAAATCTAATTCTTTACAACAATGTGGTGTTAACCGTTATGGTGTGCTCTGCCATTTGCCATATGGTCTGACAGCCATCCTGTTTTTTATGATTAATGACCTAAAATCCCCCCTATATAATTTAAAATGTCAATCTTTGAATGTCCTTTATCATATGCAATATCTTTCTATGCATGTCCTGCATCCATCCGTTTAAGCTTGTTGTTATCCTCTCTACTGGTTAGTAGTACTAGTTAGTCATGTGCTTTGTCAGCCACTTTGTAATTGGCTATAACCAAAGCAAAGATGTGGACCTGCACTCAATCCCAAGTAATGTGTATCTGGGTGTGTCATGAGGTTTGTTGGCCTTATAGGGACACTATAGTCACCTGAACAACTTTAGCTTAATGAAGCAGTTTCGGTGTATAGAACATGCCGCTGCAGCCTCACTGCTCAATCCTCTGCCATTTAGGAGTTAAATCCCTTTGTTTATGAACCCTAGTCACACCTCCCTGCATGTGACTTGCACAGCCTTCCATAAACACTTCCTGTAAAGAGAGCCCTATTTAGCCTTTCTTTATTGCAAGTTCTGTTTAATTAAGATTTTCTTATCCCCTGCTATGTCAATAGCTTGCTAGACCCTGCAAGAGCCTCCTGTATGTGATTAACCCCTTAAGGACCAAACTTCTGGAATAAAAGGGAATCATGACATGTCACACATGTCATGTGTCCTTAAGGGGTTAAAGTTCAATTTAGAGATTGAGATACAATTATTTAAGGTAAATTACATCTGTTTGAAAGTGAAACCAGTTTTTTTTTTCATGCAGGCTCTGTCAATCATAGCCAGGGGAGGTGTGGCTAGGGCTGCATAAACAGAAACAAAGTGATTTAACTCCTAAATGACAGTGAATTGAGCAGTGAAATTGCAGGGGAATGATCTATACACTAAAATTGCTTTATTTAGCTAAATTAATTTAGGTGACTATAGTGTTCCTTTATTGAATTACATCAGACAATTTTGAAAATTAGGTTAAGTTTATAAAACTAATATCTGTGTAGGTGTTTGGCCACCTTTATTGTGCTGCTTGCAGATGCATTTGTAATATATTTAAGCGCCAACATCATTTGTGGCACTTTATATTGTAAACATGATTTGTAATATTTTGGATTAGAAACGGTAATAGTGTTCTAGGCTACAGTGTCCTTGCCTTGATGTACCTCCTGAGGTTTAAATCTAACATTCATACATCTGGCTAGCAACATTACAGTATATCACTTGAAATGGACATTCTTATTATTAATAACTGCATAAAATCTCATTTTTGGTTGGTTTTGCAGAAATTGAATACATATGCATTATTAGTATTACACACCTTTTATAGTATACTACAGGTCTTTAAATAATTTTAAAGTGTTCAACCATTATCAATTTCAATGACAATGTGTTTTTAAATGTGAAACTAGTTAGTACCAAATGCTCCACCCCAGGGACCCATATTAAATTACACATTTACACTGTGTTGCCCGAATCAAGACAGACATTCTCCCTGGGGTTATTCTATAATATATACAGCACAGCACTGCAATACCTTTGGGGGAATATATACATACAATTACTAACACAAATTACAATGCCCTGCGCTCTGTCAAAATGTCCAACAAAGCCTTTTTTAGAGACCACATAGTAGCTACCCCACAAGCATAAAGGGCAGGAGGAACATTATAAATTATATACTTAATCCATTTTTGTGGTAAATTTATGCCAGCCTGAGAGGAGGGCACCACTATGCCTGGCCTGCACCTCATGAGTGGACCCATACAATGGATGATGCCTTTCAGAACCTGTGAATAATTGATAACTTTTAACACCTAACAAATTAATTATATACAGTCGTAATTCATCCTAACATACCACCAGCTATAACACCCTTGAGCAGTTTTGATATTTCTATGGTAGACAGAGGGTATGGACAAAGTAGTTCTATCTGTGTCAAAGCTAAGAGTGGGGCTACCTTACTTGGGCAGATTGACTTTAAGGAAAGCCATTTGCTACATGAGCTGCGGTGCCAGTTGGGAGCGCTGAGAGCAAAGTATGTTTCCTTGAGGGAACTGTAGTGGGTCCCACCAAACTATCCAGGGCCTCAGCCCAAAACACAGCTGCTCCAGCTGATGGTGCTACACTATCAGGCTCCTCCGGCTCTTCTTCTCCCTCAAACAACCTTAACCTCTTTCTTTGCACATCACGCACCCTGTCAATCAATTTATTCATCCAAGTGGTCAGGGAATTCATGCGGAGTGCCTTCTTGCCCTTTATTCTTGGGTCACACATGCACACAAGCATCAACTCTTGGCAAGACTCCATGCACTCATTGAAGCTACGTGTTAGTTGTTCCCTGAGACTCCTAACAAGTGCAGCAACATCACCAAGTAGTTGGCCACCAGGTACCACTTACTGGTTATAAATTAATCCACCCATCTTGTTTGAGAGGTGGGTGAACAAGGGGATTACATGACCAAGGCTAGCATTTTTCTTGGCTTAAATTCTCCGTAACATCCCTGAATGGCCTAAGAACGGCAATTAGATGCCCAATCATTAACCAATCCTCCCTGACTAAGAGGCTATTGATCCTGATGTAACGATTATAGGACATGGCATGGATTGCTTTCTGCTGCTCCACAATGCGCTCCAGCATCTCCAAAGTGGAGTTCTACCTAGTCCCTACACCTTGCTTGAGATGATGCTGGTCAGCCTTCTTTTGCTCATTTTTCAGGAGCTGGCTATACTTCACGCTTCAGTGGAATTGGCCAGCAATCTTTATACATCTCTCAAGAAGGGTTGCCAATTGTCCACTGCGTTCCTCTTTGATTGCAGTCTTCACTACTAAATGAAGGATGAGCTAAGCAGCGCACGGCTACAAAGCTACCATCACGGAGAGCCTTCACCATGTTTGCTGCTCTGTCAGTCACCACAAAACCCATCAGTGTATCTGCCTGCTGTCCTACCCACTGCGCCACCATCTTCTTTAGTGCCTGCAAAATATTTGCTGAGGTATGTTGTTGGTCCATCATCTCATCCACTTCCTTAAACTAAACTTGACCAAAACTGAAATTCTGGTCTTTCCTTCCTCAAGTGTTGTTACTCCTGTGTCTGTCTCCCTCCAAGTCAACGGTGCTACCATCAACTCCACCACGCAGGCTCGCTGCTTAGGTGTTCTCTTTGACTCCGACCTCTCCTTCAAGCCTCATGTTCAATCTATCGCCAAATCCTGTCATTTCCATTGCAAAAACATTGCGCGCATCTGACCCTACTTAACGTCAGATGTGACTTAGGTGCTGGTCCAATCCACTGTCCTTTCTCGCCTTTACTATTGTAATCCACTTTTCAGTGGTCTTACATGCTTCCAACTTGCGCCATTACATTCCATAATGAATGCGGCGGCGAGGCTCATCTTCCTGTCCGCCCGCACCTCCCACACCTCACCCTTCTGTCAGTCCCTACATTGGCTTCCTGTAAGATATAGGGCTCAATTTAAAATTCTGGTTCTTGCTTTCAAATATCTACATAATGCTGCTCCCACCTATCTCTCCTCCCTAATAAACAAGTATGTCCCGTCTAGGCCCTTATGATCTGCCGAAGACTTACATCTATCTTCTGTCCGTACTCTCACCTCTGATGCTTGCCTTCAAGACTTCTCGAGGGCTGCCCAGTTCCTGTGGAACTCGCTTCCCTCCTCCGTTAGATGCTCATCCAGTCTCCACTCCTTCAAAAAATAATTAAAAACCCACTTTTTCATAAAAGCATATCAATTAAACCGTTAATAGCTCCCAACTGATTCCTCTCTTGCAACTGTCACTAGTCTAATACTATCCTTCCCTTTTGTGTCACTTTACCCCACTCCCTCTAGCATGTAAGCTCATTGAGCAGGGCCCTCAACCCCCCTGTGTCCAACTTGTCTGGTTACAACTACATGCTCGTTCGTCTGCCCATTGTAAAGCACTGCAGAATTTGATGGCGCTATATAAAATATAATCTCAGCATGGAGGAGGAAGGGAGCAGTGCTTGCTCCCTGTGCCTGACGTGGTGACATCTCCTGACACCTTGGGCTGCCACCAATGTCCTGTCAAGTACAGGAAGGCATGCTAGCCACTAGGAGAACTCCACAAATCAGTTGTGAAGTGCACTGACTGGCCACCAGTCTTTGCCAGGTGCTCCTTCAACAACGCAACACAGGAACGGTAGCATGAGGACACTACGTTACTGCTAAAAGTAGTGCGCAATAGAATGCCATATTGCATTGCAACAGCCTCCATAAGATTCTTCAAAGGCTCGCCTTCTACCATGTTAAAAGGAGCACCTCCAACGGCTATCAGCTCACAGATGAACCGAGTAATTGTCCTGGACTGCTGCCTGGACATCCCCCTAGAGTGAAACCCACCAAAACTTTCTAGGTTGGGCTGTGCAACCTGAATTAGATGACTGGTGGCACTATGCCCTGCAGCAGAAGTTTAATGATCTCCCTTCCCTTTGTTCTGCGTTGTTTCGGTGGCACTTCTACTTCTCCTATTACTGCTAGGTGGAGGAGCCACACCACTTTCTTGCCTTAGCAAGATGGCCTTGTGGTGTGTGCGAAGATGTTGCTTCATCCCAGAGTTAGTAAGATGACTTAACACCTTCCCACGGCCCACTTCCCTGCAGCACAGTTTACATTTTGCCAGACTGCCATCTCCAATTGTTGCAAAATGTTCCCACACTGTTGAACGACGGGTGCCACTACTAATTATGGGTGGGGACGACTGAGTGCAATTTCACAATCAACTGGCGAGGCAGTTGGCACTGCTAAAAGTTTAGGGGGGCAGGTATCAGAAGGGGAGATTGAGTAGGTGGTGGTGGACTGTCTTCAACAGAGATACTCAGGTTCATCATCATAGTCTAGTTTCTCATTTCCTAGACTAGAGCCTTGTTCTATATTGCTGCTGCTGGGAAACAGAGATAGTTCACCAGCAGCTGAAATGGGGGGGGGGGGACATAGAGGAACCATGGTCACTAGCAATAGTGGTTGTGAGGAATAAAGAGCTGTCTACAAGAATTGGATGTTGGCTGCTTTGTGGACCCAGAGGACCTCTCAACCCTGCTACTAGAAGACAACTGCTGCTGCTTTTTGGTGCCAAATAGCTGGACATTGGTACCTGCACTTTCCCTCCATGCCCTCTTCAGTTTTACGGGTGGGCTTGAACTCTTGCTAGTGCTACTGCTGGCTTTGGCTGTAGGAATTGAAAACACTAGCAGGTGAGTTGAAGAGGAAGCAAGTGTACCAATACCTGTGTGTACCAGAAAGATGGTCTTACACAGCCTATCTCCACTTTAGATCCCAGTAAGGCTCAGGAACAAGTATTATAAATCCACAGGGTAATATTTCCAGCAGGCAAAATACTCCAACAATATCCCAACCTCAATCCCAATGATTGGACGACACACAGCATCAGGAGCAGAACTAAACTTTTAATCACAGCAGTTCCTTATAAAGGTTTCTCCCATGCAAGGGAGGGATTTACAATAATTAGGACAGTAACCAATGGTACAGTAGTTCCCTCCCATACATTCCCTCCTCTCAGTGAGACACTTAATCCACTTATTTCTGGTACAGTTTTCCCTGTTTTCTGGATGTACCCCAAAACTGTGGGGTACAAGGATCTAAGTGGCATCCCCTGGTAGCCCTGATCTGGGTGACCAACATACTCAAAATTCACCCAGATCAGACCAGGGGTTCAGGAGTTATGGGGAATAAACTATTTGACCGACCGCACACGAGGGGGTAGCCGAAAAGGGTTCCATGCGTTTTGGCCCTGCAGTCGGTTTATTTTCGGAAGGTAAAACAGTCACTAATCTTTGCCATCCATTGTTAATAATGCATTCGCATGAATCCCCTTGTTCGTTAGATTGAATTCACCGAACGAGAGGTTGATTGGCCCCTCCCATCGGGAGCTCTGGAGGTCTTAGCGGAGTTCAGGTAATCGAGTGTCCGATTTGAGTTCCAGACACTCGACGACCAAACACCGCTGAGAGTTCGTGCGTACGATGGCCTCTGCCACGTGTTCGCTTACCCAGATATAGCAATAAAACACCGATTAACTGTGGTTAGAGAAGTGTGAAAGCCTTAATGAGGTACACACTTCTCTCTCGGATGGTCTATTGATTCGGTAGTTTTCATTCGTATGAAATATGAATGGAAACTACTGAACAAGCATACGAATTCCACATACAATTTCAATTATACAGTAAGATAAACACACGAACAGTCTTTTAAACACAATCGTGGAGGACAGTCCAATGCCATCCGCTACACTGTGCTCTGCCTCTTAACACTAGTACTGGTGGAGGAGCTAGTAGTGGTACTACCAGCAGCGACATGACAGCTATCAGCTTCCTCAGTCACTTTGCTTGAGGGGAGAATGTGTGGAGAACATGGATGATCCATTATGGTTTCTTTTGTTTTATTACATTTTTATTTAAATTAAATCACAGAAAACTAAGAAACACAAAATTAATCACTCTAGCAAAGTCACAGTGCAGCAGAAAGACACCCTGGCAATCAGGCTACCTGGCAAAAGCTAAAAACCACAAAATGAATCACTGCTGTAAAGTCACAGTGCAATAGAGACACCCTGGCAAACAGACTACTTGGCTTGCACAGCCACACACTCTCTCAAACCCCCCATCCCCCCACCTTTAAAAAAAAAAATGAATTGCACATGTCTAGTCTGAAGTTCTTCAAGGTCCCTGATGTATAATTCTTCTCTCACCACCAATACTTCCAATTGGTATTCCTTTTGAGAGAAATTCACTCTGCGTTGTGTATTAATAGTGAATGTAATATCCGTGTGTCACCTCTTCCAAGAACTAACATATATCTTTATCTCCTTGTCCAGATAAATATATGACTAGCACTACTAAGGTATTCTACCCGATATTACAAATAAACAGCCAACACCATAGTTCTTACCAGAGAGAAATATTTACTTAGAATCTGCCCAGTTAAATATTACAGAAGAAGAATGTTACAGCGTTATAGTATTAGAGTTACAATACATTCATAACACTCATACATTCCATCTATCTAATACTATCTGCTACATTGTGTATAATAATATCTGCTACATTGTGTATAATAATATCTGCTACATTGTGTATGTGCTGTGAGATGTTATGTGCAGCATGTGTGTCTTACCAACCTAGTCTAATGTGATGTCAGTATCTTCTATTTTTTAAAGGAATTGGTTCCCATGTTGTACATAGCCAATTCCTCAGCTCAGTCGATATGTAAATGTGATATACTTTCCCAAGGCCCAAAGTGCTGTCTATCCTGTTATTTTTTTTAAGTGTGAACGCTCCCAGCCATCCTCTTGCCTAATGTGTTTTCCTAGATAGAGACTCCTTTGAAGACTAGTTAATATGTAAATGTGATAAACTTTCCCAAGGATGTAGCAGTGCCTTTCAGGTGCTGTATCTTTCCAACTATCTAAACAGAAACTCCCTTTGAAGATAATTCCTGATCTCCCATACACACAGACTTAATCAAGCGCATATTAAACAGATATATATATATATATATATATATATATATAATCATAATATTTTCCCCAACACCTGATAGCTACAAGGAAGCAGACTTGGCAGAGGTACTCGGTCAGAGTACTCGAGCTCCGTCACAGGAATACTATAGGGTCAGGAACACAAACATGTATTCTTGACGCTATAGTGTTAAAAACATTGTAAAGCTCCCCTTGCCCCCCTATATATATTACCTTTATTCCAGTCTGTTGGAGCTGGCTCTGCCCCTGATCTGCATCCTTGGCTGATATCAGAATTGATGATCACAGCTGTGACGAAGTGCCCTTCGCCACTTGGTCCTGGAGAGGCCTACTTGCCAGCCTCCTCCCCTGTGACTATGACTCTTTCGTGTATCTGGCTTTAAAGCCCCTAGTCTATCTTCAGACAGACTATTTATGTAGGCTGCTTTATTTATCTTATGTTTTAGTCACCCTGTACCCATTATAGGTGCAGGGTGTGTGTAATGTAATTGTTTATAGTGTGTGTGTGTGTACTGTGAAATGTATTGCCTGCTCTCCTGTACTGCTGAGGTTTGCTACCAACTAGGTGGATTTGGCTATGGAGCTTGTCTAGTGCCCTCTGTTGGTAGTAACAGCAATATGCACTACCTGAATAGCAAGACTGGTTCATTTGCATATTCGGGTAGATTTGCATATTGCTAATTCTGCAGGCAGGTGAGATATTTACTGTTAAATATTGTCTCCCCCCACCCCTTTTAAAATGTGCCATTGTGTTGTGATAAGTTACTGTGTGTTGCTTGATATGGTTTGACTGTTTGTGATTTTATTGAGGTTTCACAACAATGTTATTGTGGTGACCCTATTGGCTGGTCCCAAGGGAAATAAAGGTTTTGACAGTTCTTCTTGATCCCTCTAAATGTAGCCTTGTCTCGTTATTGGAGGGAGCTGTTATAATCACACTGGGGATTGCTATGCTCTGCATGCTCCCCTGAGCTTGAGTCACTTAGCTCTTTTAAGAGCTTGTTCCTGACACGCTCTCCTTGGAGGAGGGGTCCTCACCACACAGTCCTGGATGCTGGAGGTTCGTACAGGGTGGAAGGAAGAGTTCTTTCCCACACAGTCCTGGAGGACAGAAGCTGATCCAGGGTGGAAGGAAGACGGCAAGACTCCAGTCAAGATACGGCGGTTGCGGAGTCTGCGGTGGTTGTGGTGTCTGCTGCAGCGCTTGGAGTCCTCAGGAAGCGCCAGGAGCATCCGTCAACGGAGGGTACTCAGTCGGAGTACAAGGAGCTCCGTTACAACAGCCAATCACAATGCTTTCTCATAAGTAAGCATTGGATTGGCTGAGATTGTCAATTCTTATGATCTCAGCCAAAGAGGCGGGCCGGGGTGGAGCCAAACACCGCCCTGGCAAATCAGCACCTCCTCATTGATTGAATCAATTCATCTCTTTTAAGAAAGTTCAGGCATAGAGTGAAGACACTGAATGGCAGTCACACTTTGAAGCACTGCTTCAGGAAGCACCTCTAGTAGCCATAGAGGTGTCCCTAGGCTGTAATGTAAACACTGCCTTAACCTTACTAAAGCTGTTAGCATACCATAACCACAGCAAAGTGACCCTTATTTAAAGTGGACAGGCTGATCCCGAGAACCGCTTTAAAAGGCCCTTGTAACGGATCACCGGGCACCCCGACTGGGTACCTCCGTTGAAAGATGCTCCTAGCGCTTCCAGAGGACTCCAAGCACTCCACCAGACACCATAAGCACCGCAGGCTGCAGCTATCTCCCTTCAGAACGAAGCAGGAACAAGCTCTTACAAGAGCTCAGTGATTATAGCAAGGGAATGTGCCTAGCATAGCAATCCCTTGTAGCAGATTCCCCCAATAAGAGACAGGACTCAAGTTGAGGGTAAAAATAGAACTCTCTGGCTGCTAGCTTGCAGCCCTTTTTATTAGGTGCTCCCATGAAGGGGAGGGACACACACAGTAACGCACATTAACCAATCACACAATAGTTACATCCCACACATAGCCCTCCCCTCTACCTGTAAACTAATTATCTGTACACACAGGGAAATACAATTATCATAGGTAGGGAAAATACAGTTTTTACACAACATTCATAACTCCCAAAATATACATCACATTCGCATAAAAATACATATTCACAATCAATCCATTCAGGGGAACAACATATTAAAAATGGCATGAATCAGACCAGGGGTTCAAAAGTTAGTAAAAGTATCTTTTGTTCCCCCTGGCTCAAACAGTAAAAGTAAAACATCCCCACAATGCATCCTGGCTTCCTCCCTTCTGCCCTGGAGATAATTGGAGAAGGAATCTAATTATCTCCAAAGACAGAGCCAAACTCCATTACCCACATGGCAGACAAAAGACAGTAAAAGACATAAAATTACATACTGACACATTTAGTACATAAAACACACATTTCTACATATCCCCAGATAGCTTGGATCTGACTGCACATTATTAGATGAATGGCACTCAGATCACACGAATAAGCCTTTCTGCAGGGAAAATAAACAGTTTAACCTGCAGGGCCATAGTCAAAAGGCAAGAGGCGGGCAAGCAGCCCCCTCCAAGGACACGTGGCGAGGTCGGTTTTGCCACACTTCTCCCCTTTGCCCCCCAGACTAACAGGGTATCTGACCTCCTGCCGGTCAGTGCCCTGGTTAGTCCAGCAACCCACCCACGAAGCACAAACAGCAGTACAGCCCACCCACAATAAATGTTTACTCCACCTGGATAAAGTAGCAACTTGTCCATGTCCAGGTGCCTCACCACGGCTGTGTGGGGAGCTGGTAGACTGCCTTGGTGGGTTGCTGAGTGGGCAGAGACCAGCGGTACTCTGCCCTGGTGCCAGTGCTACCACCGAAGTAGCCTGATTGGAGCCTGGTTGTGGGAGGGGGAGACCGACCGTCTCCCCTCTGGGTACACAGCTCTGGGGCTGGGGAACAGGACCGACCGTCTCTACCCCTTGGGCTGTAAGCGCAGAGACTACGGTCCCATCTGCACAGTTGCGGGGCTCAACATCTCCCCTTGGTGGGTTAGGCTGCCGCTGGAGAGAGGGTGTAACAAGCTCCTCTCTCTGGACTGTCAACTGCCGCTGGGGAGAGGGGTTAACAGGCTCCTCTCCCTGACACTCTCTCTGCTGGTGGAGAGGCGGACCAGCTGTCTCCCCTTTCATTATTTTGTCCTGCTGCTGGGGTGTGAGACTGACGGTCTCTGCTCCCTGCAGGACACACTGCCGCTGGGGAGGAAGGACGACACCTTCAGCTCCCTGGGGTACACACTGTCGCTGGAGAGGAAGGATTGCACCCTCAGCTCCCTGGGGTACACACTGCCGCTGGGGAGGAAGGACGGCACCTTCCGCTGGGGCAGCCTGTAGAAAGTCAGGCTCAGGGGAAGGAAACAAGGGAGGACAGAGGCCAGCGGCGCTCTGCCCAGTTGCCAGCTCTTCTGCTGGGGGGTCAGGGAACAAAGGAGTTGGCTGGGAGGAGAAATATCACTTACCTCCCCCTGGTACTCCGGCTGCTGCTGGGGGGGGGAGGTCGATGCTCTCCACTTTCTGTAACTCCAGCTCTAGTTGGGGATCTGGGCCGGTTGCCCAGCATCCCTGTAGGGCCGGTGGAGAGATCTCGGTCCCATCTCCACCTGCCTGCAGGGGGTCCTCCCAGGACCAGTCTATGAGGTCCTCTACCTCGGGTACCTCTGGTTGCTGTTGGGGAGGGAGACCGGTTGTCTCTTCCTCCAATAACACATTCTGCCGCTGGGGAGTGAGACCGACTGTCTCCCCTCCCTGTAAAACATACTGCCGCTGGGGATCTGGGCCGGGTGCCCAGCATCCCTGTAGGGCCGGTAGAGAGACCTCGGTCCCATCTCCACCGGCCACCTCGGTTTCTTCCTCGTCCCACTCTACCTGTGGCTGGAGTTTCTCCCAACGTGCCCACTGGCCTTCCCTCAACGCCCTGTGTTGTAGGTTCCGGGTCACCATGTCCCACACGAACCGCACGTATTTCTCCTCTGGATTGGGTCCGTAAAACTTCAGGTGCAACCCTACCATCGTACCAAACTCTAGTACGGAGTAGCTATACGCCATGCTTGCTGTAGCCACTGCTGGTTCCATTATGTTGCTGAAGATAAGGACGCTGCACAACTCCACACGTTACCGGTGTCTCCGAGCTGCTTCTCCTCGCACTAGGATGCCATCCCACCGCTGCCACCAATGTAACGGATCACCTGGCACCCCGACTGGGTACCTCCGTTGAAAGATGCTCCTAGCGCTTCCAGAGGACTCCAAGCACTCCACCAGACACCATAAGCACCGCAGGCTGCAGCTATCTCCCTTCAGAACGAAGCAGGAACAAGCTCTTACAAGAGCTCAGTGATTATAGCAAGGGAATATGCCTAGCATAGCAATCCCTTGTAGCAGATTCCCCCAATAAGAGACAGGACTCAAGTTGAGGGTAAAAATAGAACTCTCTGGCTGCTAGCTTGCAGCCCTTTTTATTAGGTGCTCCCATGAAGGGGAGGGACACACACAGTAACGTACATTAACCAATCACACAATAGTTACATCCCACACATAGCCCTCCCCTCTACCTGTAAACTAATTATCTGTACACACAGGGAAATACAATTATCATAGGTAGGGAAAATACAGTTTTTACACAACATTCATAACTCCCAAAATATACATCACATTCGCATAAAAATACATATTCACAATCAATCCATTCAGGGGAACAACATATTAAAAAATGGCATGAATCAGACCAGGGGTTCAAAAGTTAGTAAAAGTATCTTTGTTCCCCCTGGCTCAAACAGTAAAAGTAAAACATCCCCACAATGCATCCTGGCTTCCTCCCTTCTGCCCTGGAGATAATTGGAGAAGGAATCTAATTATCTCCAAAGACAGAGCCAAACTCCATTACCCACATGGCAGACAAAAAGACAGTAAAAGACATAAAATTACATACTGACACATTTAGTACATAAAACACACATTTCTACATATCCCCAGATAGCTTGGATCTGACTGCACATTATTAGATGAATGGCACTCAGATCACACGAATAAGCCTTTCTGCAGGGAAAATAAACAGTTTAACCTGCAGGGCCATAGTCCAAAGGCAAGAGGCGGGCAAGCAGCCCCCTCCAAGGACACGTGGCGAGGTTGGTTTCGCCACAGCCCTTTCTACGTCCGACACAGCAAACTCCAGAGGTGTGCGGCCTACTGGCTGGGGGAGGTGGCCGATTCCCTGGCTGAGATCGTGTGGCTCAAAGACACAACATTCCACCGATCCTGCCGCTGAGAAAAGGAGGATCTACGGGCATAAAGCAAGGGTTCCTATCAAAGCCTGGGGCCGAGGTAGCGTGTGGTTGGGGCACTGCAGTTTGATATCTAACCGGCAACAGAATTCACAGCACAAGCTATAGAATAAAAAATGTAGATGCGCAAATAAATCTTAAAAGATTAAAAGAGTGTCAGTGCAGGAAAAGTGACAACTTATGAAATGCGTAGCTACACGCCAAACCCGGAAGTCCCTGCACATGTGAAGAGATGGAGACCAACCTAAGGATACAGAGAGGACACTCACATTGTAACCAGGACATTGGATTGCTCTAAATGCCCAGAGTGCATTGGGATTTTGTTTTATTAATACTACTGATTTGGAGAATAATAAAGCCCTTAATACTTGAGGCTTTTGGCTGGCGGTGAGTCCATATTGCAACCCGTGTCAGGATCCAACGATCTCTAGGGTCTGATCCTCCCTGGGCCTGATAGTTTGGAGTGGTCCTACAACCACTCCACAATTGTGAGTGTATTTCCATTGAACACCACACTTCTATACTGTGTTACTGGCTATATTGCACTAGGTTTATGTTTATATATTATAGATTTTGAGACCTGCCTCAGAAGGAGTGTGCAAGTATATAATTTTGTTTTGTTAATAAGACTCTGCGCTCTTAGATAGCGTGATATTGGCAGAACCCCTGTTTTTTACCAATAGAATTTAAGTGTTCATCCCTGGGATTCCCAGATAAGTTGTCACTTTTCCTGCACTGACACCCTTTTAATAGGTTCAGAAGGTTTATTTGCGCACCTACATCTTTTATTCTATTTTATTGCTTGGGGAATTTGTCAGAGGTCCTTGTAGGTTGCTGCATCTGTATGTTATTGTTCTGAGTCTGCTTCTGGTGGTGACACTTGTTTTTCTAAATACTTTGCGCCATTCTAATCTGTTGATTTTTATCACACAACCTACACCTTTACGAGTCAGCTTCTCACATGAGACTGAGCTTTCTGATGCGACCTTGGATAGTAACTACCTGTCTGTTCTGGCCTGCTTGTGGTGTTGGTTGAGCCCTGGCTGATGTCTTCCTAATACATCCTAGGCAGCTGATTATCCAACATTGCAGGAATTTATGCTATTTTACTCACTGTTTAGTCATGATTTAGTCAAGAATAGGAAACCTTGGAAGGTTGTTGTTGCGGCCATTGTATAGCAGGACTTATTTAGCGCTTTATTCTTTTTGATCTTGCTAGATTTGCTACCAATGTCTATACTTCCTTCCGGTGACTGTCCACTGTGTATCAGTTTTTCACTGTAGCTCTCAAATAGTGGTATAGCCTCACAGGTGCAATGTCCAAACCGCTCAATGGAACACATCCTTCCTTGCACTGTAACCACTATAGTGGCAATATCAAAGGAGAAGTATGCATGCACCAGAGAATAGGGTGTCCGATTAAGCTGCATGGATTCTTAACATGCCAAACTGATTTTGTGTTGCCCTTATGATCTGGGCTATGTGGGCAAAGTTATCCATGTATTAAAAGATTGTCACAGTTGAGGTGTGAAGTCAGTATGGTGAAAAAGAAATCTACTAGAAAGTGAATAGATTAATGCATAAACTTGATATCGTTTGCCCTCGTGTTTAATGTGAAAATACATGGAATGGCATTGGTTTCTCTTGGTATAGAAAGTTGGGGGGGTTTTGTCTATTTTTTTTTTTTGTACTGAACATCCACCAACTAATGTCCTATTTCTTTATGCCAATATTTATTTTGTATGTTCTGCCTTAATTTTGTCTCTGCTGGTCTAGACACCCCAGTGTGTTACATTAATATGTTTAGCCTTTGTGAATATGTATTTTTAATTTATTACAATGCAAATTACATGCTGTTGTACTATTTTTTTATTTATGCACTATACAGTGAGACTATCCAGCTAAGCAAAAAATAAATAAATAATCGGACTTGGTTGTTCATTTATGTTTGCGGTATTTGTTAGCTTAGCAAGTGCTGGACTTGTTTTATTTAGCACCATTCTCTCTTTCTTGGCCGATTGCTGTTTTTCTTTGCTTACTGGTATCCTACACTTTAGTGTCTGTAACCTAGGAAAAACACGCTGTATGTTCTTGCCGAGAGGGCATCACTACGAGTGAGTGCTTCTCCTGGAGGAGTGCCAGAGAATCTTTTGACTGGCTGTTATGTGTCCAAAGCCTCTCTGAATTGTTTGATTCATTTGGGGAATGGTAACTGCGGTGGGAGCTTTTTGTATCTATTCTGTATATTGGAGTGTTTTTCTGTATTTAAGAGCATTTTTATATGTCCTTTATTAAACTGTAATAACAGTGAGTTGCGTTTGTGCCATATTTGTCTATTTTGTTTCTATGACTACATCACCATTTGAGGGCTACAATGGTGCAGATATCTGCACACACAAGAATTTACATTTTCTTAGGTATTGCAGTATGCTATCAGCTTCTTTTTATAACTGTGCACTCTCAGAGGACTCTGATTAGGTGGCTTGTAAGGTCTCACATGTCTTTTTTGGGACTTAAAAAAAAAAAATCTGATGGTAAATATAAGGAAAAAATAAAAGAATTTCTTTTTTTTTTGGCCCTCTTACTTTTATAACAGGGAGTATGCAGGTATTTTTTTATTTGGAGGTTAGCAAGGGACATAGGGACCGATTGTCATTGGGTACTTTACACAATTTGGAGAGGGGTTGGACAATAGTATTTTATTTTTTTATTAGTAGCCCCACCCTTTGCCACTGGGGTGGGCATTGGGCTCTCCCAGGTAATAAATAAGCAGCCCCCAGCTTCCTCATAAGGCTGTGAGCTTGGGGGGGGGGGGGCATGAAGTCCCCCTGGGGTATATTAGGTGGCACTGGGAGAGACACTTGGTCCTCTCGTTTATTATAATTGGTACCCTAACCCATTGCCAGGTTTCCCCTTGTACTTTACTAGCAACTGGGCAGCAATATGTCCACAGTTTTATTATAGTGACTATGCACTGCCTGCTCACTCTTTAGTTGACATGTCCCAATCAGCCTTTAATTGCTGTAATTAAAAATATCCTGTTAAGTGTTAAAAAAATGCCAATAAACTTGATTGTCCAGAATGTTATCGAGAACAAACATGAATAGCTCGTCAGTACAATCCATTCAGTGAGTGCATTATGGGTTAACATTTTAGTAAGTTTCTTTAAACAAAGTCCTATATTAACCCTTTACTAAGAGCACTATGCTTAAAGGACCACTATAGTGCCAGGAAAACATACTCGTTTTCCTGGGGCTATAGTGCTCTGAGGGTGCCCCCACCCTCAGCGTCCCTCTCCCGCTGCGCTGAAGGGGGAGGAAAGGGTTAATCCCTTACCTTTTTTCCAGCACCGGGCTCCCTCGGCGCTGGGACTCTCCTCCCTCTTCTTCCGTCATCGGCTGAATGCGCATGCCTGGCAAGAGCCGCACGCGCATTCAGCCAGTCTCCCAGGAAAGCATTATCAATGCTTTCCTATGGACGCTGGCGTCTTCTCACAGTGAAAATCAATGCTTTCCTATGGACGCTGGCGTCTTCTCACTGTGAAAATCACAGTGAGAAGCGCCTCTAGCGGCTGTCAATGAGACAGTCACTAGAGGCTGGATTAACCCATAGGTAAACATAGCAGTTTCTCTGAAACTGCTATGTTTACTGCAAAAAGGGTTAAACCTAGCTGGACGTGGCAACCAGACCACTTCATTAAGCTGAAGTGGTCTGGGTGCCTACAGTGGTCCTTTTAATATTTATTTGCAACGTGATGCCTAGCTAGCACATACATATATATTAAATGGTAATTTTGTGTATAGTTTAATATTCAAACATAAAATTACAACTGTACTAATTTACAGATATTTTCCATTTATTGATACATCCTTTTATAAAGATATTGGACAGTGAAAAGTATCTCTCCCCTTGCAATGCTGTCCACAGTTTCTGAATTATTTTAAGCAAATGCAAACATACAGTTTTTCTCACATATCTACCAACATATAATCCAGGACATACTCAACATTACCGAGGACAAGAACGCACACAACCATTGGCACCTGCAGATGATTAGACACACACACACAAAACGCACAACAGACACACAAACAGTGAGCAACACCCACTAACGCCCTTTAGACATACAGGATCTGTGCATTGTTTAGAACAATAGGCTCACAGTTAAGATAATGTACCTGTGCACCCTGAGGCCTGAATGCTTATCCCAACACGACCATACTCCTGATGTGAGCATGTCATGTACGAAAAGACAAAGATGCACACTGATGGCGTAAATTGTTAATCTAACGATCCTGTAAGCCCTATGTAATAATGCACACTTTTGTACTGCCCTAGGCAACACCACTATGTGCAATTTTAATTCTACGACCGTTACAGAGTTAAAATAACTAATAAGGAGACAGGAAGAGAGCCCAAAGATGTACAAGGGTCTTCTGATAGATGGTTATGCCAATATATAGCTACAATTGATGTATGTCTATCTCAAACGATACCTTACTGAATATGACGGATACCATGTCTTACAAAATGTCAAAATTTTACTTGAATGTCTACATTTGTACGCAGGACAGCAGAACGCATTCATTGTGAAAATGCAAATAAAGATTGTCCAAAAAACACGTTTCTGTAATAAAGTTTACATTTAAAGTTGTATAACAATTTCTGCAATGCTAATATAATGCTGAGTGGTATATGTAAATAGTGGAAAATGTATTCATACTTACCGTAATTTTCTTTTCCTGGCTATTATTCCTGGCAGCATATACACATGGGTTAGCTCCGCCCCTTACAGCAGATAGGACAGGAAAACCGCCAAAGGCCTTAAAATGAGGCTCCATACCTAGGGTCCTCAGTCATTTACAAGCTCTACAGTAGATAGAGACATTAATGGGTGCGTAGTATATGCTGCCATGAATAATAGCCAGGAAAAGAAAATTACGGTAAGTATGAATACATTTTCCACTTTCCTGGCTAATCACGGCAGCATAAACACATGGGGAATACCCAAGCTTACAAAGGGAGAGACAGAAACGTAAATAATTTACAATCAAATAATCAGAACAATTCAACATAGAAGAGAAAAAACATACATGTAAGTAAAGGGAGCAAATTGCTCACATCCTAAGGCCTGTAGGACAGGAAAAAGACTGAGGACCTTAGGAATGGAGCCTCCTTTTAAAGCCTTTGGTGATTTTCCTGTCCTATTGGCTGTAAGGGGCGGAGCTAACCCATGTGTATATGCTGCCATGATTAGCCAGGAAAAGTATTTACCACCTCTGCTTTTCCTGAGTGTAGGAATTGTATGATCTATTAGGTTTCCTTTACTGTGTCATTCTCAAAATATTTGCAGAGATGAAAAAGTGTAATGGAGTTACAGAAAAAGTTGTTCCTTTACAAGCTGTTAATCTTTCCTGAAGTTTAGGTGTAGGCAAGTGAGGCTTTGTGGGCTAAATGAAATTTTGCAAAGGAATTAAAAGCATGTATATACAATTCTGATCAAAAAAGTGTTAAAGCACACAAAATATTAAGGTCCTTTTCAATAACGATGATGCTTCATAGTCACATATATTATCTTCCTTGAAAGTGTTGTCAGTTTTTTCCAATTATGGTAAGCAATAAATAATGATGTGACAGATTTTCTTTAACTCCCAGTACATTTCTTTCAGATGGGTCTGTCAGCAGAAGTCATCCAGAAAGCCATGACAAGAACAGAAATGCATTTAGTAAGGCTATTGATAAATATTTTAATAAAAGGACCAAGGGCTCCAACTCTCCAAAAAGAAGGCATCCTTCAGAATCCTTTACGTCTCCAAATGAGATCATAAACAGAGAACGAAAACATTTGCCTTGTCCTGAATGGTGGAAAAGTTTCCCTTGTAACTCGGATCCTGTTAAACATCAGACAGCACTCACAGGAGAGAAGCCGTTCTCATGTTCTGAATGTGGGAAATCTTTTGTCAGTAAATCAATTCTTGTTGGCCATCACAGAACTCACACAGGAGAGAAACCGTATGCATGTTCTGAATGTGGGAAATGTTTCAGCCAACAAGCACATCTTGTTGGCCATCAGAGAACTCACACAGGAGAGAAACCGTACGCATGTTCTGAATGTGGGAAATGTTTTGGCCAGCAATCATATCTGGTCATCCATCAGAGAACTCACACAGGAGAGAAGCCATTTTCATGTTCTAATTGTGGGAAATGGTTTAGACAGCAATCACATCTTGCTACACATCAAATAACTCACACAGGAAAAAAACCATTCTCATGTGCTGAATGTGGGAAATGTTATAGTCGCAAATTAGATCTTGTTACACATGGGAGAACTCACACAGAAAAGAAACGATTCTCATGTTCTAAATGTGGGAAATGTTTTAATAAGCACACACATCTTGTTACTCATTATAAAACACATACAAAAGAGAAAAGTTGTAATGTCATGAATGTGGGAAATGTTAAAGTAATCTCTAAGGTTTCAGAAATCATCAATGGATTAATATGGGAATAAAACATCTTGTCTTGTAAATGTAGGATATACTAAAAAGATTTTTATTTACAATCAAGCATCTTGCACTATAGCAAACCTTTCTCATGCTGACACTACGAATAACTCCCATCATCTTTTCAGTAGTTGCCCTTTACTTACATATAATTATATTTATTCTGTAAAGTATATCAGTTGTAAACGTTTTTGATTTAGTATGTTTGTTGTCAAATAAAAAAGTTGGTTAATGAAGTGTTTATTATCCTCATTAATAGCACTCTTTGTATCACTTAAATCTGCACTGTCATGCCGAACTTACCTTTCTTTAATCGCTTATTCTTCTCTCCCTCTGTCATGGATCTGTTCTTCATTTCTTCCTGTCTGCTCTAGTTTTCTTTAAAACATAAGACAAAATAGGGGCTACTTTGTCTTATGGAGGTTTCCTACGCCTGACCAGCGGAGTAGCAAAGTGTGCTCCGTTTCCTGTGGTCAGAGAAATTTTCCCACAATTCTTACCTTTCCTCCGTGATCTCGCGATGCTTCCTGTCAGTATTCCCGAACGTCCTGTCACTTAGACAGAACGCCGGCAAAACTACCAAATTTCGTCCTAACAGAATGAGAACAGTTTGTTCATTCATGTTGGGACGCAATTCGGGACTTTGTTCTGATCAGAATTTCATTCTAATGAATGAAATTCCGATCCAATTCGTGCTGCAGCTGCATCTTGCAGGCGCTTAGTAGATAGCTCCTTAATTCCCACGGTATCGGGGAGCTATCTACCAAAAGGCTAAAAGACCTAAATTTCTCCAAATTTACTAATACTAAGTAAAGATTACTTAGTATTAGTAAATTCTGCCCCTACTCGCTATATCGCAAGTAGGAGCATGTCTAGTAAACCGTCAAAACTGTAAAAAAAATAAATAAAATTGAGCGGCAGGTGGGGGCCTTAAATTACAATATGGGGGGACCTATTGTCCTCTCCCCCTGGCCTTAGGTGAAAATGGGGGGGGCTGAAGAAAGAAGGATTTAGAAAAAAAGAAGACTTCTAATGGTAAGTCTCTTCTTTTTTTTTTTTGAGGTATTTAGTTTTATTGTCGTCCCCCCTCATTATTTTTAGGGTGAGGGGGGTAGATAGGGATTGATTTAATTTTATTTGGGTGGGGGTGACTAGGATTTGGGGTCCCTTAGTCACCGGGGAGGGTGGGGTGTATTTGTACACTTTGGTGGAGGTGACTAGGGGGACAATTAGATGTAGTGGAGTCAGGAGGGGTTTAAAAAAAAAAACTTGACAGTGCTGCTTTAACCCCTTAAGGACCAAACTTCTGGAATAAAAGGGAATCATGACATGTCAATTCTTTATTGGATTGAATGCAAAATAATTTGACATACACTTAGTTATAATTTCTTTTGATTATATATATATATATATATATATTGTTTGATGTGTTAATGGTGGCCTTCATCACAATCTATAATTTCATAATAATTAAAGGAACACTATAGTCACCAAAACAACTTAAGCTTAATGAAGCAGTTTTGGTGTATAGATCATGTCCCTGTAGTCTCACAGCTTAATTCTCTGCCATTTAGGATTTAAACTAATAATAAAGTATTTAACCAGGAAAGGTGCATTTAGATTACGCTGATTTCCAAGTACTTCTTGGGTTATGTCTTTATGCACACCTTTCTCCATGTGACTTACACAGCCTTCCTAAACACTTCCTGTAAAGAGTCATATAATGTTTATACTTCCTTTATTGCAGGTTCTATTTAATTTTGAATTTCTTATATCCTGCTCTGTTAATAGCTTACTAGACTCAGTATATAATTAAAGTTCAATTTACAGGGCAGGAGATACAAACTTTTAAAGTAACCTAACTTAAAGTAACTTACATCTGATTCAAATAAAACCATTTTTTTTTCATCTAGGCTGTGTCAGTCACAGCCAGGGGTAGTGTGGCTATGGCTGCATAAACATACACCCTGTTCCAAATTATCATGCAAATTATATTTTTCTCATTTACCTAAATCAGGGATAGGCAATCTTCGGTGTGGTGAAAGTAACCTCGCCACTGGTTTTTGGATGGGCCTGTTTGCCAGCCTCCTGCCCTGCGACTATGGCCCTGGGATGTATTGCCCTTTAAGGAACTGAGTTGGGGCTTATGGACTTATATTATACTATTACTGACCCTTTAAGAACTGTATTTGGGCATAATGGATTTTTATAATGCTGTTTCTGGCCCTTTAATTACTTTGGAGCAGTGTTGCAACTTTAAATTGGCACTTCGGGTACAGCCGAAGTAGTCGAAGGGGCTGCCATTCGACAAACGAACACGTGGCGGCGGCCATCTTTGTTCATTCGAACGAGGTCAGCGGTATGTGTAGCCAAATCCATGGAACCGGCTACACGTTTCAACGAACACCGCTGACCCTTAACTTCTCCTTCAGCCACAGAGACTAAGTCCGGTTTTGAAGATTCGAACGAACGTTCGAATGGGACTTAGTCATTTTTTCAGTGTGAAATTGACCGACCGCACAGCCAAAATCTATGGAACTGTTTTGGGCAGGAAAATGTGCTTGCGGTCGGTCATAAAGGACTTCCAGCTAACTCTTTAACCCCTGGATGGAATTGGTTGAATTTTGGATAGGTTTGTAAGTAAAGTGTGCTGAGTTCGAATATGTAATTTTATGAAGATTGAATGTATAGTTTTAGAGTTATGAAAGTTGGGTAAAAAGTATGTTTTAAACTGTACGGCTAATTGGGTTACCTCTCTGGCTAAGGGGAGGAGATGTGTGGGATGTAACCATTGTTTGATTGGCTAATGTATACTTGTCTGTGGGTGTCTCCCTTGCATGGGAGAATTGCATAACAGCAGAGTGTGTGTCATTAAACTTCTACATTACCCTCAATATGGAGTCCTGTCTCTTTTTGGGGGAATCTGCTACAAGGGATTGCTATGCTCTGCATATTCCCTTGCTATAATCACTCCTAAGCTCTTTTAAGAGCTTGTTCCCGCTTCGCTCTGAAGGAAGAGAGGTTCGGCCTGCGGTGGTTGTGGTGTCGGCTGGAGTGCTTGGAGCCCTCTGTAAGCGCTAGGAGCATCCTTCAACGGAGGTACCCAGTCGGGGTGCCAGGTGATCCGTTACATTCGGCACTCCAGATGTTGTGGATTATATCCCCCATAATGCTCTTACACCCGCCGAAGGTTGCCTATGCCTGACCTAAATAATTGATGTAAATAACAGTCAGCATAATTCTCATGTTATCAACTATTAAGAATACAATTCAAATTTTATTGAACAAACCTCCTAATGATAACAGTATTTTTTTTAAACATAAAAAACTTACAATGCACTGTACCAAATTATTATGCACAGTAAGTTTCAAAACACTTTATAGGTTATAAAGAACTGAAATTTGTTATTTGTTGTGTTTGCAGCATATTTACTGAAATCAAAAGCTATTTCAATCAAACAACATTTTAACTTTTTAAACATTTTAACAGGTCACATTACATTTTACATAGGACCCCTTATTTGATAGCAGTTTCACAAGTCTTGCATCCATTGAACTTGTGAGTTTTTGGACAGTTTCTGCTTGGATTTGTTTGCAAGATGTCCGAAAAGCCTCTCAGAGCTACTGTTTGGATGTAAACTGCCTCCCACCCTCATAGATTTTTTGCTTGAGGATGCTCCAAAGGTTTTCAATAGGATTGAGGTCAGGGGAGGATGGAGGCCACACCATGACTTTCTCTCTTTTTATCCCCATAGCAGCCATTGATGCAGAGGTATTCTTTGCAGCATGTGATGGTGCATTGTCATGCATGAAGATGATTTTATTACGGAAAGCATAGTTCTTCCTTCTGAACCAGGGAAGAAAGTGGTCAGTCAGAAACTCTGCATACTTTGCAGAGGTCATCTTTATACCTTTGGGGACCCTAAAGGGGCCAACCAGCTCTCTTCCCATGATTCCGGCCCAAAACCGCCTTGCTGACATCACAGCCTTGTTGGAACAGGGTGGCCGTTCACCAACCATCCACTACTCCATCTTTTTGGATCATCCAGGGTTGCACGGCACTCATCAGTGAACAGGACTGTTTGAAAATTAGTCTTCATGTATTTTCTGCCCAATGCAGCTGTTTCTGCTTGTGAGCATTGGTTAGTGGTGGCCGAATAGAAGGTTTATGCACAGTTGGAGGACTCTACACCTTGATGTCCGTGGGACTCCAGAGGCACCAGCAGCTTCAAATATCTGTTTGCTGCTATGTAATGGTATTTTAGCAGCTGCTCTCTTGATCCGATGCATGGATCTGGCAGAAATCTTCCTCAATGTGCCTTTATTTGCACAAACCTGTCTGTGCTCTGAATTAGCCACAAATCTCTTAATAGCGCGATGATCACGCTTAAGTTTTCGTGAAATATCTAATGTTTTCATACCTCGTCCAAGGCATTGAACTATTTCACTCTTTTTGGCAGCAGAAATATCTTTTTTCTTCCCCATATTGCATGAAAATGGTGCTCTGCTTAATAATGTGGAACACCCTCTTTTAGTAGTTTTTCCTTAAATTGGGCTCACCTGGCAATCTAATTATCACAGGTGTACGAGATTCTTTTCAGTGATAAAAAGAGCTCTGAGACAATGCCATCCATGAGTTAAACTGAAAAACAAAATATTTCATCTTTGTGACACTTAAATAGAATTTGCATAATAATTTGGAACAGGGTGTATAGCCACCCTCCAGTTTCTTACCTTGTAGGTGCTGGAGGGTGGCTTCCATGGCTGAGGCTGATGGGTGTGAGGGTCTTGTTGCTCCTACCCCTCCCTCTCGCGGCTCCTGCACAGCAGGTTCTCTTTGAGCTGGGGAGAAGTTCCCGCCTCACTCACTTACTCACATCTCTCTGGGCCTTGTGGCACAAGTCCATCAGGTGGCCCTGAGTGCATGGGCCACACGATGGACCTGCATCTTTGCGATTTTTTTTCACCTACTCCCAGGACCACTGGATTGTAGCCCTGGGGGTACGCGTACCATGGGTTGGGAACCCCTGTGCTAGAGGATGGCCACCAGGGCCCTCTCTATGTTAGTTTTAGCACAGCCCCTCTGCAACTTGTTGCTGCTAGTTACCGTGGCAACGATCTGAACGGCACGTAGACTGGACTCGCAAGAGTTGGAGAGAGGAGCTGTCAAAAGCTGGAGATCATGTTGGCAAGGCCCTCTATTTACTGCACAGCACCTGGCAGCCTGCAAAATGCCACTGGACCACCAGGGAGTTTAATTTCCCCCATCCCTGGCCACATATATGAGATATTTAGGGGGGAGTAAATTAATGCTAAAAATAATGAAAAACTTTTTCCTACCCACTGTATCCTCTACACCATGGATGCCAAAAAAGGTATACGCCCAGATGTTTTAAAACCAAAGCTTCCATGATGATTTGTCATTCTAAAGGCATGCAAAGCATCATGGGAGTTGTAGTTCTATAACATCTAAGGATCTAGCTTTTGGACGCCCCTGCCCTACATAAACACATACATGGCATTCACTACACAAAAACACTGTATTCTCTGCAGACACACACTCTGCATCCACTCTACACACACACACACACACTGCATCTTCGATGGCAGACCTGATAATCCTTACAGCAGCATTTCTTCCAACCTAGAGGACTTTAGCGGAGATACTCGATTATTAGATGTCCTCTGCCATTTTTTTGCTCATTGAGCTTATTTTCTTTTTAATCCCCTGCCTCATAGTCTTAACCCCTTAAGGACCGGTGACGGTTCAGGACTGTCATCAGCATTTTTGCCCGCTGACGGTCCTGAACCGTCACAGCGGTCTTATGTACTTACCCGATCGCCGTTGTTCCCCCGGTGGCGATCGGCAGTGCTCCTGGATGGGGAGACTGCCTGCAGCCCAGACAGTCTCCCTGCGGCGGATTAGGACCCCAGGGGCCATGTGATCGCTCAACAGAGTGATCACATGGTCACAATAGGTGTCCATGTGTCTGCCTGCAGGGGGACTGCCTGTGCTGACAGGCAGTCTCCCTGCTAGTGTAAAAAAAAAAAAATATATAAAGGTACATGTTAATGAAAATATATAATTACGTATGTGTGTATATATATATATATATATATATATATATTATGTGACAAACTTACTTTCCTGTGTGTGTTTGTCCAGGATCTTTTGGCAACCGCACAGCCCTCTAGGGTAAGAAAACCAGGTCAAGACAAAGTCCAGTTTCAAAAGGGCCTCTGGCCTGTTTATTTTCTGTTGTTGTGAAGTAACAGGATACAATGAACAGCAAATCTTCTTTCTCCACAAAACACTTTCTTTCTCCTCCAAAACACTTCCCTTCACCCTGCTTTAACTGCAGTTATATAGCTGCTCACAGCCCCTACAGGTGAGGCTAATGACCTCGTTAGGCAGTGAGCCAGAACTCTATGGGAAACCTGGGCTGGACTCATGCACAACCACTCTGACAGTGGGTGGAGAATCGGCCCACCCTGCTCTTCCGAATACTCCACCCCAGGGACCCAAATAACAACAGAGGAAAAAAAAAACTACATTTAAACTTAACTTTCCCTGGGGCTGCATGTGCTTACCCACATGTCAGGATAGTGGCTGTGCAAAAGTCTGGGTGCCAGATATACACCCCTGACCACCATCCCCAACACTCTGTTACAATATATATATATATATATATATATATATATATATATATATATATATATATATATATATATATATAGACATATATTATATCCATATAATATATGTCTATATATCATATATATAATGTCATACTAAGTGTATTTTTATATTAATATGTACATATATTAATATAAAAATACACTTACAATTAAATTACACACGTGTATATATAATATATATTGTGGCGAAACCGACCTCGACACTGGGCATTGGAGAAGACTGATTGCCAGCCTCCTGCCATGTGACTATGGCCCCTGGGATGTATTGCCCTTTAAAGACATGATTTGGGCATAATGGACTTGTGTTGTGCTGCTGCTGGCCCTTTAAGAACCATCTGGGGACATACTGTGGAGTTACTGGGTGGCCACCATTTCATGTATCAGAGGCACTTTTTATGGGGATATTGCGTGTTTTGGGGTCCCTGTGATATGTTTTATAATACTGTATTTCTCTGCCTGTGATAATTATATTAACCATTGTGTTCAGTAATCATATCACAGGCAGAGGGGAGGATTTTGTGTGGGGGTGTCTGTGTGTATTGTACGGATTGATTGGTTGTATTTCAAAACCCTGTGGGCAGTACTGTGTTTGTGGGTTGTGAATAAAAGAGGCTGTATGTGCCAGGTGATCCCTTACATATATAATACCTATAAATATTCTATATATATATATTATTACAAAATACAAATAAGTAATTTAAATTAAATAAAAAAATGTAAAAATAATAAAAAATTAAAAAAAAATTATATATCTAAATGAAATTTTATTCTAACTGTATTTTGATATTAATATATATATATTTATATCAAAATACACTTAGAATGAAATTGCATATATCTATGTATATATAAATAAATAAAAATAATACGAAATATACATATGTCCATATACAAAATTACATCAATAATTATATAAATATACACATAGACTTCAAATATATAAATATGCATATATATTTAAATTCTACGTGCATATTTATGTAATATTTTTACATAATTAAGTAATTTTATTGATTGCAATTTGAGGGACCTGCCTGCCAACCCAGGCCAAAAGTCCAGAGAATTTAATTTGCTAGCACTGTATTTTACCCTGTAACTTTCTATGACACCCTAAAACCTGTACATGGGGGGCACTGTTTTACTCGGGAGACTTCGCTGAACACCAATATTAGTGATTCAAAACAGTAAAACATATCACAGCGATGATATTGTCAGTGAAAGTGACTTTTTTTGCGTTTTTCACACACAAACAGCACTTTTACTGATGATATAATTGTTGAGATACGTTTTACTGTTTTGAAACACCAATATTTGTGTTCAGCAAAGTTTCCTGAGTATAACAGTACCCCCCATGTACAGGTTTTATAGTGTTTGTGAAAGTTACAGGGTCAAATATATGGGTCAAATATTTTTACATTAAAAATGGCCAGGCTGGTTACGTTGCCTTTGAGAGCGTATGGTAGCCCAGGAATGAGAATTACCCCCATGATGGCATACCATTTGCAAAAGAAGACAACCCAAGGTATTGCAAATGGGGTATGTCCAGTCTTTTTTAGTAGCCACTTAGTCAGAAACACTGGCCAAAATTATAGTTCAATTTAGTTTTTTACTTTTTTCACACACAAACAAATATGAACGCTAACTTTGGCCAGTGTTTGTGACTAAGTGGCTACTAAAAAAGACTGGACATACCCCATATTGAATACCCTGGGTTGTCTACTTTAAAAAAAATATGTACATGTGGGTTGTTATTCAGAGATTTATGACAGATAATAGTGTTACAATGTCACTATTAATAAATTCAAAAAATGTATGTTTTGAAACTGCAATATCCTACTTGAACTTATAGCCCTACAACTTGCAAAAAAAGCAAAACAGCATGTAAACACTGGGTATTTTTAAACTCAGGACAAAATTTTGAATCTATTTAGCAGTTTTTTTTCATTCGCTTTTGTAGATGAGTAAAAGATTTTTCAAGTTAAAGTAAAAAAACATATATTTTTTTCAATTTTTTTCTCATTTTTTTATTTTTTTAAAATTAAATTACATGAGATTATATAAATAATGGTATGTAAAGAAAGCCCTTATTGTCCTGAAAAAAAACAATATATAATTTGTATGGGAACAGTAAATGAGAGAGCATAAAATTACAGCTAAACACAAACACCACAAAAGTGTAAAAAGAGGCCTGGTCGCAAATGTACAACATCGCAAAAACAGTCCAGTCCTTAAGGCAGTGGCGTACATACCAGGGTCGCGGCTGCGACCGGGCCCGGCCCACCTGGGGGCCCGGCCGCCCCTGCGACCCGGTATGTAGACACAGGGCCAGCCTCTTCCCCTGGGGGGCCCAGGAGCCGACCACCCTAGGGCCCCCCGTGGCTGGCCCTGCTGACCCCGGCGGACGGGTGGCCGGTCGGGAAGGCGGGCGCGCGAGGGAGCACTCAGTGCTTCCTCTTCAGCTCCCTCGCGCACCGCACTGATGCCGGCGCCGGAAGATGACGTCATCCAGCATCCCTACGCGGTGCGCGAGGGAGCTGAAGAGGAAGCACTGAGTGCTCCCTCGCGCGCCCGCCTTCCCGACCGGCCACCCGTCCGCCGGGGTCAGCAGCACCACTGGACCCCAGGGAATCCCCCCAGCTCTCCAAAAGGTAAGGAGGCTGGGGGGATTACATTTAAAAAAACATGTGTGAGTGTTAGTGTGTGTGTGTGTGAGTGTTAGAGTGAGTGTCAGTGTTAGAGTGTGTGTGTGTGTGTGTGTGAGTGTTAGAGTGAGTGTCAGTGTTAGAGTGTGTGTGAATGTTAGTGAGTGTCAGTGTTAGAGTGAGTGTGAGTGTGAGAGAGTGTGTGAGTGTTAGAGTGTGTGAGTGTTAGAGTGTGAGAGTGAGTGTCAGTGTTAGAGTGTGTGAGTGTTAGAGTGAGTGTCAGTGTTAGAGTGTGTGTCTGCTAGTGTGTGTCTTACTGAGTGTGTGTGTGTCTTAGTGAGTGTGTGTGTGTCTTAGTGAGTCTGTTTGATGTCTGTTAGTGAGTGTGTGTTTGTCAATGAGAGTGTATGTTTTGTAAGTGAGTGTGTATGTATGTCTGTCGCTGAGTGTGTCTCTGTTAGCTAGTGTGTATGCGTCTGTAAGTGAGAGTGTGTGTGTCTTCAGCACTTACCTTTCTCCAGCGCCGGACTCCCTTGGCGCTGGGGATCCCTCAGCCTCTCAGCTCCGAATGCGACCGTGCACGCATTCAAACCGCCCATAGGAAAGCATTACTCAATGCTTTCCTATGGACGTTCAGTGTGCTCCTCTAGCGGCTGTCAGTGAGACAGCCACTAGAGGATGGATTAACCCTCAGTGAAACATAGCAGTTTCTCCGAAACTGTTATGTTTTCAGCTGCAGGGTTAAAACTAGAGGGACCTGACACCCACACAACTTCATTGAGCTGATGTGATCTGGGTGTCTGTAGTGGTCCTTTAAGTGTGTATGCATCTGCATGCACTGGCGTACATACCGCGGTCGCAGCCCTGTAACCCCCGCGACCAGGTTCCCACCGCCATGTGTTGCGGCCCGGCCCGGCCCGCGCGTGGGAGGGGGGCCCACGGATAAATTTTCGCACCGGGGCCCCATGGGTCATGTGTACGCCACTGCCTTAAGGGGTTAATATCTGTTTTACGCAGTTTGTGAATGTGGCGAAACCAGCCTCGCCACTGTCCACTGGAGGAGCCTGGTTGCTCGCCTGCTCCCTTTAGACTATGGCCCGACAGTTAAAACCTTTTTATTTTCCCTGCAGAAATGCATATTCGTGCCTTTCTGCAGACTGTTAAAGCCATGCTACCCCAGATAGCTTTGCCATGGAGCCCAGCCGTATACTGAGACTGTATGAAAGACTTTGGCTCCATGGCGATTGAACTGTATGTATGTGATCTGAGCGCCATCTGGTAATAATGTGCGCTCAGATATAAGCTATCTGGGGATAGGTAGAATGTGTATGTTCTATGTGATAAATGTAACAGTATGTAATTTTATGTCTTTTATTGTCCTTTGTCTGCCATGTGGCTAATGGAGTTTTGCCTCTGTCCTTGGAGATAATTGGATTACTTCCCAATTATCTCCAGGACAGAGAGGAGGGATTGTGATGCATTGTGGGCAGGGGCGGACTGACCGGTCGGGCACTTCGGACACGGTCCGAGGGCCCGGCCGGGAGGGGGGCCCGCCGCCAGGGCCGCCTTCAGGGGGCCCGGCGGCAGGGCTGAATTGGGGGGCGGCAGAGGAAGGTGCCACCGGGTGGCCGGTCCGGTGGCACACTGTGAGGGGGCCGGCCGTTTGATGCTGGAGCCGCCGGACCGGGTAGCAGCCTCGCCGGTCCGGCGGCTTTCCTCTGACTAACGATGAAGGGGGAGGAGGAGGAGCATCTGTCTATCATGCTCCCTGCGGTTCCCACAATTCCCAGCACAGGATGTGGGAACCGCAAAGGAGCATGACAGACACATGCTCCTCCTCCTCCTTCTTCATCGTTAGTCAGAGGAATGCCGCCGGACCGGCGAGGCTGCTACCCGGTCCGGCGGCTCCAGCATC
>OW240912.1:415881119-415892337 GCA_933207985.1 Pelobates cultripes | reverse complement strand
ATGACGTCACGGCGGAGGGGGGAGGAGTCTGTGCACTAAACGACTAGCAGGAAATCCTCGTTCTGAGACCGGAAATTACATCACCGAGAGTGACCCGCCGGCGCCATGTTGGATGAGGGCAAAGCTTCTCTCCATCATTGGGAGGAGTATGGGCAACAGGCAGCTATTACTAAGGTTTACTTAGAGTTGTATATTATAAAGGTAGACATTATGCAGCACTGTATCCTTTATCAATCAGTTTAACCACCCGTTCTGTGTTTAGTACCTGAATATTTATATTCACCCATTTCGCAAAGAAATTTCAAACGATTGTTCGTAGAGAATAGTTAAAGGACCACTCTAGGCACCCAGACCACTTCAGCTTAATGAAGTGGTCTGGGTGCCAGGTCCAGCTAGGGTTAACCCATTGTTTTATAAACATAGCAGTTTCAGAGAAACTGCTATAATTATGAATGGGTTAAGCCTTCCCCCTAATCCTCTATTGGCTGTCTCATTGACAGCCACTAGAGGCGCTTGCGTGCTTCTCACTGTGATTTTCACAGTGAGAGCACGCCAGCGTCCATAGGAAAGCATTATGAATGCTTTCCTATGTGACCGGCTCTTGCCGCGCGTGCGCATTCAGCCGACGGGGCGGATCGGAGGAGGATCGGAGGCAGAGAGCTCCCCGCCCAGCGGTGGAAAAAGGTAAGTTTTTTTTCCCCCTTCCTGAGCCGGGCGGGAGGGGGACCCTGAGGGTGGGGGCACCCTCAGGGCACTATAGTGCCAGGAAAACGAGTATGTTTTCCTGGCACTATAGTGGTCCTTTAACGAACAAAACGTAACATAAATAACAAGGCCCGCGTACGTGCGGTAACATGTTGGGTTATGGTGTTCCGCAGGGTGGATGCAAATATAATCTTGCTGAATGAATTCTGGAGATCACCATTGTGATTATGGTTTCGGCTGCATAGCTGCATGGCAGGGAAACCATGCGACAAGTTATGAGGCCTATAGTGTGTTGATAATGCTGTGAAAATAAACATTTGAGAAAAGAGAAAAACTGCTTGTAAAGTATATCCTGGGTACTGAACTGCAGCTCAAACTGTGTTATACCACCTTATAGTGGTTCAATGGTACGTAACTAGTAATCTTCTAGAGTCCTGTCTCTTATTGGGGAATTGCTATATCACTACAAGCAGGGCCGGACTGGGAAAACAATTAAATTTTTCAATCAGAGCGGCCCCCTAAGAAGGGGGCGGGGCCAGAGAGTCTGTGTTTTGTCATCACTAATGACAAGCACGCCCCCTCTCAAAGTAAGCATGTTGGTTCAATGCCCAGTGCCCCGCTGAAGAGTTCTGGCATTAGAAAAAGGCCCTGTATTTGTTCTGTGCAGCGCAAGCAAATGTAATAACATGCTTGCACTGTGTTTCCTTTTGAATTGTCTCTGGTGTCTCCACAAGTGGGATACCAGAGGACAAAAGGGCCAGGAAAGTGTATGGTGCATGTGTTTGGCGCCTGCTTGTGGGATTGCGTGTGTGTAGAGTGTGGTGTGGTTTTGTGTAAATAGGTCAATTTAATTTGTGTTTGTGGTGTAATATGTGTGGCTACGGGGTGTAGAGAGTGTGTGTGTATAGGGGGCATAGTGTTATAGGGTATGTAGCAAGTGTGTGTATACGGGCTGTAGTGTGTGTATAGGTGACGTAGTGTGTGTAGGGGTTGCAGAGAGGGTGTGTTTAGAGAATGTTGTATGTGTTTGCTTACAAGGAATGTAGTGTGTGTGTAGGTGGTGCAGTGTGTGTGTGTAAGAGATCTAGTGTGTAAAGGACCCAGAGTGTGTATAGAAGATTGTGTGTGTGTGTGTGTGTAGAGGATAAAGAGTGCCTATAGGGTAAGGGATCTAGCGTGTATCTGGAGCATAATGTGTGTAGTGGTGCAGTGTGAGGGGTGCTGTGTATATATATATATATATTGTAACGGATCGCCTGGCACCCCGACTGGGTACCTCCGTTGAAGGATGCTCCTAGCGCTTCCTGAGGACTCCAAGCACTGCAGCAGACACCACAACCACCGAACCGTAGGAGCATATGAATCCTCTCAAGCATATGAATGCTGTAGACAGTTGAATAGGAACCATACGAATAGGTTTACTCTCCTAGCAGTCAAACTGGAACAACATACAATAAATCCTTCCCCCAATAATGAGACGACACTTCACTTTGAGGGTTAAAACAGGAACTCTAGTGCTGGCACACCCAGCCTGGTTTTTATTACAATCCACAAAACATAGTACTGCCCACAGGGTTTTGCAGAACCACCAATAAACACATTTCAACACATACAATGTAAGTACAGCAGCCAATCAGACACAATGGGACAATAGAAACACACCCAGCATATTCCTCCCCTCTGCTTATGAGATAATTGAGTCAATTACTGTATCTACTCAATTATCTCCAAGCTGAAAAGTTACTTTTTGTACATTTTTATAACTTTGTGAGTTAACATTGTACATACATAAAACTTATATTATTTTAACCAGTATAACTTGGGGACAAACATATCCAAAATTCACTTGAATAGGTTCAGGGGTTTAACGGTTAGGTCGAAGTCCTTTGTTTTTACTTGCAAGCATGATTTTTCCTGGCAAACCAGTTCCCACTGGTTTGGCAGTGTCCCTGGGACAACACCCTGCTAGAGAACAATGGATCTGGGGGAGGGGAAGAGGAAGTGTCCAAAAAGTTTCAGTAAGTCCATTCACTGTGCTTACAGAGCCAGTAGCCGCACAATAAAATACAATATGCCCAAATATTGCATTCAAAAGTACAACTTTACCAGGGGCCATAGTCAGCAGGAAGGAGGCGGGCAGCCAGGCCTCTCCAATGCCAGGTGGCGAGGCGGGTTCCGCCACATTTCTCCCCTTTCCCATTGAGACTATCCAGACTCCAGACCTTCAATCGGTCTGGGGCTCTGATAGTCGGTCGGCCTTTCTCACCCAGTGTAGCTGTCCCGGTGTTCTCCTGCCACATGTGTACAGTTGGAAATCCATAGTCTGGTGGAAAGGTAACCAGGGTGCTCTCTCTCCTGGTTGGACAAAGCTGTTGCTGGGGAGAAGGGGTAACAGGCTCCTCTCCCTGCGACGACCTCTCTTGTAGTAGGGGAAAACAAACTTCCTTCTCTTCCAATACATTGTCCTGTTGCTGGGGGCCAGGACAGACTGTCCATATCTCCAGTGGTGCAGGTGCAGAGACTACGGGCTTAGTGTCTCCCCTTGGTGGTTTATGCTGCCGCTGGGGAGAGGAGGTAACAAACTCCTCTCCCTTACACACTTCCAGCCGCTGGGGAGCAGGGCTGACCCTCCGTACTCCCTGTAGCTTGGGCGCAGAGACCATTGTCCCATCTGCGCTGGTGAGGGGCTTAGTGTCTCCCCTTGGTGGGCTAGGCTGCCGCTGGGGAGAGGGGGTAACAAACTCCTCTCCCTTACACACTTCCAGTCGCTGGGGAGCAGGGCTGACCCTCCGTACTCCCTGTAGCTTGGGCGCAGAGACCACGGTCCCATCTGCGCTGGTGAGGGGCTTAGTGTTTCCCCTTGGTGGGCTAGGCTGCCGCTGGGGAGGGGGAAAGACACTCTCCCCTCCCAGTAAAATATTCTGCCGCTGGGGAGCAGGACTGATCCTCCGTACTCCCTGTAGCTTGGGCGCAGAGACCACGGTCCCATCTGCGCTGGTGAGGGGTTTAGTGTCTCCCCTTGGTGGGCTATGCTTCTGCTGGGGAGAGGGGGTAACAAGCTCCTCTCCCTGAACCATAGACTGCCGCTGGGGTGAGGGGGTAACAAGCTCCTCTCCCTGACGCTCTCTCTCTTTCGTCCGCTGGAATTCTCGGTCCAGCCTTGTGTTTCGCTCGGCCATGACCTGGTTCCAGATCACCCGGCGTGTCTCCATGGGTACATCATCCCCATACTGTGCCACTCGCTGCCTTATTTCGGCCAGCCAATTATCTCCAGATCCTTCCATACTGGTCTGCTGGTGAAGAGGGGGACCATCTGTCTCCCCTTTCAATATATTGTCCTGCTGCTGGGGAGGAAGGACGGCACCTTCTGCTCCCTGGGGTACACACTGCCGCTGGGGAGGAAGAACGGCACATTCAGCTCCCTGGGGTACACACTGCCACTGGGGAGGAAGGACGACACCTTCTGCTCCCTGGGATACACACTGCCACTGGGGAGGAAGGACGGCACCTTCAGCTCCCTGGGGTACACACTGCCGCTGGGGAGGAAGGACGACACCTTCAGCTCCCTGGGATACATACTGCCGCTGGGGATCTGGGCCGACTGCCCAGCATCCCTGTAGGGCCGGTAGAGAGACAGCCGTCCCATCTCTACCTGCCATTGGTGGGTCTTCCCAGGACCAGTCTATGAGGTCCCCTACTTCTGCAACTGGTAGTGAAGCAGTGGGGACCTCGGCTGCGTTTTCCCAGCTGTAGGTTGGCAGGTCTGGGTCCGCCACCCAGTTTTCCTGTTCTGCGTCTATGCTCTGCGGCTGACATGAGTTCAGAAGTTCCACATAGTCCATCTCTAGCTGTCGTTCCATGGCAGCCAAACGGTGGAGGTCTTGTCCCAGTCCCATAGATCTCGGGCCCTGTACCATCTCACCCCGGTAATAAAAGATAGCCCAGTACCGTGACTCTGCTGGACTGCCAAAGTCGACGTCTTCTGCTAAGGCCTTCCACAACAGGCCAGGGCTAGTGTAGTTCTCCCCCTCCGGCTGGATGCCCTTTGCCCTCCACGTCTCTGGCTGGACAGTGCACCACCACAGTGCCCGGTATGAGGCGTCAAGGCTCAGTTCCCTTTCCACGAGGTACTCAAGTTGTCTGACCTGCTGCCCTCCGGGTTGGTCTCCCAGAAGCTGCATCCGCCAGGCCATTTGTTCCTCCAACCGGTATGCGACACCAGGAAGGTGCTGCTGCCGTTGATACTGGACTTCCTCCAGGGCATCGTACCATAGTTCTTGCCGGGCAATATCTCTCCATTCCAATTCACTCTCTTCCTCAGGTGTGCGTGTTGCCCAAGGATCCACGAACCCCATTTTCCCAAATCTTTATGTAGACAGGGACGCTGTATAAACACTAGCGTCGCCTTCAATTTGTAAATCCAAACGACTGTGTCTCTGAGCTGCTTTACCTCGCACTAGGACGCCATCCCACCGCTTGCCACCAATGTAACGGATCGCCTGGCACCCCGACTGGGTACCTCCGTTAAAGGATGCTCCTAGTGCTTCCTGAGGACTCCAAGCACTGCAGCAGACACCACAACCACCGAACCGGAGAAGCATATGAATCCTCTCAAGCATATGAATGCTGTAGACAGTTGAATAGGAACCATACGAATAGGTTTACTCTCCTAGCAGTCAAACTGGAACAGCATACAATAAATCCTTCCCCCAATAATGAGACGACACTTCACTTTGAGGGTTAAAACAGGAACTCCAGTGCTGGCACACCCAGCCTGGTTTTTATTACAATCCACAAAACATAGTACTGCCCACAGGGTTTTGCAGAACCACCAACAAACACATTACAACACATACAATGCAAGTACAGCAGCCAATCAGACACAATGGGAAAACAGAAATACACCCAGCATATTCCTCCCCTCTGCCTAGGAGATAACCGAGTCAATCACTGTATCTACTCAATTATCTCCAAGCCGAAAAGTTACCTTTTGTACATTTTTACAACTCTGTGAGTTAACATCGCACATACATAAAACTTATATTATCTTAACCAGTATAACCTGGGGACAAACATATCCAAAATTCACTTGAATAGGCTCAGGGGCTTAACGGCTAGGTCGAAGTCCTTTGTTTTTACTTGCAAGCATGATTTTTCCTGGCAAACCAGTTCCCACTGGTTTGGCAGTGTCCCTGGGACAACACCCTGCTAGAGAACAATGGATCTGGGGGAGGGGAAGAGGAAGTGTCCAAAAAGTCTCAGCAAGTCCATTCACTGTGCCTACAGAGCCAGTAGCCGCACAACAAAATACAATATGCCCAAATATTGCATTCAAAAGTACAACTTTACCAGGGGCCATAGTCAGCAGGAAGGAGGCGGGCAGCCAGGCCTCTCCAATGCCAGGTGGCGAGGCGGGTTCCGCCACATATATATATATATATTTGGACGTATTGTATGTGTGAGGTGCGCAGTGTGTGTGTGTAAGAGGGATGCTTTGTGTGAGGGTGTTTTTATCTGCCGTCACATTCTAGGGGTGCTGTGTTTGTCTGGGTGCTGTGTGTGTCTGAGGGTGTTGTGTGTGTCTGAGGGTGCTGTGTGTGTCTGGGGGTGCTGTGTGTGAGGGGGCTGTTAGTGAATTTATTTTATGTGAGAGGGCTGTTAGGGAATTTAATTATTTTTTTTTATTGATAATTTTAAAATAAAAGTTAAGTCCCCCCCTCCCTTCTTACCTTTAGCCTGGGAGAGGGGGAGCCGTGCTGCCTTCCCTGGTGGTCCTAGTGGTGACAGTGAACTCTAGCCTGCAGACTAGAGTTCACTCTCGCGAGAGCTGAGCGTTGCCGTGGTAACCGCGGCAACGCTCAGAATCCCACGATAGGACCCGGCGGAGCTGCTGGCTATTATTGGGAGAAGAGACAGTTGGTCTCTCTCCCCAGCAGCAGCCTGTGTTATTGGGAGAAGAGACAGTCGGTCTCTCTCCCCAGCGGCAGTGTGTATCCTTGGGAGAGGAGACAGTCGGTCTCTCTCCCCAGCAGACAAGTGAGTTATTGGGAGAAGAGACAGTCGGTCTCTCTCCCCAGCAGCAGAGTGCATTACAGGGAGGGGAGACAAACGGTCTCACTACCCGGTGGCAGAGTATATTATTGGGAGAAGAGACAGTCGGTCTCTCTCCCCAGCAGCAGCCTGTGTTATTGGGAGTAGAGACAGTCGGTCTCTCTCCCCAGCGGCAGTGTGTATCCTTGGGAGGGGAGACAACCGGTCTGACTCCCCAGTGGCAGAGTATATTATTGGGAGAAGAGACGGTCAGTCTCTCTCCCCAGCAGCAGCCTGTGTTATTGGGAGAAGAGACAGTTGGTCTCTCTCCCCAGCGGCAGAGTGCATTACAGGGAGGGGAGACAACCGGTCTCACTCCCCAGTGGCAGAGCGCATTATTGGAAGGGGAGACAGTCGGTCTCACTTCCCAGCAGCAGTATGGGTTATTGGGAGAAGAGACAACAGGTCTTTCTCCCCAGCAGCTGAGTACGTTATTGGAAGGGGAGACGGTCGGCCTCACTTCCCAGCAGCAGCAGGACTGTTTATCAAAAGGGGAGACAGTCTGTCTCCCCCTCCAGCAGCAGCACCTGATCCAGGGAGAGGAGCCTACTTCCCCATCTTCACACCTGGGCTCCAACCAGACTACTCCAGCTGAAGTGCTGGCATCAGGGCAGAGTACCGCTGGTCTTTGCCCACTCAGCAACCCACAGATCCGGAGTTCCCGTACCCCACAAAGCCGTGATGGAGCCCCTGGACAAAGACTGGCTGCACGTTTCCTCAGGTGCAGTAACTTTTCATTGTGGGTGGGTTGCTGGACTAACCAAGGCCTTGTTAGTCTTTTTGGGAAAGGGGAGAAATGTGGCGGAACCAGCTTCGCCATTGGGCATTGGAGAAGACTGATTGCCAGCCTCCTGCCATGCGACAATGGCCCCTGGGATGTATTGCTCTTTAAGGAACTGATTTGAGGCTTATGGACTTGTATTGGACTGTGAATGGCTCTTTAAGAGCTGTATTTGGGCATTATGGATTTTTATTGTGCTGTTTCTGGGCCTTTAAGTACTTCGGGAGAGGACCTGCAGTTTTGGCATGGCACTTCAGATGCAGCTGAAGTGCCGAAGTAGTCGAACTGGCCGCCATTAGAAAACCGAACACGTGGTGGCGGCCATTTTGATTCATTTGAATGCAGTCAGCGGTGTGTGCCGTCAAACTCATGGAACTAAAATCGGCAACAGAATGGCACGAACACCGCTGAAGTTTTACCTTCCCTGGAACTAATGCATTCGACAGATCATTTGACAGTTCATTTGACAGTTCGACAATTCGAATGGTTGTCATTCGTCTGTTTGAACTGACTTTAACATGGGAAATAGACCGGCCGCACAGCCTGATTCTCTGGAACTGTTTTGGGCATGAAAATGTGCTCGCGGTTCGTCAAAGGTGACATATCTATCTTCCGAATGGCTGAACGTATTCGAATGATTTTTGGGTATGTTTGTATTTGAAATATGCTGATTAATAATATTATTAATATTGGATGTATAGTTTTAGAGTTATGAAAGTTGGGTAAAAAGTATGTATTAAACTGTACGGCTAATTGTGTAACCTCTCAGGCTAAGGGGAGGAGATGTGTGGGATGTAACCAGTGTGTGATTGGGTAATTCATAATTGTCTGTTCCCTTGCACGGGAAAATTGCATTAAAGCAGAATGTGTGTCATTAAAAACCTGAGTTCTTCACCCTCAATCTAGAGTCTTGTCTCTTATTGGGGGAATTGCTATATCACTACAAGGGATTGCTATGATCTGCATGCCCCCTTGGATAGTCACTTCTAAGCTCTTTTAAGAGCTTGTTCCTGTTTCCCTCTCTTGGAGGAGAGGTTCACCCACTGGAGCCTTGTACCAGGTCCAGGGTGAGTAGGAGACGGCGAGACTCCAACCAAGCTACGGCGGTTTGTGGGGTCTGCGGTGGTTGTGGTGTCTGGCGGAGCGCTTGGAGCCCTCTGGAAGCACTAGGAGCATCCAGTAACGGAGGTACCCAGTCGGGGAGCTGGGCGGTCCGTTACACTGTTATTTATGTTTTTGCAAGTATTTATCCAATTGCAGTTTAAACATCTGTATGGACTCTGATAAAACCACCTCTTCAGGCAGAGAATTCCATATCCTTATTGCTCTTACTGTAAAAACCCTTTTCTTTGCCTTAGATGAAATCTCCTTTCTTCCAGCCTAAATGTGTGACTTTGTGTCCTATGTATAGCCCTGTTTATGAATAGATTTCCAGATAATGGTTTGTACTGACCCCGAATATTTTTGTATAATGTTATCATATCCCCTCTCAGGTGCCGTTTTTCCAAACTAAAGAGATTTAAACTTTTTTACTTTTATTCGTAACTAAAATGCTCCATTCCTTTTATCAATGTTGTAATAATAATAATAATGTAAGAAACATTATATTCCCCTTCCAAGCCCCCAACCATGGGTGGTGGTGTAGGCCCTATTAATAATAACTGTGGGAAATTAGTATCCTCATCCATGCCTCTGCCTATAGACAAGTGGGTTGGGGCTTTATGTATTTATGAAACGGATGGTGAACATGCCAGGTGACTAGGGGGTCTACAGGCCCCTAACCACCCTCCTTAAATTAAAGGGACACTATAGTCACCTGAACAACTTTAGCTTAATTAAGCAGTTTTGGTGTATAGAACATGCCCCTGCAGCCTCACTGCTCAATCCTCTGCCATTTAGGAGTTAAATCCCTTTGTTTATGAACCTTAGTCACACCTCCCTGCATGTGACTTGCACAGCCTTCCATAAACACTTCCTGTAAAGAGAGCCCTATTTAGGCTTTCTTTATTGCAAGTTCTGTTTAATATTTTCTTATCCCCTGCTATGTTAATAGCTTGCTAGACCCTGCAAGAGCCTCCTGTATGTGATTAAAGTTCAATTTAGAGATTGAGATACAATTATTTAAGGTAAATTACTTCTGTTTGAAAGTGAAACCAGTTTTTCTTTTTTCATGCAGGCTCTGTCAATCATAGCCAGTGGAGGTGTGGCTAGGGCTGCATAAACGGAAACAAAGTGATTTAACTTCTAAATGACAGTGAATTGAGCAGTGAAATTGCAGGGGAATGATCTATACACTAAATCTGTTTTATTTAGTTAAAGTAATTTAGGTGACCATAGTGTTCCTTTAAATAAAAAGTAAAGCAAGAGTATTAAAACTAATACATGTGAATAAAAAAAAATGAAAGGTAAACGAATTTGACAACAGGATTAATTTTGTATGTTTGTATTTGCTTTTGTAGTAAAAAAAATCACATGCACAAACCCTGCATGCTACAGCCGGGCTGAGAAGATGGGTAGACCTAGAACACAATTTATTCGGCTGGGACTTTCCCTTCTTGTACATCTTGCTCATAAAACAGACGCAACCCCTAACTCCCACAGACCACTCCAGCCCTAACCATTTCTATCAAGATATGGAATAAACTCTCAAAAAGTTGGTCTCACGGCCGCAGGGTTCCCGCTGGCCGCATGGATGTCTGTGCCGACCAATGAGAGAAGGAGCGCCAATTCAAACTGGGTTTGCGCCATTCTCCTGGTTGGAAACTCCTTCCTCTCCTGAACGCTGATTGGCGTGATTTAGTTTGCGCCCTTTCAGCTGATTGGCAGTTGTGTGGTTTAGGCGGGAAGTTTGAATTCACCGGACCAAACCAAGCAACACCATGGAACTACTTTCGGGGACGTACAGAGCCTTGAGACCCAGACTTCCGACACTGATATCTTCGGCTTTGTACATCCGATCGTCCTGCTTTTTGCAGGGGTCCCACAGGGGACCCGGGGCTATTTAGCTATGTAAGTGTTAACCCTGTAACCCCTTCCCGTCATGGGGTGCCAAGCCACAAAGTGTATCCCCCTGCATGTAAAATGTATTCATGTGTATCGCTGTGTCTAGTTAGTATCTCCCAGAGCTGGAGATGGTTATCTATTCCCCAGCCCCCTCCTGTATGTGTTTTTGTGTTGTGTTGGATGAAGACCCCCTGCAGGAGTTCTGTGCATAAAAAGCTTTGTGCTCAATAAACATTGTCAAACGTTGTATCCTGGAACCAGCCAGGTTACCCCGGGCCCGCTACAGTGGGAATGCCACCAAATAGCCCAACTATGGACAGAAGTAGCATCCGTAGCCTCTAAAAATTTTCACACGACCATCCCAAGGGACCCCTGGATATGGCTGCTCTCCAAACTCTTGAAATACATACCAAATTACTGGCCAAAATAAGACAAATTAATTACTGGCCAAACTGGCACTAGCAACCAGGAGATCCATCGCAACACACTGGGGCGCAGCCACAGTCCCAACTATCAGAGACGTGAAAAAAAAGGACAGATGAGGCCAGAAAAATGGATGGCCTTTTTAGCCCTAATCCACAACACTACCAAAAACTATGACAAAATATGGGATCCCTGGCTTTTTGAGTTCCCAATCCC
>OW240912.1:415843740-415881019 GCA_933207985.1 Pelobates cultripes | reverse complement strand
CACCTAGTGCCCAGGCCCCTGTGGGGGCTACGGCTGTATACCCCACAACTACTAAAAAGTTGCCCACTCTCTCCCCCCCACATACACGCAACTACCCCTCCTATTTCCACTTCTCTGTTGGGGACATTAATTTCCATCACTTACCACTCCACATGACCAAACTACACTGCACACTCAGTTCTTCCTCACCAAGAAGGCACCAAACTAACATAGCCTCCAAAGGTCACCCAAGGGGACTCTCTTTCCCCGCTTCCCTCCTTCCCCCCAGGGTCTCTTGGGGATTCTGGATCTGGCTGGGGCTTAACCCCTTCCCTCCCGCGGTTCCCGTTGGCACCCACCGGCTCCCGGGCATTAACCCCTTCTTCCGGCCTATCCGTTCGACCCCTTCCTCCTACAACCCTCAGAGGGACGGCCGGACTCACTGCCCTCGCTCTCTCAGGCTGCCCCATACCGTACACCCGGTAATGTGCTGGATGCTTTCCAACATCCACTACCTTGGTGCAGGGCAGTCTGTGGGGTGACCACGAGGTAGCCCGAGCATGACCATCTTTGATCCTGCGTCTACCGAGACTCGAGGGACCATTTACCCTTTGGCGGCCATCTTTAATCTCGTGTCTCGCGAGATTATGGGCGGCCGTTTTGCTACTCTCGCCTACCACGATTTTGGCACTCGAGAGTAACATATACCTGGGCTGACATGGACGTTGGACCCCAGGGTCCCAAGTTCGAATTCAGGCAAAGGTAAGTATTCTAACTGACCTATTATTTACAGATTTGAGTCATACTCATGTATAGTGGTTCAAGGTTTGGGGGTATCACCAGGGGATAGCACCCTCAAATTTCTTAAAGATACCATTCTTGTACCCTTAGAGGGTACTACATAAAAGGATACCACTCTGGAACTGCTTAAAAGGGATACCAAATCATTAAAGGGATATCACCCTTGAATTCCTTAAAGGGATATCACCCTTGGACACAGACTATCAAGATGGTACTGTATAAGGAGATTTGAAGGGATATCACCTGGATCAGGGTTCAGGAATCTACAGCAAGACTCTATGTTTGGTAATGGATGCTCAAAGGGATGACCCCTATCACTTAAACTTAAGACTAACTGTCAGAACATGACAGACGACAGAGCTTAGAGCTAGTGCTATTATCCCTCAGAGGTCAATCACTTTTGTCTCATTACTGCCATATTAGGCACTAAAAGGCTTATTACTCTGTGCCTGCCTGGGGTGCTGCTTTTTGGAGGTCGCCCTGTGGCCACCTCTCTGATCCTGGGTGAGGCCCAGTTTTACAAATCCCAATATTGTGGTTTGCCCTGCTGGGACAAGTTGACAACACTAAGTGACAGATACAGAATACCTTGCCGGGGTTATTACACCTTACTGTTATTTATACAGACCCTGCTGGGGTCCACTGGCATTATTTACACTACAACAGATACCCTGCTGGGGTACCCCATATCACACACCCTGCTGGGGTTGTTTTGGTACTTTGAGACAATAAATTGCACACAATAAGTGCACACTACTGCATATCACACACCCTGCTGGGGTTGTTTTGATAATTTGAGACAATAAATTGCACACAATAAATTGCACACTACTACACCCTGCTGGGGTCTGCATGGTGCATTGCACACAATGAAATGGATTGTGCTCTCATCCAGTCTGTTTTATTTGGCCGTTACCCACACTTGACGGGTACATATCCCGTGTACCTGAGGTGATCTCTGACTAGGTATAAGCCAATCTGTTCGGCAAAAAAGGGGACAGAGCTGCAAGCTTCAGCGCAGAATATCCCCCATGGCGGTGCATTAAATATTGATAGAGCTATAGGATACTCTCTATCAGGCTGATGGCCAGCACTGATGGGTTCATACCCTGCTGCCTCTTCTCCTACCCCTCTCAACAGCGAGCTCGAGAATTGAAAATCCGAACTTTGGATCTGGGACCGGCATTTACAGGTTCAGACCCGGTGCTCTTGGGGTGAGACCCCTACGATAGGCGAGTCACACTACCCGACCGAAAGGAAGTCTTAGAACAATAGCCTCTACCTACAGCTGAAGGAATACCTCCATTGATAATGAATCATGATACGGTACGGGTTTATGCCCTGTACCTATTCTGCAGCCTGCAGTTAAAGGCCTACGCCCTATGCACCGGGCCCAGCTAGGCGTGCATTGCACTAAAATGCCGAACAGAGGCATGTGGTTACAATCGCTGAACAGGAGTTCCGAGCCGCCTACTTAACGATATATATTCCCCTTGAGGTGAATTTAATAATGGAAGAGGTGACTGACACTCTCTATCAGGGCGATGGCCAGCACTTAAGGTTTCATACCCTGTGCACCCGGGGTGAGCCCCCACTATACGTGTGCTGCACGGTGCTGCTAAGTGGAGGCAATGCTATGGCAACCTCTATGTACTGGGTGAGCCCCAGTCTGTTTTATTTGGCCACGATTCAGAATAGACCGGCAAGGGTTTCCGTGAACACTGCCTACTGTCATAGTAGACTGATCTGTTTGCCCTACATCCTGTGCCTGAATACTGGTTTGTGCCTTACACAGGGGTATCCCCTACTACGACAAACCTACTTGACAACATTATGCACTCGTGGCTTTGCAGCCTCTTGCTTAGAATACCCATATCCTCTGACGGTCGGACAAACCCATGCCCTTCCATGCCGGTCAGAACGGCTCAGACGACTATAGTGACCAACGGAGGAGGTCTTTCGGGATTCACAACCTTATGATTGACGATGCTGGACACCACCAAACATCGTCTAGGAACGGGCATACAACTTGGGTATATGGACTCAAAAAACAGTTTCTGCTCCTCGCAGGAAACCCCAGTTTTGGCCTCTCCCATAGGATGCCCATTGCAGCACTCCTCCGCACTGATGGATGGTTGGCGGTACTGGGCGCCAAGATAGTCGGAACCCTAGACACAAGGCACAAAGTTCAGAAGGGAACTTATTAGACACGCAAGGGTCCCACGGCTTTCATAAGGGCCCAAACCCATAGGAGGGAGGTGTTATGCGATTACCTTTACAAGGGATTCTTTGGAACTGGTTGGCAACAGAGCCGGTCGTCGACCACTTCGGGACATCTGACCCGAGATCTGCTAGCTCTATTACCCATATAGAGCGAGAGTCAACCAAATGGTGCTCCAGATAAGCGGACAGAGAACACGGTACGCACAGATACCATCAATATACCTCCTACTACATCCACAGGAGATTTCACCACATCTAGGTGAAAGGCACTCAATCCTGGAGAAGACCACTTTCACGTAGTCAACCTACTTGCGTTCAGGACCTAAAGACACGTCAGGACGGTCTTCTTGCTTCCAGCTCGACTACCTTACAAAGTTTTCAGGGGACATCCTCTCCTTCCCGATCCAGTAGCTCGGAGCCTGGTGGGCCCTGATAAAGTACCGAAAGAAGTAATGAATATAGGCGGGGAAGAGGAGAACCTCTCTTCCGGGAGAACCTCATTCAGATCACGCCAGGGAACTGAAAACGCGTCAACACCCACGTTCATCCGAGAACTAGCTGGAACCTCTTGTAGAAGACTATTCGCTCAGAGGATTTGTAGACTATTCCACAACCAGGGAATATTCATACGACTCTCTGCAGCACCACCGCGACCCTGTATGTTGTATACCTAGACTTCTTGGTCCTATACTTCACAATACATTGATTGATAAAGAAGTACTAGATCGGTTGCACCCTACTGCAGGTAACCACAGATAAGGCGGTCAGGTTTCACATCCACCGGGATGGACCAATTCACGTTTATCAGACAACATGTAGGCTCCTTTGATCCCTGTCTTCTTCACAGAAGATCAACCCGTCTCCCGGGTGTTACAAAGACTCCGTTCCAAAGACCCGTTACATTGTTATTCCCTGTTTCTGCTTATTGAGACTCTATTTTAACGGCATTCAGGCCAGGCGAACGGATCATACGAACTATTACAAAGCCTCATTCGTCGGTGCAAACGACTGACCACCCAGCCTAGGTGTGTGCCGCCACTTAACCCGTCACCCCGCAAAGTACCGAACGGCCGACCACCCTGTGAGTGGAGTGTGCCGCTCATCAACCCCCCTCAGGCATTGCGGTCTGCGGTTAACCGCCAATTAATTAACGGTCCCAAGGGATTTCCCATTTGTGTACAATGACCCGAAGGGCAGCTACCGAAAGACTCACGAATGGGGGACCACCATCGTTCTGCCGCGTGGCATCGATTAGAACTGCGGTTAACCACAGGTTAAGTACCTCTCCCGGGCGGGATCCACCACCAGACGGGACAACCAGACTGGGATTCGCATGATTCTGTACCCGGCCTCCGATCCATGAATACAGTCCCGAGGTCCCGCTGGCCATTGACGGACCCATAAACATGGCCGCCATCGAGGGCTTAGAGTCCAACTACCGAACAGGACTTTATATAGCCTTCTGCTCTGTTCACGGGATCTGGGGCAATTCACACACTTAATGCATCCAGAGCTGAGCTACTGAATGATACGTGGAAAGGACTATATTCACCTTATAATGCTTAAGTTATATATTTTTATACTGTTTTCTGGAACGTAATAAAGCATGGTCGTTTAGAGCGCTTGGAGATAATTAGATTGTAGAACCGTTGGCCTCATTATCTCTGAGCAGGTACTAGTTTGATTAATACATTGTACTGTGATTGGTCAAATACTTGTACTGTACCTGTATCCCATAAGGTCCATGGGGGGCTGTCCCTGGACCTGGGGACTTGCATAAATTGCCATGCTTGTGTGCGAGTAAAGCCAGTTTGTTTTACCCTCAACTCGCAGCCTCGACTTGTGTTGTAGGGATCCGGGAATACTAGCGCTACTACAGCGAGTGGGATATTCTACACTTACAGGTTTCTACCGAATGGAATCTCGTTCAACTCTCTGACTTCGGGAACCAGGACATCCGCGTGCCAACCTCCTGCTAGCCTGGAGGCAATCGTAACACCGGTTGAGACACATCTCATAGGGGCCGACTGATTTGGATATTACCACTCGTCACAGTATAAGTCGAGACACGGTGGTCGCACTCCGTCCAACCGGACCTCCCCGGAGGACTTATGCTTCTCATGCTTACAAGGTCTACAGTAATTCTCGAGCAGGCGAGGATCTTCTCCTGCTATATTCATGACAAACAATTACTCACGGAGCCGTACTCACATCTTCTATCCCAGGAGGGTCGGCTACCTGGGGACCTGGTTTCTTGGCAGGTCAGCGGACGATTGTAGGCTGCCGGGGTCCTCTTGGGAGTTTGGGAACCCAGGGATGCGGAAGACCTCCCCACAACGCCGAATACTGGGTCTCTCGGCACACCGTTGGACTCTTATTTAGTTCTATACTCTTTTCTTAGCGTTAAAAATGCAAAATACGAAGCCTCCTGTCATGTGGTAAAATTTAAGATTATGCTAGCTTTAGTGTACTAATAATCTTAATTTTAATAATGACAGGAGGCGAGTATTCCCCCCACCCCCACCCCTGCTCCGCTGCCCACCCTTTCTATTCGTTTGCTTTGCAGATATCAGGTGCTAATGTAGGTTTGCCTCTGACATTGGTGCTTATATGATATGTTCGTACTTCCATTAATATAGAGTTCTCATTACAATTACTCAGTTATCAGATTATAGTTACTATATTCTCCAATGGGATGTTAGGTGGTACTTTAATTGGAGTTACATGTTCGTGACTATGTCTAAACCTGTCACACATTCTCTTTTCAGTATGATTCGTCTCTGAAGATAAATGGCAGTTCACGTGAAACTATTGGAGATTTTATCCTTTGGATTTGTCTCAACCATGAACTCTTTTTCGTTGTTCGTATAGAATTCTTTGGAAGTCTCCTTCGCACATGGGAACTTGGAGTTATTATTAGTTTTATTGTTTGCTATATAGTTACTTCTGCTTGTTGTCGCTTTCTGAAAGAGGAAATGATAAGGTCACATTGCCTTATGTACATCCTGCTCTCCTGTGATTGGTTGTTTTTTCTATGTGTTTCTTTACTGCTGTATGGAGTTAGTAAAGAGAGATATGCAAAATACTTGCCTCCTGTCATTATTGAAATTAAGATTATTAGTACACTAAAGCTAGCATAATCTTCAATTGTTAGTGTAGGACTCACCTAAGAGGTTTTGCCCTGACTTGGCAGGTGAGCTTACACTATAGTAACAATAAAAATCTGTTATTTCAATGTGTATAGGGATTTCAGATAGTGCACATACATTTTTTCTTTGGTTTTTATTGTATGTATTCGTGTTGATGTGTACTAAAGTCATTGTCGCCACCAAGGAGTACTGGAAATTCAAGCACAGGGCTTAATTGTGTACATTTGTAGATTTCTCCCCTAGTTTTGCACACTAATCTGGGACTGTCTACCTAGCATACCATACAATGTGTTACTGATCTTTGTGAATTTTCCTTCTGTAAGAGGAACAGGATAGACTGATCCAAGTGTGAGATCTAGAGCTGTCCTGATTTGCCTTACATCCCTTCTCCAGGGACCTCAGGAACTACCATGTCTCCCAGGCAGGTATTGATCCCTCTGTCTGTACTGCCTCTGAATACTGCCTTTGCAAAGGCACATGTGGCTCAAAGTCGAAGCTCTTTTCTTAGAGGTCCCTGACAGAAAGCAGTTCATTATGGGACTACTACACAGTACTCTGTTTCCACCCAGGACTGGCTCCTATAAATATTACATTAGAATTGTGTGATACAACCAAACAAAATGTATGAAATGGAATAGGATAGGGTTACACAAAACACATTGCTAGTCAAGAGTGGGGAGGGGATTAGGAGAACACTGTTAAATAAAATTTAGCACACTGACTGACTTTTGATGCGCGAACGGAGACCGACCGCAGGGCCAAAACTCATGCAACTATTTTTGGCTACTTTGCCCGTGCGGTCGGTCAAATCTTTGCGTCCTCATAACTCCTGAACCCCTGGTCTGATCTGGGTGATTTTTGGATATGTTTCTCACACAGATCAGGGCTACCACATTTAAAGGTGTACCTACCATATTTGGGGTACATCCAAGAATTGGGGAAAAGTATGCACATTATAATTATGTTAACTGTTAAGGTAAGGGGAGGAGATGTGTGGGAGGTAACGTCTATGTGATTGGTTACTTTAATGATTATGGTGGGTGTGACGAGACCAATCTCGCCACATTGCATTGGAGAAGTCTGGTTACTCACCTGCTGCCTTTGGACTATGGCCCCCTGTTAAAAGACATCTTTTTTACCTGCAGAAAAGCTTCATTCGTGCTTTTCTGCCTGGGGTTCGGTAGATTTGTTTGAATGTGTTATACCCCAGATAGGAATCCCATGGAGCCCATTTGTATGAAACTGACTGTAAAGACTTTGGCTCCATGGCGATTAAACTGTATTCGTGTGGTCTGAGCGCCATTCACTTAATAATGTGCGCTCAGACCTGAGCTATCTGGGGATATGTTAAATGTATAGTTTTAATGTAATGTGTCTTACCTGGTGTATTTTAACAGTAATGCTTGTTTTGTGTAACCATGTGCATAATGGAGTCTTGTCTCTGTCCTGGGAGATAATTTAATTACTTCTCAATTATCTCCTGGGCAGAGGAGAGGAAGCCAGGATGCATTGGGGTAAAAAGTATGTGTATTGGGTTACCTCTCAGGATAAGGGGGAGGGAATCTGTGGGTTGTAACTAATATGTTACTGGATGTTACGGTACCTCCAGTAATAAAGGCACAAACCGCCGTTTAGTGAATGCTCCCCGTTTGCAATAATGTAGGCTGGTAGCGGGTATAGTAAAACCATGCGAACCGCCAGCTAGGGAACACTCCAAACTCCCGAACGGTACCTGTACGGCTATTTCCCTTCGCGAGCTCCAAATCCACGAACTGCCAATATTAGCCAAACGCTAATATCTCCCAAGCGGCAAAGAATTCCAATAAGCAGTCCCTAAGCGCCGGTAATAAAATCCCCCCAATAACGAGACCAAGCTCCGCTATGAGGGTAAAACACGAACTGATTTACTGGGGGCTACCTGCCCGGTATTTATGCAGGTCTCCCACTTGGTGGACACTCCCCTAGGGGACCAAATGGGAGACTGAAATTACAGAAGGACATGGGGACACTTTGGACATACATCCCCACAATATTCCCAGCATGCATCACAGTTCCCTCCCCTCTGCTCGGGGGATAATTGGGAAGTAACTCAATTATCTCCCCAAGCAGAGGCAATCGCCATTTTAAACACAAGTCACAAAAACACATGAAAATCCATAACTTCATAACTGCCGAACATATTACATTCGTATTGCATATCCCCAGATAGCCTGGATCTGAGGGCACATTATTGGAGAATAGCGCTCAGATCCCATTCGCACAGTTCAATCGCCATGGAGTCAAAGTCTCTTTCAGTTCTTCGGTATGCGATTGACTCCATGGGACGGCTATCTGGGTTAAGTCCATTCGTGTGGTTGAATCTCCCGAACGGCTGGCATTCGTATACTTTTGTCGATTGAGAAGGGGAGGTCGACGGCTTCAGCGGTGTTCGGCTGAAAAAGTGTCCGTTTTCAGATCCATGAAATAATCGTCGAACACCGCTGGTCGTTCGCATGGACAAAATGGCCGCCGCCTCGTGGTCGACATACGAACGACGACCACCCGGCATTCGGTTTTAATTGAGAAGTGTCTGTGGTTAACCGCAACGTTCTAATTGGGATCAATAGGTTAACCAGCAGCACACTTCTCTTCTGGGTGGCCGTCCGTTCGGTAGTTCCGTTCGACAAAACCGACATTCCCTTGAATAAAGCATACGAATGGGGAAATTCATGTAACCGGCAAAACAGGCGAACCAAGCATTTGTAATCCAGACAGATGGGTCTGTCACACGGCTCCCCCCTTGTGGAACACTCCGGCAGACCCGGCTTGACCCTTTGGCGGGTCAACTTGGGGATGACCGGACTGGGAAGAAGTAGGGACGTCTGTTTGCCGGGACAACCCATCCGCGTTCCCATTCTGCTTACCGGGTCGGTAGCTGATGGTGAAGTTGTAAGGCTGTAGTGCCAAACTCCACCTCAGCAGTCTGCCATTGTCTCCTGAGACCCAGTTAAGCCAGACAAGGGGGTTATGGTCCGTAATAAGGGAGAATTCTTGTCCGTATAAATAAGGGCTCAATTTCTTCAGTGCCCAGACCAGAGCTAAACACTCTTTCTCCACTGCCGCATAACTTACTTCCCGGGGTAGTAACTTTCTGCTTAAGTATGCGACAGGGTGCTCTCCTCCATCTTCCCCGACCTGGCTTAGCACAGCCCCCAGTCCATACATGGAAGCATCTGTATGTACAAGAAAACGTTTGTTAGGGACTGGGGCAGCCAGGACAGGAGCATTAACAAGAGCCTGCTTAAGTGCTTGAAACGCGGCTTCACAAGCTGGAGACCACAGGACCTGCTTAGGCAAATTCTTCTTAGTCAGGTCAGTCAAGGGCTTAGCAACCGTACTGTAGTCAGGGACAAAACGTCGGTAATACCCTGCCGTCCCCAAGAAGGCCAGCACTTGGGTCTTGGTGATAGGTGTGGGCCAGTTAGCCACCGCCTCTACCTTAGCTGGCTCCGGTCTCTGGCTCCCACAGCCTACTCTGTGACCCAAGTACTGTACTTCTGCCATGCCTAGATGGCACTTGTCTGGCTTCAAGGTCAGGCCTGAATCTTGTCCAACACCACCCCCACGTGTACTAAATGGTCTTCCCAGGACTCACTGTAGACCGCAATGTCATCCAGGTATGCACATGCAAAATCCTGGAAGCCATCGAGGAGCCTATCCACCATACGCTGGAACGTAGCCGGAGCATTCTTCATCCCAAATGGCATAACCTTAAACTGGTACAGGCCAAATGGGGTGACGAATGCCGACTTAGGGATAGCATCCTCGGCCAGGGGGATCTGCCAATAACCTTTACACAGGTCAATGGTGGTCAAGTAGCGCCCCCTGGCAATGCGGTCTAATAACTCGTCTACCCGGGGCATAGGGTAGGCGTCAGTGGTGGTCCGCTCGTTGAGCCGCCTGTAGTCCACACAGAACCGGGTGGTCCCATCTTTCTTAGGCACCAGAACTACAGGCGAGGCCCATGGACTGTCTGAGTGTTCGATAACCCCCAGCCTGGTCATCTCCTGTATCTCCGTCCGCATTCCTTCTCGGACTGCTTCAGGGATACGGTATGGGGGTTGTCGTAGGGGGTTCTGTCCGGGTGTCTCGACCTTGTGTACAGCTAGGGTAGTGTACCCGGGTTCTTGGGAGAACGTCGCCTGCTTCTCCCACAGTAACTGTCTCGCCTGTACCTTCTCCGCCGGGTTTAGCCGGTCCCCCAGCTGTACAAGACTAGTAAGGTCTGTCTGGGGATCCCTCTCTAACAGGTCAGGTAAAGGTAAGTTCTCGGAGTCGTCAGTAGCTGGGGCACATACTGCCGCAACATCCTCTGGTCGTTCCTGATACTCCTTCAGCATGTTCACATGGAAGGATCGCTGAATCCTTTCATCTGAACAGCTGGCTATAAGGTAGGTAGTATCACACACCTGAGCTAACACTTTATAGGGGCCCTGCCAAGATGCTTGCATCTTGTTTGTCTTCACAGGCTTGAGTACCAGAACCTTCTGCCCAACCTGGAAGACCCGCTGTCGGGCACCCCGATCGTACCACCGTTTCTGTCTCCCCTGGGCCGCCTGGAGATTCTCCCTTACCATCAGGGATAGTTTCTCCATGCGGTCCCGGAGTTCCAGGACATATGGTACTATGGGAGTCCCTTCTTGCTCTGTCTCCCCCTCCCAGTGTCCTCTAATGAGATCTAGGGGTCCACGGACCCTTCTCCCATAGAGTAACTCAAAGGGGGAGAACCCAGTAGATTCCTGGGGCACCTCTCTGTATGCAAATAGCAGATGAGGCAGGAATCGCTCCCAATCTCTGCAAGTGTCAGTAAAGGTCCTCAACATCTGTTTGAGGGTGCCATTAAATCGCTCGCAGAGACCGTTAGTCTGTGGGTGATACGGTGAGCTAAGCAGAGGTTTAATACCGCACACCTTCCACAGCTGCTGGGTAAGCACAGCGGTGAACTGGGTTCCCTGATCGGAGAGAATCTCCTGAGGGAACCCGACCCTAGTGAAGATTTTAACCAGGGCATCAGCAACCGTCTCTGCCTCTATATTAGACAGCGCTACTGCCTCTGGATAGCGTGTGGCATAGTCCACCACGGTGAGAATATACTTCTTACCTGATGGGCTAGCCCTGGCCAGTGGACCCACAATGTCAACGGCTATGCGGGAAAAGGGTTCTCCAATGATAGGCATCGACTGAAGCCTAGCTTTTGGGTGATCCCCCCGCTTACCTACCCGTTGACAAGTGTCACACGTGCTACAGTAAACCCGCACATCTCGGTTAAAATTGGGCCAGAAGAAATTTTGTGTGATCCTATGAGCTGTGCGGCGGGAACCTAGATGGCCTGCTAATGGCACATCATGCCCAATCCGCAGAATCTCCTGCCGGTATTTTGCAGGCACCACTAGCTGTCGATTCTGCGGAGGGGTACTCGGCTTCTGGGACGGTTTCGGGATCCTGTATAGTCTATCCCCCACCCACTCGTAGTGCTCCCCATCTACTCCTTCTCCCCCAGAATCGGCCCTGGCCCTGTACTTGGCTAGCGTCGGGTCTTCCCTGGTTTCCTTCCCGTACATCTCTGGGGTATCCCAGCCTAAAGGGGCCTGGTCTAAGGTACAAGTCGGGGAGAGAGTCTTACCTGGGTCTCAGCAGCAGGTGGGCCGGTCTCAGCGGCACGGGTCTGGGCACGGGTCGTGACAGCATCCACTTCAGCAGGACCCATGGGAGCGTAGGCGGAAACAAGGGGCGCCAAGTCATTGCCAAGGAGAACATCCGCTGGTAAGTCCTTCATGACCCCCACATTCACATGTCTGGCGCCCACTCCCCAATCCAAATGTACCCGGGCAACGGGCAGACGAAACACGGCACCCCCGGCTACTCGTACTGCGACCGTGTCCCCTGTATGTTGGGCTTCGGATATCAGGTGCTTCTGGAGCAAAGTCATGGTTGCCCCGGTATCCCGTAGACCACTGACCTCCTTCCCGTTGACTTTTACACACTGTCGGTGGTGCTGCCTGTTATCCCGGTGGGCAGCCTGAACGGGGTCTGCCTCATGCAGGATGCCCCAGCACTCCTCTTCCTCTACACAGTGAGCGGCTGGGGTGGGAGGTCGTGGATTGCCGCCGGCTGGTCTCCTCCAGGACTGGTTCTGGTTGGCGCTGTTCATCGGGCACTCGGGTCGCTTGTACCCTAGTTGCTTGCACAGGTAGCACCGAATGGGTTGGGCATACTCCCGTGAATTGAACCGAGGTGGCTGTTGGTACGGGGCAGATGGAGGAAGTGCTGCTGGGAGATGCATTGGAGGCTGGTATAGGTTGGCTGCTGGTGGGGCTGTTGGCCTATACTCCACTCTGGCGGGAGCCTTGCTGATGAGACTGTCCAGTTTGCGGGCGTCAGTATACTCATCCGCCAGACGAGCTGCTTCGTGCAGAGTGGAGGGTTTACGGTCCCTTACCCACTCCCTGACCCCTGCTGGCAATTTATCAAAACAATGTTCCAAAAGAAACATCTGTAGCACCTCTTCTCCGGACACAGCCTGGCACCCCGCCATCCAGTGGGCGGCTGTGCGATGCACCTTACATGCCCATTCCACGTATGAGTCCCCAGAGGTCTTGACAGTGTCTCGGAACCTCCTCCGGTACGCCTCAGGTGTAACGGCATACCGGGAGAGTAAAGCTTCCCTGACGGCCACATAATCCCCAATCTCCTCATCAGGAATGGCCCGAAAAGCCTCGCTGGCCCGGCCTGATAACTTGCCGGACAATATAGTAACCCAGTCTTCCAGGGGTACCTTGTGCAGGGCACATTGCCGCTCAAAATCAGCAAGGTACCCATCAATCTCTCCTTCTGTTTCACTGAAGGCTTTAAACGCAGTAAATGGTACCTTTTTCCTATCTCCCGGGTTTGCTGTGACTGGGGCTGCTGCAGCACCGCTTTGGCGAAGCAGGTTGGCCTCCACAGCTGCCATGACCCGGTCAATGGTCTCTGTAGTCGGGTTGGGACCATAATGTGCCAGCCTGATTCTTACCGCCCGGTCAAAGCTTGCCTCCTCGGGGGTTCTTTCAGCTGCACTGGGTCCATTGGTTCCCTCTGCCGCTGGTACTCCATCCATTTCCAGCAATAACGCAATAATATCCCTCTTCCTGAGGTTACTGGCTTGTCCCCCTCTTTGCTCCAATAAATCCTTTAGGGTAGCTTTCCTCAGGTTTTGGTATTGTAATTCCATTTAGTCCTGGTTGTAGTGGTCTCTCTGGGCGTTGAGGATCATCCCACCGCTGCCACCATTTGTTACGGTACCTCCAGTAATAAAGGCACAAACCGCCGTTTAGTGAATGCTCCCCGTTCGCAATAATGTAGGCTGGTAGCGGGTATAGTAAAACCATGTGAACCGCCAGCTAGGGAACACTCTAAACTCCCGAACGGTACCTGTACGGCTATTTCCCTTCGCGAGCTCCAAATCCACGAACTGCCAATATTAGCCGAACGCTAATATCTCCCAAGCGGCAAAGAATTCCAATAAGCAGTCTCTAAGCGCCGGTAATAAAATCCCCCCAATAACGAGACCAAGCTCCGCTTTGAGGGTAAAACACAAACTGATTTACTGGGGGCTACCTGCACGGTATTTATGCAGGTCTCCCACTTGGTGGACACTCCCCTAGGGGACCAAATGGGAGACTGAAATTACAGAAGGACATGGGGACACTTTGGACATACATCCCCACAATATTCCCAGCATGCATCACAGTTCCCTCCCCTCTGCTCGGGGGATAATTGGGAAGTAACTCAATTATCTCCCCAAGCAGAGGCAATCGCCATTTTAAACACAAGTCACAAAAACACATGAAAATCCATAACTTCATAACTGCCAAACATATTACATTCGTATTGCATATCCCCAGATAGCCTGGATCTGAGGGCACATTATTGGAGAATAGCGCTCAGATCCCATTCGCACAGTTCAATCGCCATGGAGTCAAAGTCTCTTTCAGTTCTTCGGTATGCGATTGACTCCATGGGACGGCTATCTGGGTTAAGTCCATTCGTGTGGTTGAATCTCCCGAACAGCTGGCATTCGTATACTTTTTGTCGATTGAGAAGGGGAGGTCGACGGCTTCAGCGGTGTTCGGCTGAAAAAGTGTCCGTTTTCAGATCCATGAAATAATCGTCGAACACCGCTGGTCGTTCGCATGGACAAAATGGCCGCCGCCTCGTGGTCGACATACGAACGACGACCACCCGGCATTCGGTTTTAATTGAGAAGTGTCTGTGGTTAACCGCAACGTTCTAATTGGGATCAATAGGTTAACCAGCAGCACACTTCTCTTCTGGGTGGCCGTCCGTTCGGTAGTTCCGTTCGACAAAACCAACATTCCCTTGAATAAAGCATACAAATGGGGAAATTCATGTAACCGGCAAAACAGGCGAACCAAGCATTTGTAATCCAGACAGATGGGTCTGTCACACTGGATATTTTATACCTCCCTGTGGGCGGTCCTGTATTTGCAAGACTGTAATAAAAACCAGGCTGGGTGTGCCAGCACCTCAGACCACTGCTTGACCCTCAACACAGAGCCTTGTCTCGTTCTTGGGGGGATTCACTGTATGCTGTTAGAGACTGATTGCCAGGAGTGTAAGCTGATTGTCTGCTTTTCCTGTTCGTCTGCTAGCAGCTATTTGGGAGGTTCCAGTTCGGGAGTTGGAGTGCTATTTTGTATCCAGTTCGGGAGTTTGGTGTTCTGCGGTAGCTGTGCCTGTATCTCTGGAAAGGGGGCCGATCGCCTAAACGGTTTTTACCCCTTGTGTGCAAAACGGTCCGTTACAATTGGTGGCAAGCGGCGGGATCGTTCCTACAACCAGAAGGACAGCTACAGGAGACACCATTCCGTGGATTTTACAATTTGAGGGCAACGCATGTCTCAGTACAGCGACCCTGACAGCAGCAGAATGGAACCAGCAGTGGAGTACAGATACTCTGTACAGGAATTTGACCGTATGATGTGGTTGCGGCTGAACTTCTACGGGCCTAATCCAGCTGAGAAATCCGTGAAGTTCGTGAGGAGTCTAGTATTCAAGACTCTGCTGTACCGGGCAGAGGGTGACGGTCAGCTGCCACGGTGGGTGGACCTCCACCGGCAGCTACAGTTGCGGGACAGAGAGAGCCCAGTCTCCTCTCCCCAGCGGCAGTGTGATATGCCGGGAATTGGGAGCCCAGTCTCCATTCCCCAGCGGCAGTGTGATATGCAGGGAATTGGGAGCCCAGTCTCCATTCCCCAGCGGCAGTGTGATATGCCGGGAATTGGGAGCCCAGTCTCCATTCCCCAGTGGCAGTGTAAAGTGCAGGGAGAGGAGAGCAGCGTCCTCCCTCCCCAGCAGCAGGCTGAGTTACAGGGGGCAGAGGTAGTTGTTCCTGCCCCCCAGCAGCAGAGTGATATGCCGGGAAGGCAGTGTGAAGTGCAGGGAGAGGAGAGCAGCGTCCTCCCTCCCCAGCGGCAGGCTGAGTTACAAGGGGCAGAGGTAGTTGTTCCTGCCCCCCAGCAGCAGAGTGATATGCCGGGAAGGCAGTGTAAACTGCAGGGAGAGGAGAGCAGCGTCCTCCCTCCCCAGCGGCAGGCTGAGTTACAGGGGGCAGAGGTAGTTGTTCCTGCCCCCGAGCAGCAGAGTGATGTGCCGGGAATTGGGAGCCCAGTCTCCATTCCCCAGCGGGAGATACAGCAGGGAATTGGGAGCCCAGTCTCCATTCCCCAGCGACAGAGTGTCCTACCGGGAATAGAGAGCCCAGTTTCCTTTCCCCAGCAGCAGGACACTGTATTGGGAGCGGAGACAGTCGGTCTCCCTCCACAGAGGATGAAAGTATGTATGGGAGAGGAGCTTGCTACCACCTCTCCCCAGCGGCGGATCATTAATGGGCAGGGAATAGAGAGCTCAGTCTCCTTTCCCCAGCGGCAGAGTGTTCTATCGAGAGAGGAGCCTGTTACCCCCTCTCCCCAGCGACAGCTTAGAGTATCCAAAGGGGAGACAGTCGGTCTCCCCCTCCGGCAGCAGAGCTGTGCAACAAAAGGGGAGACAGTCGGTCTCCAGCAGCAGAGCGGTGTATCTAAAGGGGAGAAAGTCGGTCTCCAGCAGCAGAGCTGTGTGTCTAAAGGGGAGACAGTCGGTCTCCAGCAGCAGAGCGGTGTAGTTAAAGGAGAGACAGTCGGTCTCCCCCTCCAACAACCAGGCTTCAACCAGGCTACCCTCCCAGTAGCGCTGGCAACAGTGCAGAGTGCCGCTGGTCTCTGCCCACGCAGCAACCCACCCAGTCAGCGTACCCGTACCCAGCACAGCCGTGGTGAGGCACCTCCTTTACCCAGGTGTAGTAACTATTTATTGTGGGTGGGCTGTGCTGTTGATTATGTTTTGTGGGTGGGCTGCTGGACTAACAAGGGCACTGACCGGCAGGAGGTCAGATACCCTGTTAGTCTGTTTGGAAAAGGGAGAGATGTGACAGACCAATCTCGCCACATTGCATTGGAGAAGCCTGGTTACTCGCCTGCTGCCTTTGGACTATGGCCCCCTGTTAAAAGACATCTTTTTTACCTGCAGAAAAGCTTCATTCGTGCTTTTCTGCCTGGGGTTCGGTAGATTTGTTTGAATGTGTTATACCCCAGATAGGAATCCCATGGAGCCAATTCGTATGAAACTGACTGTAAAGACTTTGGCTCCATGGCGATTAAACTGTATTCATGTGGTCTGAGCACCATTCACTTAATAATGTGCGCTCAGACCTGAGCTATCTGGGGATATGTTAAATGTATAGTTTTAATGTAATGTGTCTTACCTGGTGTATTTTAACAGTAATGCTTGTTTTGTGTAACCATGTGCATAATGGAGTCTTGTCTCTGTCCTGGGAGATAATTTAATTACTTCTCAATTATCTCCTGGGCAGAGGAGAGGAAGCCAGGATGCATTGTGGTAAAAAGTATGTGTATTGGGTTACCTCTCAGGATAAGGGGGAGGGAATCTGTGGGTTGTAACTAATATGTTACTGGATATTTTATACCTCCCTGTGGGCGGTCCTGTATTTGCAAGACTGTAATAAAAACCAGGCTGGGTGTGCCAGCACCTCAGACCACTGCTTGACCCTCAACACAGAGCCTTGTCTCGTTCTTGGGGGGATTCACTGTATGCTGTTAGAGACTGATTGCCAGGAGTGTAAGCTGATTGTCTGCTTTTCCTGTTCGTCTGCTAGCAGCTATTTGGGAGGTTCCAGTTCTGGAATTTGGAGTGCTATTTTGTATCCAGTTCGGGAGTTTGGTGTTCTGCAGTAGCTGTGCCTGTATCTCTGGAAAGGGGGCCGATCGCCTAAACGGTTTTTACCCCTTGTGTGCAAAATGGTCCGTTACAGTGGGTGCCTCCCTTGCATGGGAGAATCCCATAAAAGCAGGAATTGTGTCATTAAACTTCAGTTCTACTCCTGATCCTGTGTGGCGTCCAGTGATTGGGAAAGGTGATGGGATATTATTGGATTGCCTTGCTGATTGTGCTTGTTACCCTACTTGTTCCTGAATTATTCTAATATACCAGTGGAGTTAAGCTGTGGGAAATCAGCTCTCCGCTACAAATACAAACATACACATTCACTAGGCTAAACCCTCAGATAATGCCCACAACATTCACACAACAATGGAAATAGAGGAGGACGTTTAAGACCGTGATACTGTCAAGAGATTCTGTTACTCCTTCCAGCTGGGGAACACTACTTGACATCAAAACTGGAGGTTAGTAGTATTCTAGAGAATTATAGGATAGTGTACCTATCAACTGGGAGAAACAAGGTGTATGCCTAAGTTTCTTAATACATAATTGTAAAATAAGAGAAGAGAAGCACTGCTAACAAGACCAAAAAGGTCTGAAAACAAAAAAGATTTAATAATATACCGTATTTATCGGCGTATAACACGCACCTCATTTAAGAAAGAAATTTCAGGAAAAAAACACGTAAATTTCAAATAAAGAACTTCTTACCCCCCTTTCTTACTCCCCCCTCCCCCTCTTCTTACCCCCTTTCTTACTCCCTCCTCCCCCTCTTCTTACTTCCTCTCTTACTCCCCTCCCTACCTCCCTACCCCTCTTCTTACTCTCCCCTCCCCCCTCTTCTTGCTTCCCTCCCTCTTCCCTCCCCCCTCCCCTCTTCTTGCTTCCCCATCTTACCCCTTCTTACTCCCCCCTCCTCTTACCCCCTTTCTTACTCCCCTTCTTACCCCTTACCCTCCCCTCCTCCCTCCCTTTCTTACTCTCCCCTCCCTCTTACTTCCCTCCCTCTTCCTTACTCCCCCCTCCCCCTCTTCTTACTTCCCCATCTTACTCCCCCTCCTCTTAATTTCAATGTATCTTTCCTTTATTAGAATATTACTTTTGCGTTCCAGTATCTTTTTGCCTTTTGGTTCTACAGTTAGTGGGATTAGACCTAGGTGCCCTTGAAGGCACGGGGGGTGGGGTATCGATAGTATCAGCTTAGTTATTTTGTCTCTATATTCGCTTTATTCTTATTGTAGAAGTTTGAGTTATTTTATTTTATCCTTTATTATTTTCTTATCTTTCTACATTACTGCAGGGTTGGCTTTAGAATCCTCGTGCTACCTTTATTCTCTCTTGTATACAAGTGTATCACTATACAGCCTATCTGACATTCTATATTGACACTATGTATCTAACAGACATTGCAGCTGATTATCTAATATACGAGTTTAGTTGGAACCCTAACCTGCCACCATCCTGATTAGTGATTTAACACGCTTCTTTAATCCTGCGTTATCCTTAACATTGGATCTACACGACCTATGAGGGTTTTGTCTCTCTGTTGCTGCCATCTTTAGGGATCCAATACGATATTTTTTCACAATAGGGGCGTGCTATCACTTAGTTAGACATTTGAACTGTACTAGATCCTATTTCTCCTTCTCACATTAATTATATAGTCACGGGTTCTATTGCCAGCATTTAGCAGATCTTTGTACCAATTTTTTCTAGGCAGAATCACACCATTATATTCTTCCTTACCCTCCTAGCATTTTGTACATCTCCCCTCTACAGTGCAGACGTGCGCTAGTGGGCATTAGCATTTTCATTTATCATTCAAGAACTGGAATGTAGTTATATTTCACAGTGTATCTTTTTTCTTTTGTGTCTTGTATCAAGTGTCTAGCTGTTATTTAGATACTTATTTTATTTTACAAGCACTTTACTTAGTCTACCTCAATACAAAAAGAAAGCGGCCCGATCCTCCTCCTCCTACAGAGCACCGCAATTGTGGAACGACCTCCCGCACAATTTAAAATCTTCCTTAAGCCTAAAGTCATTTAAGAGATCCCTCTCTACACACCTCAAAACAGAATGCACGTGTCATGGTTGATTATATATTTCCTGCCTGTTCTATGTTAAATTTTGTATATATTGTGTATTAATATTGTTTTTGTATTTTGTTGTACCTAATGTAACAATGCAATGATTTGTGGACCCAGGACATACTTGAAAACGAGAGAAATCTCAATGTATCTTTCCTGGTAAAATATTTTATAAATAAATAAATAATTATTACTTGTCATTTTCAAATATATCATTAAATCTTTTTTGTTTTCAGACCTTTTTGGTCTTTTTAGCAGTGCTTCTCTTCTCTTATATTACAATTATGTATTAAGAAACTTAGGCATACACCTTGTTTCTCCCAGTTGATAGGTACACTATCCTATAATGCTCTTGTTTCACTAGGGGTTACCCCCCTGCATCTAGTGTACCTTACTTGGCTTTATTCAATTAGTTCTTTTATTAGTAGTATTCTATTTACTCCAACTACAGGAAAGATATAAATGATAACAATTTTACAATGCAAGAGGGGGATATTCTAAAGTCACCAAGGACCCTCTAACGTTGGAAATTCATATATGTATTTATAGATGATCCATTATTTATTTTTAAAGCAGATATTTAGGGAATAGCATCCATGCATTTTGACTGTGCATATCATGATTTGTCCTTTACCTGCCTTAATTTGATAAACCACAGGTGATATGTATATGCTTGGTGAGGTTACTTCCAAAATGATCATCTTTGGGGAGTGCTTGTTTTTCTTCTTGTCATTACACAATGCTAATACATTGAACATTAGCAGTCTGTTAAAAAGTATTTTCTGTAACTTTATTTTTATCCTTCTGAATTCAATAACGGTACAATGGTTGTTAATGTGTTATTATATCTTCTCATTATGACCCATTAAGATTGACTGCTTAATTTAAGGTGTAGGGCCTTTTTCTGTTGAACAAATAAAGGATTAGATCAGAGACATTGTGATTGAGTCAACATCATGAATGACTCATCAGCAGTCCTTACATTACTAATAATTATGAAATGATCGTTTGCTGTCAAGGCCTTAGTTACTATATCAAGAAAACTTATTTAAAATTATTAATATTATTAACTATAATAACTATAAGAATGTCAAAACAAATTGCTATAATAATGAAGGGAAAAAAATGCTAAAATTAGATTGCTGTAAACTCTTCATTAACCAAGATTGTTTTATTTTACAACAAGCATATGACAACAAAGCCAACATTTACAGATATATATATATATTTTACAGAAAAAGAATCAATTCAATTAAACATTCTCTGCTATCGTGTGAGACTCTGGATGGTAAATAAAATTTGAGGTACAGTTTAAGGATGTCTCACATTCACAATACAAGTTGATTATTCCCATATTAATCCATTGATGCCTCATAAAACCTTAGAGTTGGCTATAACATTCCCCACATTCAGAGTACGAAATTTCTCTTTTGTGTGGGTTTTTAGATGGCTAGCAAGATGTGGTTTTTGGCTAAAACATTTCCCACATTCAGAACATGAGTACGGTTTATAACCTGTGTGAACTCTAGCATGCAGAAGAAGCTTTGAGTTACAGATAAAACTTTTCCCACATTCAGAACATGAGAACGGTTTCTCTCTCGTGTGATCTTTCTCATGGCTAACAAGATGTGATTCCTGGTTAAAACGTTTCCCACATTCAGAACATGAGAAAGGTTTCTCTTCTGTGTGAGCTTTCCCATGTGCAAGGAGAGTTGATTTACTGACAAAACATTTCCCACATTCAGAACATGAGAATGGTCTCTCTCTTGTGTGAGTTCTCCCATGTGTAACAAGATTTGAGTGCTGACTAAAACGTTTCCCACATTCAGAACACGAGAAAGGTTTTTCTCCTGTGTGAGTTCGCTCATGTTTTACAAGCTCTGATTTACTGAAAAAAGATTTTCCACACACAAAACATGAGCAAGATTTTTCTCCTGTGTGAGTCCTCCAATGTGCAACAAGATCTGATTTACGGCCAAAACATTTCCCACATTGAGAACATGAGAACTGTTTGTCTCCTGTGTGATTTCTCTGATGATTCACCAGATGTGATTTACTGACAAAGCATTTACCACATTCAATACATGAGAAAGGTTTTTCTTGTGCATGGGTTTTCTGATGTCTAACAAGATCTGATTTACTGATAAAACATTTCCCACAATCAATACATGAGAAAGGTTTTTCTCCTGTGTGAGTTCTCTGATGTCTAACAAGAAGTGAATTATGACTGTAAGATTTCCCACATTCGGAACATGAATACGGCTTCTCTCCTGTGTGAGTTCTCTGATGGCTAATAAGAGTTGATTGCTGGCTAAAATATTTGCCACAATCAGAACAAGAGAAAGGTTTTTCTCCTGTATGCGTTCTCCCATGGGAAACAAGATCTGCTTGCTGGCTAAAACATTTCCCACATTCAGAACATGAGAAAGGTTTTTCTCCTGTGTGTATTATCTGATGTCTAACAAGGTTTGAGTGAGAACTAAAACTTTTCCCACATTCAGAACATGAGAAAAGTTTCTCTCCTGGGTTATTCCTAAGCTGGACAACACATTTTGAATAACAGCTAAAACATTTCCACCATTCAGCACATGGGTAATGTTTTATTCCTTCGTTTACCATCTCATTTGGGCATGTATAAGATTCTGAGGGATTCATTGATTCTTGAGAGTTGGAGTTGCTTAATGTATTTCTGGTTTTGTCATGTCCTTCAGGATAACTTCTGCTGATGGAGCAACCTAAAAGAAATGTACTGGGAATTAAAGAAAATGTATCCCATATGTTTATCATACTTAGAAAAACCGACAATAATTTTATGAAATATTAGAAATGTGATTATGAAGTATCATGGCAATTGAGAAAAAACTTGAAAAATATTTTGTGTACTTTATCAAAATTGTGTATGCAATTTAGTTCACAAACACTCACTTATCTACACTTAAACTTCAGGAATGATACCAGCAAATTTCTGTGTCAGTAACTCATTCCATATTTTTAATGTCTGCCAATATCTTGAGAATGATGGCTTCCCCCCAAATGTCTACACAGTAAAGGAAATGTCAAAGATCATAGCCATTTTACAGTCAAGAAAGGGAAGGGGGTTATACTTTCTCTCATATGCCTCTCAGCATTACATTACAGAGTTTACTATAAAACTTTTTTCTTTTTAAATTCCTTTATTTAGGAAACCTGATTTAACTGTAAAAAAATACAAATAAGGTAAAGGAATCTACCTGACAAAGGTAGAAACCCTCCTTACTGAAATTACCTCCTAAGTAGAATCATTCAAAGGTAATGGCAAAGCAACAAAAAAATAATGATAAACTTTATTTAAAATAAAAACCTAAAGTTAGAGTAAAGTGAAAAAAAGGAGAGTAGAAGAAAGTGTCTCGTAATAATCAACAAGTATAAAGGGTATTGAAAAATCCCTATAAGGGTATTAATAAAAAAAAATAAAAAAAAATTTCTAATATACTTGGGTCATGCCCACATTAGCTCTCTGACCATATTTATGCCCAAGTACTTACTGTACTTGGGCATAATGCTTAAATACGGCATCAGACCACCACGCTACAGAAGAGTCTTACTTTCACTTAAGTTTGCCATGAAAGTTGATCATCTGATGATCAGTTTTGTGCAAAATTTGTATTTCTCCCAAGATAAATGGCTAAAGCTCTTAACATCAAGACAGTGCAGATGCTCTTCCTTGGAGGACAAAGAGTTCTGACATAATTTAGGATGTACAATAGACTGGTTGATATTTTCATTACATAAATCTTTGTGACTGAAATATGATTAGTGATGCAAAACAATCTTATCTTGATGGAACACAATAAAGTCTGGTGGAGATGAGACATCTGGTGCATTTTACTTATCCTCTTGGCTAGGGGATAGCAATCAAAACATTTGTTTTAAGAGAGCACAATTTTAAAGAGCATTCTTCTATTAGTACTTCACATAATGCATTAGGACTTGGGGATAAATCACAAGTAGGAAATACATTTATTTGCCAAGTGGCCTTAAAAATCTTCTGATTAAGGAGGATAAGTGCCATCTTTCATGTAGCTGTGTTTGGACCTTTAAAAATATACTTATTGAAAAAAACTGTAGAATAACTGGGACCGGTGGGTTCTTGTCATTGAACTGTAGCTTCATACGACCTACTTTCATTTATTCCATATGTGAAGATATATATCCAGGGTATATGTGCTAGTTGCAACAAAACTGGACAATGTGGGAACTCAGAAAATGGGCAAAGCTCAGAGAAACCTCAATAGCTTGACCTTCGGTAAGTCTCTGCTTGCCTCAGTTTGCCTTTGTTGGGCCACATTAGCAAGATGTAGCCGATACCCTTCTTGGTAGGTTCTAGAGCCTGAATAATACTTTTTGAGACCTGAGTGGGGACTAACTGAAGAGAATTTTTAGAGTTTATCAGAGCTTTTGCCCATTTTCTATTTATGTTGTAATGCTTATACATAGACTTTCCCTAAGTTAAAAGTGTAATCTAAACATGGAGATGTAAATTGGAAATTCAGAATTGCTATTCTTAGAAATATTTGGAAACTTTTTCCTATGCTTGCCATGACGTCTCTTTTTTGTAAAATCTCAGTGACTGATAATATAGTCTCCATTCTGACTCTGCATTCTTTATTTCTAAGACTGGACGGAATGACCAGTTTAGCATTTCAACTAGGAAAATTGTGTGCTTTACACGGTTTTTTTATTTTTTTATTATAATAATTTTTTATTGAAATTTTTTTTTGTATATCATAAGTAATAAGCAAGTAACAATAACAAGAAGTATTCTATTGATATGATACAATCAAGCATTTAATGCAAAATCTTGTTATTTATATAAAAGAAATCAAATAGACAAAGAAAAAACAAAAACATAAACATGACCAAGACAACAAAAATATACCGCCACCTATACAAAGCAGGAGAACTTTCTTGCTAATATATCAAAGATACAAGGATTAATTACCATGTAACAGTACAAAAAGGTACAATTACAGAAACAAAAAGGAGCCAATTAAGACCTTAAGACCATAGTTATTATTGTATATTTTTTCTTCCTTTTCCTTTTACCTTTTCTTTCTTCCCTTTTCTTTCCTGTTCCTATCCTTTTCTCTCCCCTTCTCTTATCCATTTTTTCCCCTTTTTATATAAATGAGAAAAACGGACCATAAGTTTGTTACCATTAAATATGGGAAAGTTTATGAAGCCAATTGGAATACCATATAGTTTTTTTGAAAAACAAGTGGTATTGGTTATAATCTCTTTTTCCATTGTTAACTGAAATATAATTTGATCAATCAAACGGGATTCCTGAAAAAAATTTGAGGACTTCCAATGTCTGGCTATATTGATTTTGACCACAACAAAACAATGTATAGCAAAACAGATATGTTCATGCGACCTTAATTGCCAATTCAAATGTAAAAGGGCGGTGACCGGATTTTGATTAAGTCTAATACATATAACTGTATAAATGATATTAAATGCCCATATCCACAGTGGTTTAACTAATGGGCAGTCCCACCATATATGCATATATGTGCCCAGACACGAGCCACATCTCCAGCAAGTGGAATCGTATGATTCATACATTCTTGTCAAGCTTGTTGGAGTAAAATACCATCTGCGAACTACCTTAAAATGGCACTCAGTCAAAGTTAGACAACGTATATATGTATTTACATTTATTAGAGAGGCTAGCCAGTCATTAAAGGGAATCGCCAAATTTAATTCCTTCTCCCAGATGTTAATCAATTTATGGGGTATTATCTTAGTTTCATCAAGCAAAGAGTTAGCAGCAGAAGTAACCTTAGAGACCGTTCGATAACAGAATAGAGCTTCCAATTTCTTAGCGAAAGGAAAAGAAGTTGGAATAACACATTTCTGTATGAAATGTTTGATACGAAGATAAGTAAATATCTCTCTAGGAGAAATATGTATATTATCAACAATCTGTTGAAAAGACAGAATATTATCTCCTTGCATAAGATCTGAAATAATTAGAGAGTCAATATTACCCCAAGAGGTCAACGAGAAATCCTCTATAATACCCTCCAAAATATTAAGACTACAAGATCTTGGTATTAGTTGTACAATATTCAAAATTTTCTTAATTTCTGCCCAATCCTCTAGAGTTTGAAACAACGTGGATGGAAACCAAATATTTGGCTCTTTCGAAATCTCTTTAATATCCATCCACATATAATGGTATAATCTAGAAGAGTGGGCAGCTTCCGACTCTAATATAAACCATGGCTCCCTGCGAACCTGTGGATCTTGAAGAATGTAAATATGACGGATAATATTTGCAAAATACGTATATGTAATACTAGGGAAGCCAAGACCACCTTGAGATAGTTTTTTAGATAGATTTTTTTGATTAATTCTAGGTCTTTTATTCTTCCAAATAAATGTATTAAAACTTGATTGAATCATTGCTAACCAAGGCTTAGGCATTTTTAGTGGAACCATACAGAAAAGATATAGACACTTAAGTAAGATATAGGAATTTATAATGTTAATTCTACATATCCACGAAGTTTCCAGATTTTGCCATTTTTTTAATTTAAAGGTTCATATTTTTCATTAAAATTAAAACATTTCTCTCCATTATAGTCGGAATACTTACAGAGATCGTTAGACCCAAATAATTTAATTCCTTGTCTGTCCAGATAAATTTATAATTCTGGGATAAATTATCAACCAAGTCTGAAGGCATATTAATGGTTAAGGCTATTGATTTTGAGATATTTAACTTGAAATTAGATATACTAGAATATCTCTCAATTTCAAACATTAAAGACCGAAGTGATTTTTCAGGAGAAGACAGGGTGATTAGAGCATCATCCGCATATAAAGAAATTTTAGCATCAAATAATTTTATTTTGACACAGCTAATTAATAGGTTATTCCTAATATTAATAGCTAAAGGTTCAAGCGATAAAATATATAATAAAGGCGAAAGGGGGCACCCCTGTCTAGTACCATTTTTAAGATCAAACCATCCTGCAATTATATTCGGACCCACTGTTCTAGCTGAAGGGGAGGAATATATATCCATCCCGTGAATCCGAATGCCTTCAGGACTTCACTTAAATATCCCCACCCGACCCTGTCGAACGCTTTTTCGGCGTCTAATGACAGGGCCAGGAGGGGAATATTATGTCTATTTGACCAGTCAATACTGTCAATCAATCTACGGGAGTTATTTGATGCCCATCTTCCAGGGATAAACCTGATCTGGTCAGGATGAATAAGTTTCGGTATAATACTTTTAATTTTCTATTTATGTTGTAATGCTTATACATAGACTCTCCCTAAGTTAAAAGTGTAATCTAAACATGGAGCTGTAAATTGGAAATTCAGAATTGCTGTTCTTAGAAATATTTAGACACTTTTTCCTATGCTTGCCATGACGTCTCTTTTTTGTAAAATCTCAGTGACTGATAATATAGTCTCCATTCTGACTCTGTGGTATTGCATGCATTCTTTATTTCTAAGACTGGACGGAATGACCAGTCTAGCATTTCAACTAGGAAAAGTGTGTGCTTTACACTTTGTTTATACATTTATTTATTTATTTTTTTGAGTAGGAGCTTTCATATTTCCGTTAAAGAAAGGTAGGTGGAACAGAGGAAATGAGAAGCAGGTCTTGTTACAAATGCTATCTTCTATCCCTTCTTGTTTGTGTTAAAAACCACCCAATTAGCTGGAGGATCTTACTATCACTGGTTGCCGATTCTGATTTTTTTCCTTTTATTCATCTTTTTTGTTGAGATTTGAGGCTAGACATCTGCATTACATAGAAAACCAGAGGAAAACCATGAAAAATAAGTCAGTGTTTCATTTGTGTATGCTCAGCAGTGCACCTGGAATGCATCACTTCCCGAGATAAATATATTCAGGATCTTGTAGTGAAGGTAAACTAAGGAAGTGGAGGTTTGGGAACTGTTTTGCCTCTCGTTTTTGTCATGCAATAGCGTGATAATCGGAAACAGGATAGTGCACCCTGGAACAGGTAGGGCATAAAAGTTTTTGTTTTTTACAGATTTTGAGGACTCACATGAATATCAGATTGCTCAATTTCTGTAAGTCGCAGCCGGGGAGATGTGGCTAGGGCTGCATACACAGAAGAGAAAGTGATTTAACTTCTAAATGGCAGACAATTGAGCAATCTGATATGCATATGAGTCCTCAAAATCTGGAAAAGAGGCATACTATTAGATTTCATAAAAAGAAAGAGAAATCAAAATCTCTGTTTATACCTACTGGTCCTAACCCGACTAATTCTTTAATCCGGTATGGTATCCTTGGTCTCCGCAATTTAGCCTATTACCCCCTCTTTTTGGTTCAGAAATATGTTGTATAGTGTGGAAACCAGTAAATCAAATCTTGCAGTTCTAAGGGTTGACTTATGTTTGGATATTCTACTTCTATTTATTTTTTTGTGTTGTCTCAACAATGTATAAATTACTACAAGGGCATTTAATGGTAAAAGATGGCCTCTCAACAGCACAGAGACCTCTCTCTTCTGCAATATTAATGTCTGTTTCATCCAATCTGAACTGCAGTGATGGTGGGAGTAGGTTAGTTTCCCAAATATGCCTGTGGTCTATCCATATACAAGAATTTGGCAATATTGTTTCTCTAATTCAAATCAAAGCACACAGCATTGCAAACTGACTGTTACTGCTCATCTAAAGACTAAATGTACCCCCCTAAAGTTAATGCTAGGGGTAGTGTTTATGTGTGATTAGAAACAGCACAGTTAGGTTTAACTTTACATTATGTAAATCAGGGATAGTGTTAGTTGTGAGGGACTTGGAATTAGAGGATAATTGCCTAAAATGTGGATTGTAACTCTCACAGTCACTTAGCAGCTGCACTGTGTATGTGCTGTACAATATCCTGCCCAGTTTAGAGCTAAGTAATAATGCCTCAATGATGAACAGAGAGTGGTAAAGTGAACTAAGCAATATTTGCAAATTACAGCAGATGCAATGAATAATATGAACACGTTCTCCCTCTAATCTAGGAACAATGAACAACAGTCTGTCTGAGGCATAATGAGTAACTAAACCCTGCAAACTCACTCCACACTGTGCTGTATGGAGAGATTCCCAATAATCCAGTTCCCCTGCTCAGGTCAAGATATACCATCTACATATTTATTACTAACCTGGGCCAGCATTCAAAAGACTATCCTGTAGAGGATTCCTCACATACGGCTCTTCCCCTTGCTCAATCACTGATATAATGAAAGGTGTCATATGAATCCTTCCTGTATATGTGTAACGTGAGAGATTGTTACTAAATTCAATTGTAAAGCTCTTAAGATCTTTTAAACATTGGCATCGATTAAATATTTTTGGCTAAACTTTTTTCAAAATATTAAAATATAAAAACACAAACATAAAAACATCATATCAAGAATTGCAAAATAAAATATTTTTCAAAATATTAAATTATAAAAGTTTATTCAAAAATATTGAATCTAGACTTTTGAGGTTTTTTTATTAAAGAGATGCTATAGGCATTAAAACAACTTTACCTTAAAGGAACACTATAGAGTAAAAAACACAAACATGTATTCCTGACCCTATAGTGTTAAGAACACTATCTAGCCCCCCTTGCCGTCCTAAATACAGTAAAATCTTACCTCTTTTTCCAGTCTGCCGACTCATTGGCTGGCGTTGTCTGAAGTGATGATCTCCAAGAGGAAAAAACTCACAGGCACTCCAACTTCAAGCCGCAGGCAGATTTATTATGACAGAATGCAACGCAACGTTTCGACCGGAAAGGTCTTTTTCAAGCTTGAAAAAGACCTTTCCGGTCGAAACGTTGCGTTGCATTCTGTCATAATAAATCTGCCTGCGGATTGAAGTTGGAGTGCCTGTGAGTTTTTTCCTCTTGGATTATTGTACTGGGATTGCTGGTCCTGCTCTGGAGCACCCTTGGCCGCTGGGATTGGGTGCGGTTCTCATCACTTACTCTGCTCTGAAGTGATGATCTCAGCCAATCACAATGCTATCCCATAGGAAAGCATTGGATGGGCTGAGATTGTCAATTCTGATGATCTCATTCAAGGAGGCTGGTTGGGGGGGGGGGGGAGGGGGAAGTACCTCCAGTGAACATCTAAAGAGTTGCCGCTGAAGGTGTCCCTAGGCAGCAATGTAAGCACTGCTATTTCTCTGAAAAGACAGTGTTTACAACAAAAAGCCTGCAGGGACACACTATACTCACCAGACCAGTCACAATAAGCTGTAGTTGTTCTGGTGTCTATAGTGTCCCTTTAATGGAGCAGTTTTGGTGTATAGATCATGCTTGTGCAGTTTCATTTAGAAGTTTATTCACTTTTCTGTGTATGCAGACCTAGCCACACCTCCCCTGGCTCACACAGCCTGCATGAAGAAAAAAAAAAGGTTTAATTTTCAATCAGATGTTAACTTCCTTTAAAAGATTTTTTATCACCTGCTTTGTAAGTTAAACTTTGCTCACACGTAGGAGGCTCCTGCAGGCTATTAACAGAACAGGACATAAAACATTCTAAATTAAACAGAATGTGCAGTGAAATAAGTTTAAACATTAGATGTGTCTTTATAGGAAGTGTTTAAGAAGTCTGTGCAAGTCACATGCAGGGAGGTGTAACTACAGCTGTATAAATAAAGTGATTTAACTCCTAAAAGGCAGAAAATCAAGCAGTGAGACTGCAGGGGCATTATCTATACACCAAAACTGCTTCATTAAGATAAAGTTGTTTTGGTGTCTATCGTGCTACTATGAGTTTAAGAATATGAAGAAATTTTACTTTTGTCTCAGATATGAATGTGTTTTTATGAGAAATATTTCCTCTAAATAAGATGAAATGTCTTTACCCAGAGACCGGAGGGTCTGATAATTCTCCATCATCACATCTCTGTAAAGCTCCTTGTCTTCTCTACTTAAACAGTCCCACTCCTCCTCAGAGAAGTAAACAGCCACTTCCTCAAAATCGCATTGTTCCTAAATTAGAAATGTAATGGTTACCAATCATCAATATACAACAGGATTAAGTGTTAAGAAACAAACGATACCTATTACAGATTATATGGCCTCAGTTTAATTCTTTTGGATACGTTTTTCAAATGATCACAATCTGTTAGAACAGGGGTTCTCAACCCAGTCCTCAGGACCCCCTACCAGTCCAGGATTTGGGGATTACCTGGGTGTGTCTCAGGTGTTTAGAAAAAGGGAAAAAAAACACCTTAGACTCTAAGGTGTTTTTTTTTTCTAAACACCTTAGACACACCCAGGTAATCCCTAAACCCTGGACTGGTAGGGGGTCCTGAGGACTAACGTTGAGAACCCGTGTTAGAAAAAGGCTTTCAATGATTTATCTATAAAATTCCCAAAGACATTAATGGTGAGTTCTGTAGATAATTTTAAAAGTTTTTCGAACAGATTGTGATCATTTGAAAAACCTATCCAAAAGAGTTAAATCAAGGTCTATGTTCTCACAATGCACTTCACCATATAAAATATTTTCTTTCACTTCCTCTACCATGTCATGAGTTATGCTTCCATATCAGAAAGGCAGGAAGACAGTATGAGTCAAAAGCAGAGTATTTTGTAACCCTTACCTGTCTGTTCAGCTGGAAGTCCATCTCTGAGACTTAATGCAATAAGCTCTAGATATCCTCCACCTTCTTCTAGTTTATCCTCCAGGAGTCACTGGATGACTTTTTTTTTTTTAATAAACACCAGACAGGTGCTAGTGGAGATTGGTGACCTTGTTTGGCCCTGTATGATGGACACAAATCAAAGGAATTAACCTACTGGAAAAAGTATATATATTCAGTCAGGCATTGGTTTTAATTTTATGAGATTGTTTTGGTTTTTTAATGATTTGAGAAAAGCTCTGACTTAGATTAGTGTCTACCTTACACAGCACTATACCAGTGGAGGGATACTTTCATAACTTTAAACGTTGTGGACTACATGTCTGCTGATGCCCTGCCAGCATTTTGGCTACAAGAGCATTTGAGACACATCCACAACATCTGGAGTGACAAGGTTTGCCTACCCATGGTTTATTGCAATCTATGTCAGTTATGATATAACACACTGTATTTGTGGACATTTTGTGGAGCCACGGAAAAATACAAAGGATTGCAATTATTACTGCCTAATGGATAATAAGATGTCCCATGCACACACTATCCTGATATACACATGGGGTATGTGTACAACATTAGGGTTCTATACAGAGAGTATATGTACAATTAGAGAATCACACACACACACAATATTCTGATATACACAGAATATACAAAGTGGGTTTATGTACAATAAGTGTCCCACACACACCATCCTAATATACAAAGGGGGATTTGTAAAATAATTTTTAACTTTACAAAGTCACCACATTTTTTAAAGGAAATCTATAGATATGCCCAATATTTCCCCACTAGCAGAACAAGCAAGCAAATGGATAAAATAAATTAATACAGTAATACAAAACGTAAAAGACACTGTAATCAGTGAAATAATTTTATCTTGAATGAATACTATAGTGTTAGGAATACAAATATGCTATGGAACTGATCAATCAAGGAGAGCAAAAAAGACCTCCTGCAGGCAGTCCTACAGCTCTCCATATCACGACATCACATATAGGAACGGAGTGGCTTGTGTTCCCAAGCAGAGCAAACTTAGTGACAAGGCCAGGTGGACCATAAGTGTGGGTTACAGAAGGGTAACACCTAGCTCTGAAATGAGTTTGTTGTGGGGGAACAGAGGGTCTTTTGAGGGTGATAGGTTCCTTTTAATCAATTTCGGTGTATAGAATTTGCCCTTTTCTGGACAATGTAAAACATTGCCTTTTCTGAGAAACAGCAATGTTTAAATTTTGTCAGATACTGCACCTTTAGTGGCCAGAGGCTCTTCCTTATAAAGATCTTCAAAAATTTTTATTTTTTTTTAATGTTCATCGTCATCATGCTGAGTTTGATGATGCCGAACACTCTTGATGCATGTCTGTGAAGAAACCCCTATTTATTCACCTCATTTCACCTTTATTCATTGGGTAGATTTAACTACCGAACAAAGACCACCCCCGGCTCATTAAGCTTCAAAGGATTCGTCAATCAACACCTCTATCTGTGCGGCCAGTGTTCGTACTGCCGAACGCCACGTGGCTGAGAAAACCACGGCCATCTTTTTTCAGCCGAACAAAGGCAGTGGGACTTGGTCGTCGAGTGTCTGGAACTAAAATCAGACACTCGACTTCCCGAACACCGGTCTCAAACAGACGAACGCTGGAACTATATTTCCTGAATAGCTAGAAGAGCGCTATTCGGTACTTTTGTGCATTCGACAGAGTGGAACAATCGCTGCTGAGAGCCAGGGGGATCCATTCGGTACTTTATTTGTTTTTTCCCTTTTACTGAAGTGACCGGCAAAACCACCCAAACTTATGGAACTATTTTGGGCAGCCAACCCACGGTGAACCGGTCACAGAAGACTTCCACGTTTTTTGAGAACCCCTGAACCGATCTGGGTGAAATTTGAATATGTTGGTCACCCAGATCGGGGCTATCAGGGGATATATTATTTGTGGGGATACCTCATGTATAAAGGTGTGTTCCAGATATTGGGGAAAAATTAAATTTTTCTGCCTGGAGATAATCAAGTTATTACTTTATCAGACTTGATTATCTCTAGGGCTAGGGGAGGGAATTGTAGGTGTGTTTTATGTTTTTACTGTGCCCGATTGGTTAATCTCTGTCCCTCCCTGTGGGATGTCCCCTTGCATGGGGACTTGCATAAAAGCCTGTGTGTGATCATTAAAGCTCAGTCAGTTGTACCCTTCTTCTTGACTTCGGCTGATGTTTGGGGATTCGTGTGCTTTATTAAAGGACCACTCTAGGCACCCAGACCACTTCAGCTTAATGAAGTGGTCTGGGTGCCAGGTCCATCTAGGGTTAACCCATTCTTTTATAAACATAGCAGTTTCAGAGAAACTGCTATGTTTATGAATGGGTTAAGCCTTCCCCCAAAGCCTCTAGCGGCTGTCTCACTGACAGTCGCTAGAGGCGCTTGCGTGCTTCTCACTGTGATTTTCACAGTGAGAGCACGCAAGCGTCCATAGGAAAGCATTGATAATGCTTTCCTATGCGACCGGCTGAAAGTGCGCGCAGCTCTTGCCGCGCGTGCGCATTCAGTCGACGGGGAGGAGAGTAGGAGGATCGGAGGAGAGCTCCCCGCCCAGCACTGGAAAAAGGTAAGTTTTACCCCTTTTCCCCTTTCCAGAGCCAGGCGGGAGGGGACACCCTCAGGGAACTATAGTGCCAGGAAAACAAGTATGTTTTCCTGGCACTCTAGTGGTCCTTTAAGGGATCTTATGAAGCTATTTGGATTACTATACAGTTTGTCTACTTCATCTACCGAACGCAGAGCTATAGGCACTGATGCTCTGGCGGTTCGGGAGGAAACTACCGAATGAGGTTTAAATATACTTGGTTTCCTTACAAAGTCATAGAAAATCATCAGATTTATTCTTCTCTATGGGAAACATGAGATTCCCGAATAGTGGCAACTGTTGTGCAGGTGCCCTATATCAATAATGCAAGATATGTGTCTGCTGATCATTGATTGTTTAGTTAACATTCCCCGCCTATGTGAGATCACTCAGTACTTGGCTGCCATCTAGTGTTCGTTTTTCAGATAGTATTTCACCCATTTATATGTTTGCTATTGCCAATTCTTCCAACTGTATTGGTTTCACTTTACTTCTTATAGCTATTTTAATATTAGACTCCATCCTTTATTGGTTTAGGGATCTCCTGGTACGTGTAGGTTTTTATACCTATTTATATTCTATTTACATTTACATAATGCTGGTATGCAAATTATGCCAACCACATATGTAGTTAAATGCATATATTGTTACTCTTTATTGTTTGAAAATGTTACTTATATATTATAAACATATTGCTTATGTATTAATTATATTTGTTCATTCCCTAATGTTCTGTATATTTGTATTTTAAATGTATTGCAGACATGTTTAGAGATTAGTCTCCAAAAGCTAGACCTTGTCCTAAATAAATAATTTTATGTTAGTTCCTTTTGGAACTGTGTGTCCTGTGTGGATTTTATCAGGAATAGTGATGTCGCGAACCGTTCGCGAACTTTTCGCCACGGTTCGCGGCGAACTCCGGTCAGCTGACACATCCCTGCCAATCTCCGGCAGACCCTCCTACTTCCTGGACAGCATCCATGTTGAAGGCAGCTTCAACATGGATGCTGTCCAGGAGGTGAGAGGGTCTGGGAGGGAGGGTCTGCCGGAGATTGGCAGGGATGTGTCAGCTGACCGGAGTTCATGGCGAACCGTTCACGGCAAGTTCGCGAACGGTTCGCGACATCACTAATCAGGAATCCCAGTAACAGAGGCTTCAGAACTTTTGGCTGGCTGCATGGTCCCTGTACACCAGGACAAGTGCAAAACAGCTAGACATGAGACCCACAAGTGCCTTTGTAAAGGCAAGAGCTATTCACAGTGCAGTCAGCCGTGTGGATACCTGCGTGTGAGAGGAACTGAAGAGGCAGGGGGGACGAAACCTGCAGCCTGGTACAAGGTGGAAGAGAGCCAAGTCAAACTTCCGCGACTTGGTCTGAAGTGCTCCAGTGTCCCTGACAGTGGCGAGGGAGCAGACTTTGCGTAGCTACTCAGTCGGAGTACGGGAGCTCCGTCACAAGAGTCATCAATATAGATGAAATAACATCTTCATGGAGGCTGACCGAGCACTGGAATACTTTGTAGTTTTATAGCCATTTTTAACTTTACAAAAAACTAAATGAAACCGGTTGGGTGGACCAGACACCCTACCACAACATAATAAGGTACTCCAATACAAAAGGTCTCATTCTGAATTATGTGGACAGATCTTATTCGATAAATCCCAATCCAACATCCCATAGGATGATTTGAACTGCTCTTAAAACTGATAGACATACCACAACTGATATCTGTTTTTGCACAGCTCAGGTCACCGTATAGTAAGCAGGTGTGTGTTTAGGCATCAGCTAGGCTGTGCATGCACAGTCTGAGACTCAGCTCTCTTTCCTGGGAGAAATTGAGTGCCTTCCTTGTTGTGTATGCAGAGTGCGCACATAAGGAACCTAACTAAATATTCAAGGTTGCTTGATTGAAAGCCCTGGTGGAATCAGTTACTGTGGCAGGGATTTTTATAACAAACTAATAAATGAGTGTCCAGGGTGTTGTAAGTTCCAAGAATTTGCGATGATGAAAAATACTTACTGTACTTGGACTAACACCATAATAATATATAAATATAGTATACATTTATTTTAACTTGTGTTTGAGATTACCTTTGCTATCAAAATTGTGCTGACAGTTTTTGTAATGATAGATTCTATTAGAGTTGTAATGGTTAGTTCACATGTTTTGCACAACCAACCTGTAAATTTGATTGAACTTAATTTGTTATCGAAGAGGGACCAATTCTATCCGGTTATCCCAGTTCAATTTCATATTTCCACGATTTGCTTCTAGATTTAAAATGCTGAACTCTTGTTTATACGGTCTGTATCTGGAGGTCCAAATGTTCAATGGCACTTGGACTTTACATAATAAATCCCTTGTTCCAAGATTCCCCCCTCCCCACCCCTCAGAGTGACAGCTCTGCTTAGTTCATTAAACTGTGAGTTGGGAAGTGTGTAAATAGAAAGCAAGCTGTAGCACTGGACTCTGCTTGAACAGAGATCTTCTGGCTTTGTGTTTGACAGAGTGGTGGCCAGCAGATTCTAGGTGAGAAGTCTAAACATTCTACAGTTTGAATAAATACATGTTGGGCTGCAAGGCATTCCTTGCATCTCAACCACTATAACACGTTGTAATAGTTATGGTATTTTGGGTATTCCTCTAAAGAAACTATTTCTACTGCCTATAGGGATAAATAAATATTTCTCCCGTATATGTTCACCAAATCTGGTGCATCTTGATCAGAAAGGTCAACTCAACAAAACCAGAAAGGAAAAGGACTGTGCACTCAGGTCACTTTGTCACACAGAAAGTATATTAACAATGGATTAAGAAACATTAATGGATTCGACCCTCGATGAAAGCCCCTCTTCTTCTTTCTACCTCTATATGCAGCGTTGTTCCTCTCTCGCCCTTAATACTGCCCCCGCTCCTTCTCTCTCTCCCTTCTTGCGGTCCCCTCATCTTCTTTCTCTTTCCATGCTGCTCCCTCTTGTTCTCTACTCCAGGTTACCCCTCTCACTCCATTTTTCCCTCTCTCCATGTTGAACTATCTTCTTTTCTACGTCCAGGCTACGCCCCTTCTCCTTCTATCTCACTCCACGCTTTCCCCTCTACTACTATCTCCCTCCATATTGCCTTCTCTCTCTCTCTCTCTCAATACTACCCCCTCTCCTTCTCTCTCCCTCCATGTTACTCCATCTCCTTCTCTCTCCCTCCATGTTACACCCTCTCCTTCTCTCTCCCTCCATGTTACCCCCTCTCCTTCTCTCTCTCTCCATGTTACTCCCTCTCCTTCTCTCTCTCTCCATGTTACTCCCTCTCCTTCTCTCTCTCCATGTTACCTCCTCTCCTTCTCTCTCTCTCTCCATGTTACCTCCTCTCCTTCTCTCTCTCTCCATCTTACCTCCTCTCCTTCTCTCTCTCTCCATCTTACCTCCTCT
>OW240912.1:415829683-415843072 GCA_933207985.1 Pelobates cultripes | reverse complement strand
CTCTCTCTCTCCATGTTACCCCTCTCCTTCTCTCTCTCTCCATGTTGTCCCTTCTCTCTCCATGTTAGTGTAATTGTGTGTAATTGTGACAGCATTGTATTAAAGATCCAGTATCCTCCCTGCTGCTCACTAAGTAATGAATGGCTGCATTAGCGGTCACTGAGGACAATAATAACCCCCTCTCCTTCTCTCTCTCTCCATGTTACCCCCTCTCCTTCTCTCTCACTCCATGTTGCCCCCTCTCCTTCTCTCTCTCTCAATGTTACCCCCTCTCCTTCTCTCTCTCTCTCTCTCTCCATGTTACTCCCTCTCCTTCTCTCTCTCTCCATGTTACCCCCTCTCCTTCTCTCTCTCCCTCCATGTTGCCCCTTCTCTCTCCATGTTGTCCCTTCTCTCTCCATGTTAGTGTAATTGTCTGTAATTGTGACAGCATTGTATTAAAGATCCAGTATCCTCCCTGCTGCTCACTAAGTAATGAATGGCTGCATTAGCGGTCACTGAGGACAATAATAACCCCCTGACCTAGAACCAGGAATAACCTCAATAAACACAATGAGCCGATACCCCCCGGCCTTACCCTCCGCTCCCAATTACAGGGTGTGGAATGTTCGGCGCCTGCGCTCTAAGCCGAGTAGTCAGGAAATCCTCATTCTGTGACCGGAAATGACGTCACGGACGGCGACAAGCCCTGCGCCATTTTGGATGAGGGCACTCAGTCAGAGAAGTATGGGTATTAGGCAGCTATTACTGCAATAGTGTCAGTCTGGATGGGCACATTCTGCTCTATGAGAATGTATGTCTAGAGACAGTGCACAACAAGCTTATACATAAAGGAGATAAACTCTCCTCTAACGTAGCTCTGACTACTAACACTGGTTCTAGGGATTGAAATTCTCATACAGCAAAATGGGCCAATCCTGACCGAGACCAGTGCACTAAAGGCTGCCTAATGCCCATACTTCTACTATTGACTATGAGTAGCTTTCCCTCATCCAACATGGCGTCTGGTTGCTCACTCGCAGTGACGTAATTTCCGGTCTTAGAATCGATCAAATTTCCCTACCCCGTTAGAAAACCCTAACTCGTCACTTCCGCTGACGAATCCGCACCGGAAGTGACGTTGGGACAGGGGGATGTGCGGCGCCGCGCAGGCGCACACCAGCAAGGTAGGGATATTTCACAGCGAGGAGAGAACCTAAAGGCATAGTGCGCACGCGCGGTACAGTACCCCCGTCGGAGATACAGCGCGCGTGCGCACTTGGGGACATGGAGCGCTTCACACACCGCGCATGCGCAGTATAGGGGTAGGGAAATCTGATGGCCATTAAGCCCTGTGAAATCTCCCTACCCCTATACTGCGCATGCGCGGACTCTGATCGTCTGAGTAAAGCCTCTCCCTGCTCCCAACACTCTCAGCCATCCGAGGGGAGGGGGTACTATATTAGGGGGGTTTCAGTGCATTATATTGGGGAGTGTTTTTTTTTAGTACATTATTATATTGGGGTCGTCTGCGCTGTATGTGGGGGGTCTGCGCTGTATATGGGGGTTCTGTCCAGTATAGGGGGGTCTGCGCTGTATAAGGGGGGTCTGCGCAGTATATGGTGGGTCTGCGCAGTATATGGGGGCTCCGCGCTGTATATGGGCTCCGCGCGGGGCCTGCGCTGTATATGGGGGTCTGGCGCAGTATATGGTGGGTCTGAGCTGCATGGGGCCCGCGTGGGGGCTCCGCGCTTGCATGGGGGCCTGCGCAGTAAGGGCGGTGGGTCTGCGCCGTATGGGGAGTGGCCCGCGCTTGCAGGCGGGGGTTCGCGCAGTAAGGCGGTGGGTCTGCGCTGTATATGGGGGTCTGCGCAGTATATGGTGGGTCTGCGCTGTATATGGGGGTCTGCGCTGTTTGTGGGGGGTCTGCGCTGTATGGGGAGGGTCTGTGCTGTATATGGGAGTCTGCGCAGTATATGGTGGGTCTACGCAGTATATGGGGGGTCTGCGCTGTATGGGGGTCTGCGCAGCATTTTATTATTTATATAGCGCCAACAAATTCCGTAGCGCTGTACAATGGGTGGACTAACAGACACATAATTGAGATCAGACCACTGACGTACAGGAACAGAGGGGGTTGAGGACCCTCGATGAGCTTACATGCTAGAGGGTGTGGGGTATAGTGACACAAAGGGTTAAAGTAGGGGAATTAAATAGTTTGTTACAGAAGGGTTTATTGATTGCTTGGTAGGTCATTTTTGACAGGTGAAGGAACGGAGTCATGGGGTGGGGGATGAGAAACCTGCTGACAGTTTAATTGATAAGCTTTAATAAAGAAGTGAGTTTTCAAAGATTTTTTGAAGGAATGGAGGCTGGGTGAAAGTCTGATTGAGGAGGGAAGGGAGTTCCACAGAATAGGTGCAGCCCTGGAGAAGTCTTGAAGGCGAGCATCAGAGGTGGGGATCCGGGCAGAGGATAGGCGTAGGTCTTGGGCTGAGCGCAGAGGTCTCGACAGGACATACTTGTGTATGAGGGAGGATAGGTATGTTGGAGCAGCATTATGTAGGGATTTGTAAGCAAGTGCCAGAATTTTGAATTGGGCCTTATATCTAACTGGAAGCCAATGCAGGGACTGACAGAGCGTGGAGGCGTGGGAGGTGCGACCGGACAGGAAAATAAGCCTCGCAGCCGCATTCGTTATAGATTGCAGCGGTGCAAGCTGGGAACATGTAAGACCGGTGAGAAGGGGATTGCAATAGTCAAGGCGAGAGAGAACAACAGCATGAACCAGTACCTTGGCCGCGTCCGGCGTTAGATATGGGCGGATGCGCGCTATGTTCTTGAGTTGGAAGCGACAGGATTTGGCTATAGATTGAACATGGGGAGTAAAAGAGAGGTCAGAGTCAAAAAGAACCCCTAGGCAGCGAGCCTGGGAGGTAGAGGTGATAGTAGCGCCGTTGACTTGGATGGAGACAGACACATATGGGGGGGTCTGTGCTGTATGGGGGGGTCTGCGCTGTATAGCGGGTCTGGGCGCAGAGTATATGGGGGTCTGCACTGTATGGGGGTCTGCTATATATGGGGGTCTGCACCATGGGGGGGTCTGTGCTGTATGGGGGTCTGCACAGCAGGGGGTCTGCGCTGTATGTGGGGGTCTGGGCGAGTATATGGGGGTCTGGCGCTGTATATGGGGGGTCTGCACTGTATCGGGGGTCTACGCCGCATGGGGGTCCGCGCCTGTACATGGGGGTCTGCGCCGGTATGGGCGCCTGTAAAGGTATATGGGGTGGGTCTGGGCGCAGTATGGGGGTCTGGCGCTGCATAGGGGTTCATGCAGTATATTGTGGGGGTCCATGAAGTATTTAGGGGGTCTGCAGTATATGGGGTCTGCGCTGTATAGGGGTCTGCGCTTTGCATATGGGGGTCTGCACAGTATATGGGGGTCTATGCTGTATGGGGGTCTGCACAGTATATGGGGGTCTGGGCCAGTATATTGTGGAGGTCTGCGCATGGGGTCTGCGCTGTATATGGGGGGCTGCGCAGTATATTGTGGGGTCTGTGAAGTATATTGGGGTGGCCTGTGTGTTAAATGTGGGGGGCAGTGTGTTAGATGGAGGGGCTGTTTGTTACATGTGGGGGGGCAGTGTATTATATTTGGGGGCTGTGCGTTAGATGGGGAGCTGTACAGTACGTGTGGCCTGTGTGTTAGATGTGTACAACCCTAGTTTCACAGAAAAATATTTATTTCCTAGATATCATATGCCATGGCATGCTTTTTGCTATGAAACCGCAGCCATCTAGTCACTCGCCAGAGAAGGATGAGAAACTGCACCCCAGAATCATATATGCCTTAGCCACAGTAATGGCAAGATACCTGTCTGAAACCCCCCCAAAAAAACTGTGAGCCAGGGTTAAAAAGAAAATTGTGCGGGAGACTTACCCCGACCCACACCCGATAGCTGAGCCCACATTACAGCTATGGGTTGCCGTTCAAAAAAAACGACAGCGACAGAACACAGGGACATCGGGACAATGTTCCAAAGCCACATATAGCATCTATCAGCTCTGGCGGAAGCCCATAAGCCTACCACACAAACTCACCAGCCCGAACAAACAGGGGCTGAACAGCCAGCAATCTTTCACTCAAAGGCATCCGAAGCTCCCACTGACTCCGCACTGATGACCAGGCACGATCTGAAGGTCCTGCTGGCACACTTTCATGCAATCCTAGCAACTGAACTCGCCCCAATTAAAAACAACCAAGTTCAGGCCTCAGAGAAAGACATTGCGGACGTCCAATCACAGACGACCGAGCTTCAGAATACGGTGCAACAGCTCTGGACCCACCAAAGAGCCATCTCCACACAGGTCACTGCTATGGAGGACTGCTAACCGTCAGACTAACATAAAAATAAGGGGCATTTCAATGACCGTTACAGTGGAGGAGATGTCATCCTCCGGTGCTCCACAACCCACGAAAAAATAACAATAATGACAGCAATTAAGGGCAAAACCCCACTACACTTTGAAGGAGCCCCCTTGACTTTCTATCAAGACCTCTCAAGGGCAACCCTCCTGTGGCGCAAGACCTTCCACCCGATAACCAGCTGGCTTAGAACAGCCAATATGGGATACAGATGGGGAACGAAAAGGTCCCTGTCAGTGAGCCGAAATGGCAACATGCACACAGTCACTTCGCCTGACGATGCATCACCGTTCCTCATGACCTTGGGCCTAGCTCACCCGCCGGACGATGCACATCAGAGAGTCACCACCTCTACCTCCACCTGGGACCCAGCTCACACAAGGCCCTTTGTCCCGAGGTCTACAGGGGCGGCGAGACCGGGGGACGGCCAAGGAGAAGAGCCAACATTAGGCACTGACCACCATGCCCTGCAAGCCGACATAAATCACTCCCTCTTTTCCATCCTGGAGATAATTAACTTAAGTGAGTAAAAAGAGCCTTAATTATCTCCAGGTAGAAAGAAACATGGCTTTTCTTATTTTAGCAAAACAGCATAAAAATCTATAACTTACATTTTACAGAACATAAACTTTAAGTCCCACATATCGAAATAGCGCTCAGATCCCACGAACACAGTTCTCAAAAACGTCGACTGAAGTTTGGCTTTCGCCAGCCGTTCGCGTGATTGTAACCGACAACAAGTTCAATACTGTAGCTATCTGGGGTCGGTCACTTTCGCGTACTTCCAACGCACGAATGAGGTAGTATCTCCGGCATTTGTGTGTTTTTCCACCGTACGAACGAGGATCTGAAGAGGTAGCGGTGTTCGGCAAAATAAGTAGCCGAAATTAGTTCCAGGGAATCGTCGTAATTTACTGCTGAGCGGTCGACAATCCAAAATGGCGATTGCCACGTGTTCGGTAGACGAACGCGGACCACCAGCTATTCCCCAATTAGTCTGTGGTTAACCGCAAAAGTCTGGGTGGTTAATAGGTGCCACATGACCTCAGTGGGAGGTCGGGTGGTTCGGTAGTTGTGACAAAGTGCCCTTCGCCACTTGTGCCTGGAGAGGACTGCTTGCCCGCCTCTTGCCCTGTGACTATGGCCCCTGGTTTGTATTGCCCTTTAAAGACATGATTTGGGCATAATGGATTTGTGTTGTGCTGCTGCTGGCCCTTTAAGAACCATCTGGGGACATACTGTGGAGTTACTGGGTGGCCACCATTTCCTGTATCAGAAGCACATGGTGAGAACAATGGATGGTGGCCATTTTAACTCACAGACACTGTTTGGACTTTTCAACACGGTGCCATCTCGCCAGTATTTGGTGCACAGAGACATCGTGCAGTGGTTTTGGACTATACAGCAGGGGACACATTATACAGTGATTGTTTTTCATTTAGCCTATATATGTTCTGCAGAATCTGCATTAAACTGTATTTTCCAAAGTACTGAACGGATCTGGGTGAATTTTGGATATGTGGTTCACCCAGATCCCCCGGTTCCAAGGATATACTTTTTATGGGGTTATTGCATGTTTTGGGGTCCCTGTGTGTTTTATGAAACTGTATAATTTCTGGCCAGCAGATAATTGAGATTTGTGTATTGTAGAAACTCAATTATCTAGCCTGGCCCAGAGGAGGAGTTTTGTGTTGCATAAATTGTGAGTTCTGTGTGCCAGTAAATTAGTCTTGTTCCAGCATTAAGCCTTGGCTCATGTTTGGGGGAAGGGATACCTACACTCTGGGGATTGCTATAATCACTTACTCCCCAGAGGAAGCTCTTGCAATAGCTTGATTTGTTCCTGTTCCTGCTCTCTGGGGAAAGAGAGGTTCACCCACTGGAAGCTGGATCCTGGCCTTGGGTCCAGGGTGGGTGGAAACAGCAGAGACCCCGGCGCAGTTGCATCGCTGGAAGTGGGGTCTGCAGTGCTGATGGTGTCGGTTGGAGTGCTTGGAGTCCTCAGCGAGCACTAGGAGCATCGATTGGCGGAGGTACTCAGTCGGAGTGCCAGCGTTCCGTCACAGTAGTTCATTCGTTTTTCTCGCTATTTGCACGAAATCACTCTGTACCCATCCAAATAACCGAACAGGCTGGTTCGCATGGTCTGTTCAATAAGGGATTTCGTTACACAAAGCTTACCCTTAAGTTTACACCACTTTTCCCCTTCCCCCTATAACCTAAAGCTACGATTTTGTTTTCAACTCTCACATAAACTGAGAAAACGCAAGCACCCATGCACTCCATACAGGGTCAAGAACCAGTTACAACACACAACAACAGGGCACATTACCTCCCCTCCACACATAAACTCGGGGGCAACCCCAAATTTTACCGCACACTCTCTTCCCCCCCCTTACTCCCGCGGTTAGGAGGCACCAAACACAACACAAAGAGTGGGACCGGACACCCTACGACCACCCAACCATGAATCATCCCTGGACGGGATACATAACACTGTGGTCCACACACTATTCATCCAAAGAAACTACACAAGAACATCAGCTGAATGCCCCAACTTCAAGACACCATGCCTGCAACACCAGCGCAATGACAACTCACCCACTGGCTGGCAGACCCACACTACACTCGAACACCCAGATCCTCAGGGCAACACTAGCCACCAGGACCCACACAAACCTGTTTTCAAAAGTAACATGGGGCGAGAACCCGAGGTGAACACACTTACACAACAACCACATACCACTCAATCTCTATGGAATGCTGTAACGTTTTTGCAATGCACTGAAAAAATAAAGAATGTAAAAAAAAAATTTTAAAAAAATTGTGCATGTACAGTGAAGCCCTACATATTTCTCTGTGGAAATATGATGGAAAGTGTTTTTTCTGCTCATGCAACAAATTAAAAGTGAAAATGTTTCCTGTGATTTTATAATCTGTTGAATACAATAAGGGTACTATGGTCATTAATGTGCTACTGAATCTTTTGAATACATTAAGATTGACTGCTTAATGTAATGTGCAGGGCCTTTTTCAGTTGAACAAGCAATGGGAAAAGTGTTGAATTAAAGCATCAGTCACTCGGATTAGATTTATTTTAAAACTTCTAAATGGTATTTATAAAGCGCCAACATATTCTGTAGCGCTAAACAATTAGAGGATAACGTACAATTTACACAAACAAATACAAAAGGTAGAGAAGGCTCTGCCCGTAAGCTAAGATCTAGCCATTGAAGCTCTTTTATACAAAGTGCTTAGCTAGATAGTCCGTGAGCTTACCATCTAAAGATCAACATCATTAATTGATCATAAACAGAACTTACATTATTAATAGTTATGAAATGATAGTTTGCAATCAAGACTATAATTCATTAATGTAGCAGAGCCCTACTCCTGGCAGGGACTTTTCTCCGCTGGATCACCAAGAGTAGAATCAGAAAAAAGAAAATGACAAGTAAATAGCCCACCTCCTCCCCAGCAACTGTACGACACACAGTTCTGGGAGCACAACTGTTTTATTTCTGTGACACATGGATTTTATACATTGCCCCTACCATGGGTTTTCCAAGTCAAGAATACAAGGCTTTCTTTCCCATGAGCCTGTGTTTGAGAGATAATTGAGCTCAAATTAGGATAACTCAATTATCTTTCAAATACAGAAACTTACATATATTTTTAAAATATCCCAAAAATACATGAAAACAGTACAGGAACTTCACAAAAAGTTATGTTCGAACGAAGTTGGGGCAGGCAGCGGTACCATCTTTGCCCGGGTTCGCGGAGAGACGAGGGCGAAAACAGTTCCAGGCGTTCGACTACCAGGTATCGCTGCCTGAGTTCGGGAGAAAAAGTGGCATTCGTGCATTCGGTTATACGAATGGCGGCCACCCAGGGAAAGAACTCAAGCAAAGGTGTCAAGTCGTTAATTTGTGGTTCACTGGGGAATAACAAGGGACCACACACCAGTCTTTCGGGAGATGAACAAACGAACATAAGGGAATGGAGTTTACTACAGTTAACATATCAAGAAAACCTTGCTGTTTCAAGGAATTGATAAATATAAATACTATTAGTATGCCAAAGAAAAGTATGTTGCATCTAACGTATCAAGAACTTCTGTAAGTGACAAAATATTGAAGAATAAAAGAGTGCTAAAAGTGAGTTTGCTGAAAATTCTTCATTAGCTTTTTTTAATATTTACAATTGTATTAAAACAAAGACAACATTTACAACAGAATAAGAATTGAATTTAAAAATATCATAACAGTAAAAAAAATGGTGTGATATGCTATATGGAAAATACAATATGAATTATAGTTTTAGTATGTTTTTTATTTGCAATACAAAAATGTAATACCATATTAATTCATTGATGCCTCATAAAACATTAGAGTCGACTATAACATTTCCCAGGTTCTGAACTTCAACAAGAGTCTCTTTTGTATGAGTTCTTTGATGGCTTAGAAGATGCGGTTTCTGGCTAAAACATTTCCCACATTCAGAACATGAGAATGGTTTCCCTCCTGTGTGAATTCTCTCATGTGTAAGTTGCTTTGATTTACTGACAAAACATTACCCACATTTAGAGCATGAAAACGGCTTCTCTCTTGCGTGAACTCTCTGATGGCTATCAAAATGTGATTGCTGTCTAAAACATTTCCCACATTCAGAACATGAGAAAGGTATCTCCTCTGTGTGAGTTCTCCCATGTGTAGCAAGATTTGATTTACTAACAAAATATTTCCCGCATTTAAAACATGAGAATCGTCTCTCTCTTGTGTGAGTTCTCCCATGTGTAGCAAGATTTGAGTGATGACTAAAACATTTTCCACATTCAGAACATGAGAATTGTTTGTCTCCTGTATGATTTCTCTGATGATTCACAAGCTCTGATTTACTGAAAAAAGCTTTCCCACACTCAAAACATGTGCAAGATTTTTCTCCTGTGTGAGTTCTCCTATGTGCAACAAGATCTGACTTACGATTAAAACATTTCCCACATTAAGAACATGAGAATTGTTTGTCTCCTGTGTGATTTCTCTGATGATTCACAAGATCTGATTTATTGACAAGATATTTCCCACAATCAAAACACGAGAAACATTTTTCTGTAGCATGAGTTTTCTGGTGTCGAATAAGATCTGACTTACTGATAAAGCATTTACCACATTCAACACATTAGAAAGTTTTTTCTCCTGTGTGAGTTCTCAAATGTCTAACAAGAAGTGAATTATGACTGTAAGATTTCCCACATTTAGAACATGAGTATGGCTTCTGTCCTGTGTGAGTTCTCTGATGGCTAGCAAGAGTTGATTGCTGGCTAAAACATTTTCCACAATCAGAACACGAGAAAGGCTTCTCTCCTGTGTGAGTTCTCCCATGTGTAACAATATCTGATTGCTGAATAAAACATTTCCCACATTCAGAACATGAGAACAGCTTCTGTCCCATGTGAGTTATCTGATATCTTAATTACAGAATTAAAGAAAGAATTCTTTAATTTGTGGCTTGGTGAATGGTGTCGGGAGCAAGGATTTGGCTTTATTTCTCATGGTAGCTCTGTTTGGAATGGAAATAACCTGTACAAAAAAGATGGTTTGCATCTTTCTCAAGAGGGAACAAATGTTCTCAGTGAGCAGTTCAGAGGTTTTGCTATGATGTATTTTAACTAGGAGGGGGGGGAGGGGGGGCAAAAGGGTGATAAAACATCAATCCAATTGTCCCCCAAAACAAGGACAGAAGGTGTCTGTAGCAAGTGTGTTAAAAAATGATAAGCTTAGAGTCATGTCTGCAAATTCTCGCAGTTTAGGGAATAAGATCCATGAACTTGTGGCAATAATGGCAACTGATAGTGTAGATTTAGTCGCTGTTACTGAGACATGGTACAATGAGAAAGATGACTAGGACATAGCAATACCAGGGTACTCTTTATATAGAAAAGACAGGGAAGGCAAGAAAGGGGGAGGGGTGGCCCTGTATGTGAAGGATAGCATAAAATCTAGCCTAATAAAAGTTAGTGAGGCAAACATAGAGTCCATTTGGGTTACGTTAGAATTTGGTAATCACACAGTAACGTGTGTAGGTGTGATTTATAGGCCCCCAGGACAAATTGAAGAGTTAGATAATCTACTAGTTGAGGAAATAGCTAAAATGACAATGAAGGGGGAAGTTATCATCATGGGTGACTTTCATCTTCCTGATGTAAATTGGAAAACAAAAATAGCTGCTTGTGCCATGAGCACACATATTATAAACTCCCTACTGGGATTGTCTCTAAAACAAGCCGTTGAGGAGCCAACTCGTAAAGGGGCCATTCTAGATTTAGTGTTAACAAATGGAGATTTTATTATCAGATATTACTGTAGGTGAAAGTTTAGGATCCAGTGATCATCAGTTAGTGTGGTTTAATATAAGAACAGTGACTGAGTCACACCACACAAAAACAAAAGTTTTAGACTTTAGAAAAACAGACTTTTCTAAAATTAGAATATGTGTAGAGGAGTCATTATCAGACTGGAGCAATTTAAATGGAGTCCAAGAGAAATGGGATTATTTAAAAGTTGCACTACTGAAGGCAACAGAAAATTGCATTAGGCTTGTCAGTAAAAGCAAAAATTCAAGAAACCACTGTGGTACTTTGCAGATGTGGCCAAAATAGTAAAAAACTAAAAGTTAGCATTTAGTAATTATAAAAGTGAGTGAGGAAGACAAAATGATCTATAAGATTAGGCAGAAAGAGGCTAAGCAAGTTATAAGAGCTTCCAAATCACACACAGAAGAGAAAATAGCACAATCAGTAAAAAAGGGGGACAAAACTTTTTTTAGATACATAAATGAGAAAAGAAAAGTAAAACAAGGATTAGTTAGATTAAAAACAAAAGAAGGAAGGTATGTAGAAAAGGATAAAGGTCTAGCTGACTGCCTCAATTAATATTTTTGTTCTGTATTTACAGATGAAAATGAAGGAAAGGGACCTCAGTTAAGAAAAAGGATAAATTAGTCATTTATTACACGTGAGTTTACAGAGGAAGAGGTTCTATTTCAACTGTCAAAAGTAAAGACAAATAAGTCAATGGGACCTGATGGAATACACCCAAAGCTATTAAAAAGAGCTTAGTGGTGTACTAGCAAAACCATTAACAGATTTATTTAACCAATCATTGTTAACAGGAGTAGTCCCAGAAGATTGGAAGTTAGCGAATGTTGTGCCCATTTACAAGAAAGGTAATAGGGAGGAGTCGGGCAACTATAGGCCAGTAAGCCTTACTTCAGTAGTGGGGAAAGTGATGGAAACCATGTTAAAGGATAGGATTGCTGAACATCTAAAAACACATGGATTTCAAGATCAGAGACAACATGGGTTTACTTCAGGGAGATCATGCCAAACTAATCTTATTGATTTTTTTGATTGGGTAACTAAAATTATAGATCAGGGTGGTGCAGTAGACATTGCTTACCTAGATTTCAGTAAGGCTTTTGACACTGTTGAACATAGAAGGCTTATCAATAAACTGCAATCATTAAGTTTGGATTCCAATATTGTTGAATGGCTAAGGCAATGGCTGAGTGACAGGCAAAAGAGGGTTGTAGTCAATGGAATATATTCGAAGCTTGGAGTTGTCACCAGTGGGGTACCTCAGGGATCTGTACTTGGATCCATTCTTTTTAAAAATTTTATTAGTGATATTGCAGAAGGTCTTGATGGTAAGGTATGTATTTTTGCTGATGATACTAAGATATGTAACAGGGTTGATGTTCCAGGAGGGATAAGCCAAATGGCAAATGATTTAGGTAAACTAGAAAAATGGTCAGAATTGTGGCAACTGACATTTAGTGTGGATAAGTGCAAGATAATGCATCTTGGACGTAAAAACCCAAGTGCAGAGTACAGAATATTTGATAGAGTCCTAACCTCAACATCTGAGGAAAGGGATTTAGGGGTAATTATTTCTGATGACTTAAAGATAGGCAGACAATGTAATAGAGCAGCAGGAAATGCTAGCAGAATGCTTGGTTGTATAGGGAGAGGTATTAGCAGTAGAAAGAGGGAAGTGCTCATGCCATTGTACAGAACACTGGTGGGACCTCACTTGGAGTATTGTACACAGTACTGGAGACCGTATCTTCAGAAGGATATTGATACCTTAGAGAGAGTTCAGAGAAGGGCTACTAAACTGATTCATGGATTGCGGGATAAAACTTACCAGGAAAGGTTAAAGGATCTTAACATGTATAGCTTGGAGGAAAGACAAGACAGGGGGGATAAAATAGAAGCATTTAAATACATAAAGGGAATCAACACAGTAAAGGAGGAGACTATATTTAAAAGAAGAAAAACTACCACAACAAGAGGACGTAGTCTTAAATTAGAGGGACACAGGTTTAAAAATAATATCAGGAAGTACTACTTTACTGAGAGGGTAGTGGATGCATGGAATAGCCTTCCAGCTGAGGTGGTAGAGGTTAACACAGTAAAGGAGTTGAAGCATGCGTGGGATAGGCATAAGGCTATCCTAACTATAAGATAAGGCCAGGGACTAATGAAAGTATTTAGAAAATTGGGCAGTAGTGATGTCCCGAACGGTTCGCTGGCGAATAGTTCCTGGCGAACATCGCTTGTTCGCCACGGATGGCAAACATATGCGCTGTTCGGTCCGCCCCCTATTCGTCATCATTGAGTAAAATTTGACCCTGTACCTCACAGTCAGCAGACACATTCCAGCAAATCAGCAGCAGACCCTCCCACCTCCTGGATAGCATCCATTTTACATTCATTGTGAAGCTGCATTCTTAGTGAGAGGAGGGACAGTGTAGCTGCTGCTGATTTGATAGGGAAATTGATAGCAAGGCTAGTGTATTCAGTGTCCACTACAGTCCTGAAGGACTCATCTGATCTCTCTGACCTCACTACCCCCACACCCTCAGCCTCACTACCCCCCACACCACCCCCAGCCTCACTACCCCCCACACCACCCTCAGCCTCA
>OW240912.1:415805765-415829583 GCA_933207985.1 Pelobates cultripes | reverse complement strand
AGCATCACCACCCCCAACTACCCTCAGCTTCCCCCACCACCCTCAGCATCACCAGCCCCCACCACCCTCAGCCTCCCCCCACCACCCTCGGCATAGTTGTTAGTGGGGCCTCATGTTTGAGTTTTGCCTAAGGCCTCATAAAGTCTAGTGCCGCCTCTGGGTGTCCCAATAGCTTGCATTTAAAAAAACAACAACTTTTTGGACTGTAATATAATAGCAGTCAGTTTCCTTCACGAGTGTGCGTTTCAGGGCCTGCCCAGTGCCACCACTCACTCACTGGTGTCCCAATAGCTTGCATTTAAAAAAAACAAAAATTTTGGGACTGTAATATAATAGCAGTCAGTTTCCTTCACGAGTGTGCATTTCAGGGCCTGCCCAGTGCCACCACTCACTCACTGGTGTCCCAATAGCTTGCATTTAAAAAAAACACAAAACTTTTTGGACTGTAATATAATAGCATTCAGTTTCCTTCACGAGTGTGCGTTTCAGGGCCTGCCCAGTGCCACCATTCACTCACTGGTGTCCCAATAGCTTGCATTTAAAAAAAACCTAAACTTTTTGGACTGTAATATAATAGCAGTCAGTTTCCTTCACGTGTGTGCGTTTCAGGGCGTGCCAGGGCACAGTGTCACACCAGTGCAACTCATATCTGGTGTAACAGTAGACTACATTTAAAAAAAAAAAAAATACAATTTTGACTGTAATAGATTGAATAGCAGTTAGTTGTCTGCAAGCGTGTGTGAGTCAGGCCTACAGCGTCTACTCTGCCAACGTCTGCCACTGCACAGTGCCACTCATATCTGTTGTCACAGTAGCTTGCACACATAGTATCACTAATCGAAAAAAAAAATGACAGGCAGAGGCAGGCCACCCCGCAGGGGCCGTCGTGGTGCTGTGATTCCCTTTGGCCCTAGAATAATGCCCAGTGTTCAGAGGCCACGTACCCTGAACTCGAAAAGTTCTGAGGACATAGTTGACTGGCTAACACAGGACATCCAATCTTCTACAGCTTCCGCTCGGAACCTTGACGCACCATCCTCCTCCAGCTTAGCTTCGGGTGGGGAGGCTGAGGGTGGTGGTGAGGCTGGTGGGGGGGGTGGGAAGGCTGAGGGTGGTGGTGAGGCTGGTGGGGGGGTGGGAAGGCTGAGGGTGGTGGTGAGGCTGGTGGGGGGTGGGAAGGCTGAGGTGGTGATGAGGCTGGTGGGGGGTGGGAAGGCTGGAGGGGGGAAGCTGGGGGGGTGGTGAGGCTGGTGGGGAGTGGGAAGGTTGGCTGAGGGTGATGAGGTATGGTGGGGGAGGCTGGGACGGTGGTGAGGCTGGTGGGGGGTGGGAAGGCTGAGGGTGGATGAGGCTGGTGGGGGTGGGAAGGCTGAGGGGGCTGGGGGTGGTGAGGCTGGTGGGGAGGGAAGCTGGAGGGTGATGAGGCTGGTGGGGGAGGCTGACGGGTGGTGAGGCTGGTGGGGGGAGGCTGAGGGTGGTGAGGCTGGTGGGGGGAGGCTGAGGGTGGTGAGGCTGGTGGGGGGTGGGAAGGCTGAGGGTGGTGAGGCTGGTGGGGGGTGGGAGGCTGAGGGTGGTGAGACTGGTGGGGGGAGGCTGAGGGTGGTGTGAGGCTGGTGGGGGAGGTGGGGGAGGTGGGAGGCTGATGGGGGAGGCTGAGGTGGTGAGGCTGGGGGGGAGGCTGAGGGTGGTGAGGCTGGTGGGGGGGGAGGCTGAGGGTGGTGAGGCTGGTGGGGGGGAGGCTGAGGGTGGTGAGGCCGGTGGGGGGAGGCTGAGGGTGATGAGGGAGCCTACCTTCTCTTCCCTGGTGGTCCAGTGGCCACTTCTTCCGGTCTGCAGCTCCGCAGAGACACATGGCCAATTGGCCAATTGGCCAATTCTCGCGAGACACATGGTCTGCAGCTCTGCTCACTGTGGAGCTGCAGACCTGTGTTTGCGATGGTGGCCGGGCAGCCAGGAGGGGCCTCGTTTGCGGTGCGTTAAACGGCGAGTTTGGTTTGTCACTGTGAAGTGGGCGTAACCCTTACACTACCTGAGGTTCACGAACATTTGCGGAAGTTCGCGTTCGTGAACCGAAAATTTTATGTTTGCGACATCACTATTGGGCAGACTAGATGGGCCGAATGGTTCTTATCTGCCATCACATTCTATGTTTCTATGTTTCTATTTTTCTTTGGGGTTGGTTTTGCTCTCTTTGGCTATCATTTTTCATTTTTAAGTTTAGCTAATCTAATCGCCTTTTTGCACACATTATTGGCTTCCTTATATCTTTTATAGGATGCATCTGATTTGTCCGATTTAAATGCTTTAAATGCCCTTTTCTTATTTTTAATCTCTTGTTTTACTTCTCTTCTAAGCCACGTTGGTTTCAAATTGTTTCTTTTATATTTAGTACCCAATGGTACATACTGAGAAATGAACCTTTCTAATATTTGTTGGAAGATGTTCCATTTATCCTACGCGTTCTTTTCACTAAAGAGTTTATGCCAGTCAATATATTGTAAAGATGTCCTTAACTTATAGAAATTGGCTTTTTTTAAATTATATGTTTTAGTATACCCCATATGCTTTTGTTTTTTGAGTTTATTTCGAAGGACACTATATTGTGATCACTATTTCCCAAGTGCTCACGTACTTGAATGTTGGTCAAAAGGTCAATGTTGTTTGTTAAAACCAGGTCCAGACAAGCGTCCTTTCTAGTTAGTGCTTGTACAAGTGACATGAAGGTGTAATTTAACAAGTTCAAAAACCTAATTCCCTTTGCTGAGCTACTTGTCCCTCTGTCCCAATTTATGTCCAGGTAATTAAAATCTCCAATAATTAAAAAGTGTTACCCAGATTTGCAGCTTTCTCAATTTGCTCAAACAGCTGTTGTTCCTTGTCAATATGAACATTAGGTGGTTTATAACATATCCCAACCAATAGTTGGTTTCCCTTCTTTTGCCCCAAGAAGTTATTTACCCATAAAGCTTCCATATTTTCCTCATCACATTCCACTTGCTTAAGATTTGGCTTTAACTCACGGTTGACATACAAACATACCCCACCACCCTTCTTGTTTTTCCTATCCTTTCTAAATAACATGTACCCATTTAAGTTAATTGCCCAGTCATGTGTCTCATCCCACCATGTTTCAGTTCTGCCTATTATATCATATTGTTTAGTGTATGCTACTGCATCTAGTTCATCCATCTCGTTATTTAGGCTCCTTGCATTAGTAAACATACATCTAATATCATGAGTCACTTGTACTTTTTGTGAATTATCAAAATTACATAGCTTCTCTGTTCTGAGCTTGCCCATCCCCCCATCTCCACCCCCCTTATACTGTGCTAAAGCCCATCTCCTTTCTGTCCTATCTCCATTTTGTAGATTGCTATGGCCCTCCCCCCTACTACTAGTTTAAAATCTCCTCCAACCTTCTAGCCATCCTATCCACCAGCACTGCAGACCCTCTCCCATTTATGTGCAACCCATCACTGCTATAAAGGTTGTACCCAAGCGCAAAGTTGGCCCAGTGCTCTAAAAACCCCAAACCCCCCTTCCTGCACCAAGACTTCAGCAATATCAAAGATAATGTTGGCCAGGGTTTGTGACTAAGTGACTACTAAATTAAAACTGGACATAACCCATTTTGCATACACTGAGTTGTCTACTTTTGCAAATGGTATAAAATCTGTATATTGGGAGTACTTTTGTACTCGGGAGACTTCGCTGAAAACAAATATGAGTGTTTTAATACATTAAAATTAACCATGACGATGATATTTACAGTGAAAGTGCAGTTTTTGTGTGAAAAATGTAAAACACAAATATGAAAGATAACTTTGGCCAGGGTTTGTGGCTATGTGGCTACGAAAAAAATGGACAAACCCCATTTTGAATGGGTTGTTTACTTTTGCAAATGGTATGGAATGATGAGGTTAATTTTCATTAGTGGACTGCTATATGGTCTCAAAGTTAGCATGAGCAATCTGACACATTTCATTGTGTATAAACTGAAAAATGGAACATGCTATAGTTATATAGTTATAGTTGACCATGGAACTTTCCAAAATTCCATAACCCCTGTACCCTGTACATGGGAGTACTTTTGTACTCGTTAGACATTGATGAATACAATTATGAGTATTTTATTGCAGTAAAAACTGTATTATGGCATTCACAGTTGAAATCCCACGCAGAACTAAAAAAATTTAAAAAATTCTTAATTTCTCACACTTCTTTTTAGATTATATTCATATTAAATTGTGTTTTATATGTAAATATTTGATGTGAAATGAAAGCCCTGTTTCTCCTTAAAAAAATAATATATAATAAATGTAGATGCACTTAATATGAAAGGGGTAAATTATGGTTGAACTTACATAGAGGAGAGGTTATAAAAAGTAGAAAAGTGGCATATTGTAATAACCAAAGCCAACATTGTGTATGAAAAAAAATATATATGTGCTGGTGGTACATTTACAGTGTTAGAAAAATTAATTTATAAAAACGTTTAAAAATGTTTCCATTGGTTTATTTTTCTAATGTGGTGGGATTAACACCAGTACTTGCTTTGAGAAATTAATGGATTTCAGATTAATATATTTACTTGTTATTAATATTACATTTTAGCTATTAATTAAAAAAATATCTATAACATTTTGACTGAGTGGTTGAAATAATACTGCATAACAGAATTTCAAACAGAATTTTGACAACTGAAATCTTCTATTTTCCCAATAGAGGGTGCTCACGCTCTTTGCATACCTGTATCTAAACCATTAACCTCATGACTACAGTGCAAAACTGAATAGAAGCAGATAAATTATAATTATTCAGTGTGATTGTTCTTTTTGGTTTTTCAGTGCTCTATTTAAGAGAGTTGAATAAGTTATTAACAAATATATGTAGAAAAAAATAGTAGCAAGGCATGTGTATCAATATGGACATGAGAAGGCATGTATGATGGCTGGTGTATGATGGTTAATGACAACAATTAAGTAAATATAATAGATCCCTGATTTAAAAAAAAAAAAATTATGCAAGCAGAAACGGGGTAGAGGGATTCAGTAACTGAAATCCTCAAGTTCGATAATAAACCGATAGGACCTGAAGCAGTGAGGGAGATTTATCAAATTGTTCTGAATTTTTTTGTCTCAAATCTGATGAAACATTGTTTAAAAAAAGGTTTTCTGCTACCTAATTTCTGCCACTTCAGAACAGACTGCCCAATTTAGAGTGGCAGTAAAAAACAAGTGAAACAGAATGATTTCGTGGGGGAAAAAACTATGGAAATATTTTTTACATCCTTTGCGTTTCCTAACAAATGTTGAAAAATGTTAGGGCTCAGAAGATGCAACAGATAAACAGTTTAGAAAAATACCCCTCTCTGTCTCAGAGATTTTACCTTTTGGCTGAAGACAGCAAGGTGAATTGTTAGTGTAGGACTCACCTGAGAGGTTTTGCCTTGACTTGGCAGATGATCTTACACTTTAATGGCCATTAGAGTGATACTAAACCTCCAGCTATTTAAATGTTCACAAGGATTTGGAATAGTTCGCAAGTAACTTTTTTCTTTGTTTTTTAAAGGTGTAACATTACCTGCCACAATTTGATAAATCTGCCCAACTAAAATTTTGATTCTACATTATTATAGATGTTCTGTTAGCATTTGAGTAGACTGAAAGTGATTTCAATTCACTTTTTCTACCTTCTCAGTCTTCGCAGTTGGGAAATGTTTTTGGCAAATTATTAAAGAATGCAAATATGAGGATTACAAATGGCTACCCGAGCAGCACATCACCTCCTAGTAATGCAGCAAACCTCACACAACTCTAAGCATGCAACTGCATCCTTGGAATTGAGGGATGTCATATGATTGGATGCGGCAGCTGTGCATTCCGTGGTATATAAAAGGATGGGCGAGGAGTAAGTGTATTTTACGTAATTCTATCTTTTACATTTACTTTAGCAGCACTGTGGGATAGTGTGTTGGTATATTTTTTGTTTTGTTTTTGTACTACACAATGTATAAACTAGAGGCAAGTCTGCTTCAAGCTGTGGATGCCAGACTCACATTAAAGGAACACGCTGGCACCATAACAACTTAAATGCAATAATTTGTAATGATGTAAGGAGGTTCTGGACACCATTTTAAGGAATGGTTTAGCCCCAAGGTCTGCAACCCAGGGCCCAATTGCTCTGTTCCTGCACTTCCACTCTATGTCCAAGGCTTCATCAGAAATACTCAGTCATATAAACAGCAAAAGGGAGGGGGGGGTGATTAAAATGTACTATGCTCCCTTATGTGGAAATAAAAGAACAGATGCTAAGTATACTTTTGGTCAATTTGGTTTATTACTTTAACATCAATAAACATCAAGGAAGAAAATAATATTAGTGAATTTATTTGTGAGGCTGAGTGCCTTCAGAAAAGTCACTAATGCACTAATATTAGAGCTGATAGTTTGCCTTCCAGTAATGTTAGTGTAAGCCAAGTTCCATTATAAAGCACCTGAGATGGGAGCGTGGTGTCTCCCAGCAGTGAGGATCCCCAGTTCATTAATGGATTGCCATTAAATCAAGGGATGAGCCAAGGGACTCCAGGCAGTATATCCACTACACTAAGCTGTAATGATAATATTACTTGGCACTGTCGCCATTCAGCAGCTTTGTTTTTCCAGGATCCCGCTGGCCTTTAGTTAATGAGCTTCTTTACACACAATAACCACAAGCAGAAGTATAAAATGAAAAAGTACTTTAACTTATTACACAGTTTAGTCAGTCCCCATTGGCTGGAACAGGCAAAAGTGACTACTTCCTACTGCAATAAGACCACCTTGAAGACCAACGGCCTTGAATTCATCTTTATATAAATTACGTCACGGCAGAAGATTGGGTCACTGGGCTAATTAAACCTTGAATTGAATTCTCACTTTAGTGACAGAGTTCTAATAGTAAAGTGATGCTTTGCAAATGTCTTTAACTTCTTGTATACTTTGCACTGTATCTCTAACTGCTTTTTTTTCTGTAGGTCTTTATAAGAATTGCACCTCAGGTACAGAACGCTGTCTTTGTTTGCGTGGCATGAAATAAAGAGGTTCTTTGCCAGCAGGAGTGAAGTGTTAGTTTTCGGCACTTTTGTGTACAGAGATATTAGGCCATATCTAGATGGGCATTAACAGGATGTGTAGAACCTCACTCCACATAATGTGACATGATATATTATGGCCTTTAACCCTTCCCTCCCCACAACCCCCTCCCCCCCAGATTTAAACATGCTTTAACTTGCATAATCCTGTTGAATTCTCTTACACGTTAACTTATATTATTGAGCAATTATATGAGCTTCTCAAATCCTTTAAATAATCGTACACAACTCTGGCAGATTTATATCAAAATGATCTTGCTTCCTCATAAACCAAGTCAGCCGGATGAGCTAGCACACAGACAGCCAGCTGTGTATGAGAACTGTGCCTTTTACTGACATCAGTATTTACCCAGTGAGTACCCTGCCTTTAGTTTTGTCTTCTTTAAAAAACTGATAATTTTCTGATAAAATGTTCCAAGATCTGCCAAGATTTACACTTCATGATCTGCCAATATTTTCAAATTTCTTGCAAATTTATGTTTGATGACATGTAATTCTTGTATGAATACTCTGCGCAAATTATTTAGCAATAATAACATTTAGCACTTGGCAGAAATAAATCCTGAGAAATTACTGGTAAGGCTATCAATTTAATGTTTTATTGTCATTTATTTATTCAACAATATTCATCTGCAAATACTCCATCTCTAGAAGCTTTGCATTAATGATCTAGATTAACATGTAAGACAGAAATATACATTCAGAGAGCCCTCTACCTGTAAACAGGGGATAAGGGTGATATTAGGTTAGTATCAGAACATATTGGCTAGGCTACAGGCATTGGAGTATAAGGATTGGGGATAGTGGATGAATTTGTGAGACTCATTAAAGAGATGAGTTTTGGAGAGAATTTGAAGATAGCGTGGGTGAGATTTAAAAGTTAATTTGGTAAAGAGCTCCTGAAATAAAGAAGCATTCATTGTTGGCAAAAGCCATATGCTCCCCTAAAATCAAGTTGCTTATTCACCTCAATACTTAATGACTTTACACTCCTCCGGTCTGTCCTTCGGGAATTAGACCATAAATGTATGGCAAGCCAGGAGATTTTGTTGGTCACCGAATAAACCGTTAGGAACACTAGAAGACCGTTGATGACTTTTCTCACACACTGCTACTGAAAAATGTTAAAACCAAGAATTTAATGTGACAGGGCCATGTTATGTTTAGCTTCTGTTACACACACACACATTTAGCCCAGAAAATAATTTATTTGAACACCTTGTCGCTTGTCTAAATCCCATTAACCAGTACAAATATTATATGGTGAAATTTCCTCATTACCAGACTGGCTGAAGAAGGGCCATAGAGACTCCTTTTTTTCTTCAAATACATTTTACAATACATCTTAATAATTCAAAATACTGTAATAATAATATACACTAGACTTGAGCATGGAAAGACATTTCTGAATCTCTTTTTTCAATAGATAGAACATTATTTTAAGACACTTGGAATGTGGTTGGATTGCCGTTGGAAACCAGATTCGAAGAACAAATCAAAATGAAAATGTGCTAATCGGTGTGCTGCAAAATATATACATAATATAATATTATCTATTTATTTTCATAGCAGCATTTCCCACCATTTGATTCACAGATCAACACAGAGAAAAAGTAAAATAGAGAAACCAATCGGATCAGTAAAAAAATCTATATGTATAAATTTAAATATTGTACAATTTTTTACTATGTAATGTATAAATTTATTTTATTTTTACTGTTTACTGAATAGAAAAACATTTAGTGACTGTCTCCTAGTCATCAAACAATTTTCCCCTATCTTTTTTGGCACCACAAGTGGTATTTAGAACACCCCTGGAATATATATGGCTTGGTTTGTGCGTAGTTCAGGAATTTTGCCGATCACCTGCAGTTTTTTTGCAGTTCAGTCTGAAATTAATCTCAAATAGGGTTATTCACAACATTTTACAAAGTTCACGTGGATATACTCAATATCCAGGTTAAAATTGGTGCATTTGCATCCGAACCCTATGCAAAGTTAATCACGTTAATTATGTGATTCACCAGCTGCCACATTTGAAGAAAAGCAAATAAATAAGTGTGCCTATGGGGTAAATAAAAACCCCCCATATTGAAATAACAGAGGTTTGATATGCCCCATTCACTAGTTTTAAATGTTTAATAGCTATGTAGCATGTAGGGGTATAGGGAGGTAGCCTTCATTATAGTAATATGGAATTTTACCAGATCGAAGCAGTCGGTCTACATTTTAGCCATATAAATTTGAAATCCAGACCAAATTCAGGCCACGTGAGGCCTGATTACAAAACCTAGACATTGTTAAATCCTAAGAACACTGTCCAGATTTTGCAGTCCATTGGCCCTGTATGTAGCCGTATGGTTTTAACACATTCGGTATGGGGCAATTTGAACTATAGCGAATGACTGTGCTAGTCTAATAATAATATAATAATATTCTAGTAATAATATAATAAGCTGCAATGACACAACACACTGTAATAGTACAACAAGCTTTAATACTAAAATTAGCCGTGAGAATGCGCTGCAATAACAAAAATATACTTTAATAATACAATAAGCTGCAATAATATACGAATCGGTAATAATATAATAAGCAGTAATAATTTAATAAGCTGTAATAATATACTAATCGTTAATAATATAATAAGCAGTAATAATATAATGAGCTGTAATAAAACAGCGCATTGTATTGAGTCAGAGTGACAGACAGAGAGACACGGAGACAGATGGCTGAATGGATGGATGAATATAGTTGACACTTTAACACATTTACTACTATTTCATAGTGTGACCTTCAAGCCGTCTATTTACTTAAATAAACTCATTTTTTTTGTAGTACAGAAACGTACAGGCAGTGTTGCTCTGTGCCCTGCAATATTTTCAGTTTAATATCTATCAAATGTTCATAAAGTACAACAACGAGGAGCAATAAATAAAACAAAGTTTTATCTCACTGTTTGCCATATCCAGTTCCAGCTCCGGCTGTCCATATTCAGGTTAGAAAGTCAATCAGGAAAGGAAACAGTTATAATGGCAGCCGATAATTTATCTGTAGTGCAAACCCAAAATATCTTATCTATACTCTTACTGCATGTTATAGGTTATATTTCACTGATCAATATTTTGACAGACTTTATAATTGTTGGTAAGGTAGGTGAAAACACAGAGGTTTTGTCCTTAGTATGGTAATAGATATCATGATGTGTTGCATGGTTTCCTTATCTTCTGCCAACCTAAAGTAAACATGTACATTGAACTTAATCTTTCTCTAATAAATACTGCTATCATTGGATATCCAAATACAGGAACTAATGGTACTATTACCTACTTTCCATTTGATCGTCTTGTGCTTATAAAATAATGAATAACAAATTAAATTGTGTAAAAAAAATGTTGATGGATATAGAATTAACTAAATCCAATTTATTCCTTAGGAAATTAAAATACAATATTTTTTAACAAGGCAATCAAGCAGGTGCTCTTTTGCAATCATAACTAGAACAAAGAATAGTAGCTCTCAAAATTGCTCATATCCACAACCAACAGGGGGATGCAATTATTTACCCCAGATATAGTTCAGGATATAGTGAGCTATATAATGACAATCCACCATTGGGTTCTCCCACAACACAACATATAGTGGGATTTTTAAATAAGGTCAGTCTACCCTCTCTATTGGTGGAGCAGGTGGCTCCCCTTACTAAATCTTTTGATAGAGAAGATATAGGAAAAGCAATTAATGAGTTGCCTTGTCATAAATCACCAGGTTCTGATAGATCTCCATCCATATACTGTCAATACTTTAAACACACTTTAACTCTACTTAGTACAATTATTTAATGACTATTTTACTACAGGAAGATATTATATGCTTTTGGCCAATACTGTAACATTGCCATAACCAGGTAAGTACCTTTGTTAAAATTTTAGTTAGACCTATTCCCCAACTAAATATCAATATCAAATTGTATGTAAAACTACTAGCTAATGCTCATGTTTTTGTCTTCTTTAATCTATTATGATCAGTCTGGCTTTTTTCAAAGGTTGTCTAGGTTTGGATAATACGAGACTCCTTCTTAATGTGATTGGCCACATTAACACTATCACTTCTGAGGGCCTTCTTTTGGCACTTGAAAATATGGTTTTCCCTTAGAGTTTATTTTAGATGTAATGGCTCTATCAGAACCCATCAGCTGTAGTGTACAATTCCAGATTTACCGCCAATTCAAACAAAACTAGACAGGGATGCCCCTATCCCATTTCTATTTATCCCTTCTCTGAAATCCTTTTCTCATTGAAAATAAGAGCACATACTGACTGGTATATGTGTCAATGGTACTGAACCTCAGATTTCAGTGTTTGCAGCTGATATCTTAATGCTCTAAAATCTTCATATCATGCTCCCTTCACTCCTACCGCTTTTGAAAGATTTTTGGGGTGTTTCAAACTATTAGCTTACCAAAACTCAAGTCCGACCTATTAACATGCCATACACTCTTATTGAGCCACCACATAATAATAAAGTCCCTGTATTGTTGGAGACTTTCAACTTTATTTTCTGATATTTTCTGGTTTGCATCTATCCCGGATCATTGCAGATCATATGTCAAGTCACAACATGGGAGGATGAGGGTGTCTGTGCGGAATGAGGTGTGAACTTCTGTATTGTCACTGGATCTATGTGAGATAGGCCCAACTTGGCCTTTGCAGTCAGAGAGATGAGGCCTAAGATGCGTAGGTGGTCCTCAAGTTCTTGGGGAGTCTCACCGCATGCAAATTTTGTCCTGAGCAGTGAACAAGAGGGCCCTTGGCAATCCTCAGCGATAGGGAATGTCCTTAGCTTGCATAAGCTGGAAGAGAGGGTTTAAAGAGTGACACCAGGCCATCATATTCCTAGTAAGGTCCAGGAACAACTGTAGAGTTGCTCCCTCGAATTATATCACATTCTTCCCCCTTACTGCTGCCAGAAGTAGGGCCCTATCCTTAGCAATTGAAATCAGACTACATGGTCCGGTTTGGGGAGGCAGAACATGACGTCCCTGGCATGTTTTGGTGGCAAGGATGCAGCAAAAAAATCACTGTATAAAGTGATTTAAGTCAGCGAATCTTAGTGTCTCTGGTATGCCTCGAATCTGGAGGTTGTACCATCTCCGCTGGTCTTTCAGGACATCTAACATGCCTGAGAATTTCATCTGCTGTTGCTGTAGCTCCTCAACCTGCATCTTCATTGAGGAGAGCTATGTTTCATGGGTTCAGCATGAGGTCTCAAGTTATGTGATCTTTGTGCGCACACCATCTATGGCCTTGTGGAAGTGGGCTGTAGCGGATGGCCTGTGACTATCCGCCAGAATTATGTTTTAAAAAACTGTTCGCCTGTTTTACTGAATATATATTGAAAATTGCATGTAAGTTCGTCTGTTATTTCGGTAGTTTCCTTCCTACTTATACGAATGGAAACTGCTGAATACATAGACCACCTTAGAGCTGGAGTGTGTCCCTCGTTAAACCTTTATTCCCTTTGTAACCGCAGCTAATTGAGGTTTTATTGATGTATCATTTGTAAAGCTTATCCAGTAATATTAACTCGAGGCCCAAGTCAGAAGACCCACACAAATTCAAACCAGAGGCACCTTTAACTTCACTCTCATGTATCTCACTTTGGATGACATTAACTCTGTGGGTTAATCAAAGACTTCACAAAACATCTCAATTACTTTCCAAGGACTTTTTGTGGAGTTTTCGAGACCTACAGACAGGGCCGGTACAAGGATTCCTGCTGCTCTAGGCAAAGATCCATTTTGACGCCCCCTCATGAATGTAACTACATTATTTCAGAGGTCTTTTCACTAAACTCTGAATTTCAGTGAATTGAAACCTGAATTGCAAATTTTAAGCAAAAACAGCTGAACTGTTACTGTAGTTGAGTTAGAGAATTCTTCTAAATCAGCTATTTTGGCCTAAATTTGTCATTTGGTTTCCAATTAGGCCTGATCAGCTGTCGCTTTCCTCCGCAGGGCTTATTGCTACTCTTAACAATCTTTCTCATTAGCGTTTATCCCCATCTTTATCCAGTTTCTGTTTTCCTAACACTTGCAGACTCTTTGTTCACAATTCCTCTGCTCACTATATGCCACAGATTATTTCCAGACTGTTTCTCTTTATACTGATAAGGTTATTCACTAAAGTGAGAATTGTTGGGAATTCAAAGTGAATTTCTAATTTAAGGACAAATTTAGCTACTATAACCTTACACTTGAAATTAACTTTTAATTCATTTTAAAGCTCCAACAATTCACAGTTTAATCATAAGCCCTGTCATTAACTCTTGTCATTTCCTCTGCCCCCCGCCCCTTCCCGTCTATTCATTCAACAGTGAGTTGAAATGTCTGTGTACTGGGGTTATATAATGTATGTCTATGTGCTGGGGATAAAGTGTGTCTGTTTTTGTGCTGGGGTTAAATAATGTGTTTTTATGTGCTGGGGATGCAATCTGACTGTGGAGATGAAGTGTGTCTGTCTGTGTGGTTCTGTTACATAATGTGTTTCTGTGTGCCGTGGATGCAGTGTGTCTGTGTGTGCTGGGGATTTAGTGTGTTTGTGTGCTGGGAATGTTGTGTGTGTGTGTGTGTGTGTGTGTGCCTGGGATGTAGTGTGTATTTGTGATGGAGATTTAGTGTGTCTGTGTTTGTGTGTGTGCTGGGGATGTAGTGTGTCTGTGTTTGTGTGTCTGCTAGGGACGTAGTGTGTCTGTGTATGCTTGGGATGCAGTATGCCTGTAAATGCTGGTAATGCAGTGTGTCTGTGTGTGCTGGGGATGCAGTGTGTCTGTGTGTGCTGGGGATGCAGTGTGCCTGTGTGTGCTAATCTGTAATACTTTAAGACACTGGGTACTACCATGCCTCTTAATGCCATAGGGCGTAATAATGTAATAAGTCAAATGCTAACCTAGCCTTCTGAATATTCCATATGAAGGCATTGAACAAGGATTGGATTATATTATAATACAATTTAGGTATTTGGATTGGAAGCATCCAAAATATATGTGAATGTTTGGGCAGAAGCATACTTTTAACACTCTTAATGCATCTTGCACATGAGACCTTTGCATCCTGCCACATAGATATGTCAATTTGAAAAACTCCTTTGATCTGTTCTGTTTATAAATAGTCACCAGATTTCTGGGGTTCACACCACCAGATAGACCAAATATTCACTCCTCTATTCAAAAGAATATTAACTTGGGCAGTCAGGAGACGCATACAAATTCAAAGCAGAGGTACCTTTAAATTCGTTTTCATATATCTCACCTTGGATGACAATAACTCTATGGATTAATCAAAGAATCAACAGAACATATCAATTACTTTCCAAGGACTTTTTGTGGAGTTTTCAAGACCTTCAGAGGACCTATAACTTGTCCCCTAGGTCTGTTTTTATGTACCTACAGTTGAAGAATTTTAGTCAGGAGGATGTTTGCATGGATTGGGGGAGATTCTACAGATACTTGGGATGTTAAAAATATATTTATATATTGTTGGCATAATCCCTTGAAAACGCTGAAAAGCCATTCCAAACATCAGCTATCCTATATGGACCAATAGGAGAAAGAAGGGTACTTATCATTCACACTTTCAACTTTTTAACATAAAAATAGTGACAGGGAATAATGTTTATTAGGTAAACTAAGCAATTTATATGTAGAAATCAGATACATTTATCTCATAAAATCCTAAAGGTTGGCTTATATCTATTCTGCCCCTAATTTTTACTGGCCAGCCGCTACTTGCTATTTTTAGGCTGTTTAATGTCTGCCAATTTTACAAGTAGCAATAGGGAGTTACTGGCAGACACTATTTAAAAGTCAGTAACTAACAATTTCCACTACCTTCTTTGGGAAGAACTTAGTAACTCGTCCCAAACCTGTTGCCACTTCAACCAGTTTCTGCTAAGCCGCTCGATTGACTGACTGATAATGCATGTGCAATCTTGCTGTTGGTAAAACAGTGATGGCTGATTCCTCAGTTTCCCCGTAACAAACGTGGTTGGTCTGGAGTATGTACATAGACCTAGATTTAACAGGCTTTCCAAATGATTTAATACAGTTAGAAAAGTTTTCCATATTATTTAACGACAGACGTGACCATTATAGTCTATGCAAATTTTCGTAGATAAATAATTTGGAATGTTTTTCTTAACTTATTAAATTAGCCAGTAAAGCTCATAAATGCAAGGCTATAGTCGAAGGATGAAGGATTTATACCAGGAAATCGATTACACTTATTCTACTTTCCCATATTTACGTCAAAATGCATGTAAGCATAAATCTTTTTCTTGCTTACACTGATTTTATGTGCACTAATTTATTGAGCCGGCTATATGCCACATAGCCATCACAGCTCAATGTGCTTTATATAGAGGTTATAATTCCTTGTGTGTCCTTGCCCCAGCTGTGGTTTAAAGTCAAATCACTAAAGATTGATATAGCCAAAACCATGGCTCTTCTTGATGTGCAGAGTACCCCCTCCCTTCAGCTGCTTTGATAATGCAGAAGTAAATCTGACTCAATATCAACTGCTACAATCAATTATCAAAGCCAATTACATTCAACCTGGATAGCAGTGCTTGGCTGAGAGTGCAGAGGATGGGTTAACTGTGGGCACCGGCTTTAGGAAGGTTTAAGGAAGCTAGCTTTAGGTATGTAACAGTGAATTGCTATAAAATATTACATTAAACTTTTATTTACCAAATTATCTTCTAACATTATTTAGCAAATAACTCTGATATTAACTTTTTTGAAAAGCAACTATGGCTTAAATTTATTCTATACTACTGCTACTATACAAAACTTTTTTTATGTAACCAGTATCATCTAACATTAAAGCAGGACTGTCACTGACACTGACTGTCGTTTGCTAACTAAAAGATGCACAGGCGTGACGTGTAAATGAAATTAACCTCTGAAAGGCTGTATACACTGCATATTGACGCATACGACACCACTAATGGAGTACCCTTGAACGCCTTGTACAGCGTCTCTCTGTAGATGTTTGAGGCGTCATAGGGAAGCAAACTTGCCATTAATATGGAAGGATACTGGCAGTAAGTGTGTTTTTTACTTACCTCTGTGGTATTATTCACTCCTGTAAATACTTTAAAAGCATTCACTGGGTTAAGGGAATAAAGAACTGTCACAGCAAGAGGAATAAAAATGCAATTTGTTGGAAGGCACACACATTATTTGTGGCGTTGGTGCCAGGATTCCTCCAATTAAAGTTGTTTCTTAGTGTAACCTCTTCAGGACCGCTGATGGTCCTGAACCGTCATAACGAAAAACGGGCTGCAGGAAGCAATCAAAGATTGCTCCCGCTGGTATAACACTGTAACTATCTGCCAGATATGCCAGCAGATAGTAACAGCCAATTGCGGCGTGTGAGCGATCCGCGATTGCTCACAATTGGCTGCTGTCAAAGTGGGTGTTACAAACACTCACTTTGACAGTGATCTCTGCCCCTCTTTCCTCTTTGGCTTTTTGTGAGACGAGAGAGACAGATGTTGTGATAGTTTGTTGCAGCAGTGACCATCAGAAAGTATCAGAATTTATTTAAAAAAATAAATAAATCACCTTTTAACCCCTTCCCTGCCAGATCTGTTACAGCAGTGCATTTGTACTGTCTGTATTTTTTTTTTCCCTTAAAGGGTTACATTTGTTTTAAAAATCTGTGTCTTGGTCTGTCTTGGTCAGTCAGTTTCCTTCCCCAAATCTCCATTAGATTTTTGTGACAGGAGTTAGTTTAGGGATTGCTGTTTAGTCTGTTTTAGTAAAAAAAAGAAAAAAAAAGTACAATTTTTTTTGTGTGTTTGTAATTTGTTTTAGTCATGTGTAAAACATGCAGCGTATGTATAACTTGCAGGAGGCATATGCCTTCTTGGCTTCAGACTCTGACGCCACTGACACTGCGTCAGATTTTGACCCAGGTCAGTTTTCTGACACGTCTAGTCAAGACGACATGTCATCCGTGTGTGAGCCGGCTGCAGAAAGAAGCTGTGCTTCCTCTGCTACGCTGAATGTGGAGGAGAACTGGGTACCTCCACAGTAAGCCGAGCCCAACGTCCCCCCTTTTAGTGCCAACGCAGGCATTAATGTTAATGTGGATGGCTTCTCCCCAATGCAGTATGTAGAACTATTTTTAGGGGATACCATCTGGGAGGAGATTGCTTCCCAGACTAACTTGTATGCTCCCCAATTTATTGATAACAATCCAGGTAGCTATAAGTCAGGGAGCATGACTGGCATCCCACAGATGTCCCAGAGCTTAAAAAATTCTGGGCTCTCACAATGCTCATGGGGATTATAAAGAAGCCATCGATTCGCTCATACTGGAGCACGAACCCAATAATGTCTAGTCCAGTATTCTCCCAAACCATGCCTAGAGCCAGATACAAGTTACTGCTGAGATTTTTACATTTCAGTGACAATACCCACTGTCACCCTAGAGATCACCCCGATACGATAGGCTTTATAAAATACGCCCACTGCTAGATCATTTTCAGGACAAATTTTCGGATGTTTATACCCCCCAACAAAATTTATCCATAGATGAATCGCTAATGAAATACAAAGGGAGATTAGGGTTCAGACAATACATCCCCTCAAAGTGCTCTAGGTATGGCATAAAACTGTACAAACTGTGCAAGAGCGAAAGTGGATACACATTTGCCTTTCGTGTATATGAGGGGAAGGATAGTCAACTGGACCCTCCTGGCTGTCCTGACTCCCTGGGGACAAGTTGGAAACTTATATGGGACCTACTAAACCCCTTGTTTAATAAAGGTTACCACCTTTATGTGGATAATTTTTATAGTAGTGTCCGTCTGTTTAAAACACTTTATGGTTTACAGACACTGGCCTGCGGCACTGCCAGAAAAATTCCAAAGACTTTCCACGATCTCTCATAGAGGCAAAATTAAAAAAAGGCGAATGTAAAGCACTTCGCAAAGCTGAAGTGCTAGCACTAAAATTTAGGGACAGGAAGGATGTCAACATGCTAACCACCATCCATGACGAACGCATGTCAGACGTCTCTGTCTGGGGCAGAGTAGAGTCCAAACCGGTTTGCATCAGGGCGTATGATAAGTACATGGGGGTGTTGATTTGGCTGATCAGCTGATGCAGCCATATCTTGATGCAGCCATATCTTATTTTACAAAAAACCAAAGCATGGTATAAAAAGGTGGCTATCTATCTGATGCAAATAGCAACCCACAAGTCATTTTTGCTTTTCAAAAAAAATAATCCAGGGAAAACCACCTTTCTCCAATTTCAGTTGAAAATTATTTCTTTAACAATTTATTGAGATGGACAAGTTCCAACAAGGGTGCAAGCTGAGTCCAGGCATTTTATTTTTAAGTTACCGCCAACTGCTAGAAACCCCCCCCCCCCAGAAACGTTGCCGGGTTTGTTTTAAAAACGGGAAAAAGGACAGACACCCCTGATTGCCCTTTGAAACCAGGACTGTGTGTAGGGACATGTTTCAAGCTGTACCACACAGAACAGTTGTAAGAAGTGTTCCTGAATTTTTATTTTATTTTTTGTTTCTTTGGAAAGCAGCCATTTTTTGTTAGTCAGTTTCCTTCCCCCAAATCTCCAGTTAGATTCTATTTGCAGGAGTCAGTTTAAAGATTGCTGCTAAATGTACATTTGGTACCTGCACATTTGGTCTAACAAGTTTTCTGGCAGTAACACATAACCAGCTGGCCAAAACCAGATGACGTGTGCATAAAAAACAGAATTAAAAAATTACCACTACACTTTCTCTGTTTTTTGGGGAGGCAAAATGGTTGGGGGAAAGAAGTCAAAACACCCCATCTTCTATAACCTTTGATGTCTACCTTATAAAAATATATACTATATATACTTTCATGATGGTAACATTAACTGAGGGATGCAGAAATATGTCAAACTGAAGATGGACCAAGCATACCTATATATCAAGTTGAAAAACTGACATGTTCTGATTGTTGCCTTTTGGCCCCCAAACAACCCAGCAACCCTATACATGGGGGTATCTCTGTACTCGGGAGATCTTGCTGAACACATATTGGGGTGTTGGCAGTGACACATAACAGGATCTGTTAATTCATGCCTAAAGTACAAGGTGTGTGAAAAAAACTGAAAAAATTTTATTAACTCAATCTTTGACAAAGCCTTGTGGTAGAATTAGTGCATGGAAGGTGTTAAAATACCACCATGTGAAAGACCCTAGGGTGTCTACTTTTCAAAAATATATGGTTTGATGGGGGTAAAATACATTTGCCGGCTTCAAAAATGTCCCAAATAGGACATGCATGCAGGTTGACTACATGTCAAAATTCCAAGCTCGGAAATTGATATGCCCACCTGCCAAATGTGGCCTTTTAGCCCCCAAACATCCCGACACACCTATACATGGGGAGTATCCCTGTACTCGAGAGATGTTGCTGGACACATATTGGGGTGTTGTTTGGCAGTGACACATAACAGGATCTGTTAATTAATGCCTAAAGTACGTGTGTGAAAAAACTGAAAAAATGTAGTACTTCAATGTTTGACAAAGCCTTGTGGTAGAATTAGTGCATGGAAGGTGTTAAAAAACCACGATGTGAAATAACCTAGGGTGTCTACTTTTCAAAAATATATTGTTTGATGAGGGTAAAATACATTGTCCGGCTTCAAAAATGTCCCAAATAGAGCATGAGTGCAGGTTGACTACATGTCTGCAACAAAGTTCTGCTCCTCAGCACACCTGTGCACCACTGCCCTCTTAGCGACACTTTCCTAGTGATCTTTCTTCTTATATTGAGTGACTGCATTGAGAAACAGCTGCCTGATATAAATATTACAATAAAACTCATTTCATTATCTGTAGACATCCACGTTTCGGGCTTCAGCACGCAAAGCCCACCAAGCTAGGTCAATGCATCCATTCCCATCACATGTAAATGAGGAGATGAATACACTTTGCACTCAGCTTATGCCAGTCATTAAAGGGAAAGTATGACGTACTTTCTTTTCTATTAGCATCCGAGTATCCACAGTTCCACTTTACGAAATTATTAAACCCCAGAATTAACCCTTTATTTATGAAATGTCGCCTAACAGTAACTTTGGAATCTACATTATCTGCTACCATGATCACATTATTAAATAAGTATTTCTTACTTTTAACCCTTTGTTTAACTCTAATATAAACCTTCTAATTGACAAGTATTCCCTAAGTCAATCTCTTATTCAAAAAGTATCCCTTAACATAAATAACTTTCTATCCAAGCATATTGTTATGTAATTTGACAGTTATCCCTTTAACTAAGACTTTCCACCAACCACTATTCATATTTGAAATTAAACAGTTTTTAGTATGACTTATATTTCTGCCAGGAGAATCCCACAATATTCACATTGAACACAAATCTGTAAAGGCTGATTTATAGCAGTAATTCCATCATACCGAGAAGCAGAAGTACAGAGAATAAACAAATGCAAGAATGATTGAGGGAACATTCTGCCAATATTGACGTTATTACCATTAACCACATAGAATTTTCAAGAACCTGTCATTATCTGTTGATCTATACAGCTATACTCGGACAGAATCATTCTTACCAGCCAAGCAGGAAATCTAATAATAAATATTGTTTATTCAGTAAATGGTTAAATATGGCCAATCCATTTTTTTCCTCGTATGTATAATTTTTCTGACACCTTCCTCAATATTTGATTATTTATTAAATTCTTTATTTTGGTGGTGTAGATGATTACAAACAAGCTTGTATTGCCACAACAGCATTAACAAACATTATACCTTCGTACATTTTGAAACAGTAGTATGTCAAGTGAAGGATCTGCACATTTTCTGAAAATATGACATGAGAAAACAGTTAAGCATAAACATGTGTGGTAAAGTTTTCAACATCATAAGCTACACCGCATTTGTGAGGATAATAATAAAACAAGTCAGATCATGGATAAAGTAATTCAAAAGAGATGCAAGAAAAGATAATTGACTGCACATGGGTAGTAAATGAGAGAGAACCTCCAAGAGGCTCTTATACTGGACTCAAGATACATGCCAAGAGGGATAGAGTAAGTACATGTGTAAGGTAGTAAAGGACAGGAGAATAGAATTAGGACCGGATATGGCTACAAAGCACTAAAATATCAAGCGCTACTCTGCCAAGATAAATTAAGTCATTTGTGCCAACAATTCAGCCTATTCCCATAGTGTCCAGGCTCAGTCCAGACTGGTAAAGGGGATTGTGCAGTTCTTCCCGGGTGTTGCGATGTTCCGCATTCCTCCAGGAACCTGCACCAAGTGTCCACAGGCCTCTCTTCTTACAGTCAGGGTGATGATGTATCCCCCAGGTGTGGACCGGGTAGAGGGTACTCTGACCTTCTTGGCACCCTGTCTGGGAGGAAGTTTATGTAGTGAAGCTCTGCTCTCAGGCTGTGTCTCAAGCGCAGGTGAAGCAGATGGCTGTAGCCTTGTTCTCAGATTATTCCAGAATTGCTGGCAAATGGTGTTGAACACTTTCTAGAAGGCAGGTTTATATGAATGTATAATTATTTTATAATTCTTATCTCCACATCTGGTATATATATTATACATCGAAATTAATGTTTGTTTTTAGTATAGTGTACAGATACATATGTTTATTTAAGTCTTTTTTATGTAATTAGAATGCAATATACAATTATAGTTTTTATTAACAATTAAAAGCATGCATATATATGAAACGTGGAAGCAATAGTCCACATCCCGTCTCTGAAGAAGTAGGGCATCCTCTTAAGAAAGGCCGATGACACACTGAATCATCAGGACTCAGATCCAGCATACAGAGCATACACCTGTGTATCTACACAGAACCATTGGCACACTCGTAGAGCCGAGCTGTCTGCAGTGCACGTCCCCCGGAGTGAGATCCTTGTCGGGACGCACACACAGAATCATGCCGTCCTTACCGGTGGCTGGATTTCAAGCGCAAGTCTGTCAAGGCAATCCATATCAATCCCAGCCAGATTCGAAGGTCCTTGCATATTACTGACCCTCATAAGACTGGCAACAACTGTATGAACTATTCCTGATCTATATTTTTTATTTTTTAATCAATAAACTGTTATTTGTCATTTACATCCAGTTGGTACCATTGCTTTCCATTTTGTTGATACACTGTTTGTATTACTACAGCAAACAGACTTCTATACTGTATTGCTACATTACATATACTTTTTAATCCTGATTGTATCTTTGTATTATACAAAGTATAGCATTGGGTGCCAGTATTAACTACCCTGCTTTGGATCAGGGATAGAGATATTTGCACTGCACAAATTACTTGCTGCATAATATCATTCATTACTCCTAATCCTATTTTTATCTTTGTTTTTATCTGTTACAATTTTATCCTTTTTTATTAGCATTATTTTTTCTTTATTCCTATTGTATTATATTTGTATTTGCTTATATTTTTTATTCTTTTCTATTTCAATTTTTTTCATTTCTTAAAGGCACAGTACATCTTATATTTTATATTTATATTGCACTTTCTATTACCATCATATTTTAGCCATAATCACAGGTCAGCTCCTGGTATTTGCACACTATTCCAGAGTGTTCTCTCTGCCACATATAAACTCTGGTCCGTCTACTTTACCAAATATTTATTCAGAGACAAAACAACAACATACAAATAATAACACACAATCTAAGTAACTAAAACAACAACTACAATCTAACTGACTAACAATAACAATGTAACCTTATGAAGTTATCAGATCTCACTTACAGTTCACCATGATTAAAATTAGCCCATGTCTGCTCACATACCTGCTCAGTAGCACAGCCAAGAAGGAACAGGAAGGAATCTCCCTGTAAGAAAGGTTTACATGAGGTTGGTCACATGGCCCCTGGTCACCATATTAGTTTGATGACAGTATGTCACCACACCATGTGCTGATTGAGGATTGCTCCTCACGTTTGACAGCTCCACCATCTTCGGCCATTTTGGAAAGGGCGTAGAGGGAGCCAGCCTCACTGAATGTGCCAAGATTCAGAACAGAGGCACGAAAAGTGAGTATGCCGTGCTTGGTTGGGACTGGGATAACCCCCACCAGCCCAGAGAGGGGCTCAAGGAACAACAGGGAAGCCCCTGTCGGGGAGATTAACTGCTTCCCCCATCTAGGAAACACACTAGGCCACAACATGATTCAGGCAATCCGATTCAGCGGACAGCCCTCCTTCAATTTGACACTTTTCTGTGTGTAAAGCAGCACATTAACTAGATCTGTAGTGGCTGAAAGAAAGTCGGGCATAGGAGCTCGCTCTACATGCGACTCCGCCGCTCTGTTGCCATGCCCTACCCCCTCAATATTTGATTTTTGTTTAAAATGTGTAATATTACACTTATTAAATATAACAAAGCAGCTATCTCATACTTAATTTATTTAGCCCAGATTGGTGACTCAAAGCACTGGAAGAACATGTGCTCCTTGCATAGATGGGTAAAGGTGCAAGGAGGTCCATTTCTCAGTCTCCATGACCCATTTTGCTTATAAACACAGTAATTGCTAAATCACTGCAGTTATATGTTCATTACTTTGCATAAGCCGGAAAGGATAAATAAATAAGCTGTACTCCCTAATAAGTCCCCT
>OW240912.1:415760606-415797719 GCA_933207985.1 Pelobates cultripes | reverse complement strand
CCAGAAAACTACGCTCTTGTCCCTGTTGACACGAGAGGCTGAAGCGGCAGAATACGCTAGGATTAAATCATCCACCTCCGTGGCCTCCCGAGTATTGGAGACCACTATGGAGATGTCATCAGCGTAGGCAACAACCCGTAAAGGCCTCTCTGGAGCCCTGGCCACTCCCTGTAACGTGCCTGCCTCGACCCTTCGGATGAAGGGATCGACTGCAAACACGTACAAGAGTGGGCTGAGAGGACAGCCTTGCCTGACCCCGGATCGGATCCTAAGCGTCCTGCCCCTCCACCCGTTCACAAGAGCGAAGCTTTCGGCCCCTCTGTACAAGGTGATTATCCAATTGACGAATTTTCCCGGCAAGCCATACTTCCGCAAGACTGACCACAGATAACGGTGATCTACTCGATCAAAAGCTTTGGACTGATCAAGTGCCAGAAGGTATATCCCCCTTTCTCCGTCCCTGCACTTCTCGAGGGCTTCCCTGACTTCGAAAACGGCATCAAAGACAGTTCTGCCCTCGATTGAACAGTACTGGGAGGTGGATAGGACACGCCTCGCTAGGCCCTGTACTCGTTTCATCAAAATCTTTGCCAGGACCTTCCTGTCAACATTTAACAGGGATATGGGGCGCCAGTTCCCCACATCCGCTGTGTCGATCACGTTCGGCTTGGACAGCAAGATCAGGGCAGAAGTCCTCATCGAGGGTGGCAATAATCCTTGAGCCAAGCTCTCATTAAACACCTCGGTCAGATGAGGGGCCAAGAGGTCGCAGAACTGTTGGTAAAACTCGGCCGTCAGACCATCAGGACCTGGCGACTTACACTTGTTCTGCTGTTGGATACTCTCTGCGACCTCTTCTATGGTGATCTCGCTGACCAACTCGTCAAAAGAGAGGTCGCTATGCTCAGGGAGCGTGAGCTCGCTCAAGAAGTCATCCACCCTTCTCCCGTGGGAGGTTCCCTCCTCGCTACATTGGGGGCTGCCCTTTCCGAGGAGCTCAATATAGTAGTCGCGGACCACCTTCAGAATCCTGCGAGGAGACTCCTCTAGGGTCCCGTCGGTGCCCCGCAGACTAGGGATGGACTTGGTACCTTCCTTCCGCTTGCAGCTAAGATAAGGATCGGGCGAGCGGTATGACCCATGATCCCTCTCTTTTACAAGGGAGGCGTACCTATCATACTGATAACTCCTCATCAGGTTTTTAACTGCCGCAATGTCCTCGGGGTCACCTCCCTGCGAGATCAGGATGTCTAACCTCCCAAGCAAGCCCAGATACATCTTGTACCTGGAGGACTGCATGTTCCGGGCGAGATTGCGAAACAGCCGTTGAGTTCTGGCCTTCACCATCTCCCACCACTCAGACTTCGTTTGGCCTAAGTCGGCCAATGTCATCTGATCGTGAAAGAATTCCATGAAGGCTTGCTGAACCATCTGTTCCACCAGGAGGTCTGAATTTAGCCGCCAGATCCCTCTACCCTTAGGTGGGGTACTATAGACGTTCAACTCGCAAGACAAAAGGTGATGGTCGGAGAACTCCACCGGTGTAAGCACGGGTGCCGCCACCGGGAAATTCTCCTTAAAGAAAAACCTATCTATCCTACTCTGACAGCTACCTCTGTGATAAGTGTACCCACCCGTGGGATTGGGAGTGTGATGAAGGTACACATCGACCAATCCAGCCTGACTAACCATCTTATTTAAAAAATAGGAGTCATACCCCAGCCTCTGAGTGGCGTCTCTCCTGTCTTGAGGCCTAGTTATGGTGTTAAGGTCACCGCCAAACAGGATTTGCTGGGATGTATAAAGGTAAGGCTCTATCTCAATAAACAGGCGCTTCCTCTCCCACTTAGATTGGGGGCCATAGATATTAATTATCCTGAAAGGTTGCCTGCCCATTGAGACATCTAAAACCACACACCGTCCTTTTTGCAACTCAATAACCCTGTTGATGCTAACATCAACTTCCTTAAATAGGATGGCGATTCCCCCATATCTCTCTGTAGCTAGAGAGAAGTAGGAGGGCCCCCATCTCCAGTCCCGCTTTGCAGCGTGCAGGGCCGCGAGGGTTTCCAGCCGGGTCTCCTGTACGAAGATGACATTGTACGGAGCCCGGCTGAGGTGGTCGTAAACCAAAAAGCGGGCCCTGCTGGACTTAATGCTGTTTACATTCACCGTAGCCACAGAGAGTACAGGAAAAGTCGCCATAAGGGCATTAAGTATAAGGAGACTTTCCCTTCCTCCTGCGGTACCCCTCCTCCTCCGTGTCGGAACTGAGGAACCTCTTCACTGAGACTCCGGGATACAGTGGCCCGTCGTCTCTCAGAAGCACCTCCTGTCCCACCTCAACCCCTGCCACCACCTCGGGGAGGTTCGCCATCTCCTCCTCGTACTCACAGTCGGCCCAGCTGGAGGACAGTGCCTCGTACCTGTTAGATATGGGCACCGGGGCCTCCTGCAAGCCCGAAGAGGAGGATGACGCCCGTGCCACACCACCCTTATAAGTGGCGTCTCCCCCTTTCGGGGGTTTCGCCGCAGGGGGTATGGCGATCTTCCGGGGTGAGGGCAGCGTCGAGGTCTTGGAAGGGGGGGGTTTCTTACCTTTCACTGTGCTCCACTCTAAGGACTGTGCATCTAAGGGACGTGCATCTGGGGATTTTTCAGTGGGGGTAACCTTCACCGTGGAGAATTTAGGAGGGGGGGGCCTAGGGGGAGGGGGTCTAGGGGGAGCCATAATGGCTGTGGAGGTAGTGCGTTCTCTACATACACTTTTATTGAGGGGACGTGAACTTGTGGCCTTCCCAGGGTCCTGAGATGTTACAGAGACCGAGGGGAGGATGGGTTGTTGCTGGGGCAGGGAAACCCTTGTGCCAGAGATGGGCCTTGTAGATGACGATGCTACCTGAACCCCTAACCCAGCAGAGTCCATCTCCACCGGCTCCTGACTCCAGATGGACTCTACATTGTGCTGGGCTTCGGGGCAGGTGCGGTACGTGTGACCCATCTCTGAACACAGATGACACCGGATCTCCCTGCAGCTGTCTCGGAGGTGCCCCACAGCGCCGCACATAGTGCATTTGAGGACCGTACAGGCATTGCTGTAATGCCTGTACGATCCGCACTTGTGACATACCCTGGGCTGACCAGGGTAAAAACAGGATACCTGGTCAGCCCCGATGAAAAAACTATTAGGCATATGCTGTGTGACACCTCGAATCTCCTGCAGCAACACTGAAACAGTCCATCCGCCTGTCCAAATCCCATCCTCATCTAAGATCTTAACAGGGGGGGATTTAACATCCCCAAACCTCTTAGTACAAACAAGGATGTCTGCTATGGGGATGGATTCATTTCTCACCAGGAAAGTGACCTTCTTAAGACCCTGGCGAGAAATGGCCACAGCGGTGAATCCTGCCCACTTTGTACCCTGTGCAAACCTGGCCGCTTCCCACCCAGCCCAGAAGCGATCCAGGAGCTGCGACGTCATAAAGGAGACGTCGAACTCCCGGGTGCCCGAGGCATGGATGAGCACGTACAGGTCCACGGGCGCAAATCCCATATCCTTTAGCCGGGTCACCAGCCACCGTCTGTCAGGCACCTGGGTCTCACCCCCACAGATGAGCCGTACCACGTTCCTCCTGTTCCCAAAGGAAACCTGAGGACGCGTAGCAGGCCCGTCCGCAGAGAGGCGAGGTGGCCCAGATGCCCAAGCATTGGGTGCACCGGGACCCGCCGTCTGGGAATGATTCGGACGGACTCCCCTCGCTGAACCAGAGGCCTCGGTCACACCAGAACCCTGGGTGACAACCTGGGAGTGCCTAAGGGGAACCCGTGTACCTGCTTGTGCGTCTAAACTATTTATAACCGCGGCACCCTTTGTCAGGGTGCCTGTGCCCGTGCTCGTGCCCGCCACCTGTGTACCAACTAACTCCAGTGAACCAGGGGCAGGGGCAACATAACCAGGGGCAGGGGAAACAGTACCAGGGGCAGGGGCAATAGTACCGGGGGCGGGGGCAACATAACCAGAGGCAGGGGCAACAACACAGGGGCAATAGTACCGGGGGCAGGGGCAACAACACCAGGGGCAGGGGCAACAACACCAGGGGCAGGGGCAACAACACCAGGGGCAGGGGCAACAACACCAGGGGCAGGGGCAACAACACCAGGGGCAGGGGCAACATCATTAATACAAACAGGCTGGCTGTGGACCTTTTTACTAAGGCCAATAGGTCCCATCATTACATTTACAGTTACATCCATACTCCCATCCTCCTCAGCCATCCCTAAACCACCAGTGGAGTCAAACACAATGTTAGTCATACTTTTCTTACCTCCACTGGCGGTTTCCTCAGTATGGACTGCTGGCTGAGGATGATGGGAGTCCCCTGCAGTCCTGTCTTCCATAGCGCCAGCGGCACCCGCGGCACCAGGAACAACAGGAACAACAGGAACAACAGGGGGACTGGTTACACATGCAGACATAAGGGGAACACATAGGGAAGCAGGGGGAACAGACTGGAAGACAAACTTGGACACATCCAGGGAAACAGACTGGGGGACAAACAGGGGAGGAGACTTGCTGGTAGGGGAGAGCAGTCGAGCTTGCTCCAAGGGAGCAGAGGGAAAAGGAGGGCCATCACCCTGCTCCAGACTGCTCCATCCAGTGCCATCCTGCCCAGCAGCCGCCTGAGGACAGGAGGCAGAGGTACCAGCCACTCCAGGGGACGCAACCACACGGAGAGGAAGGTCAGAGGGAAGGCAGGTAAGGGAGGGAGTGGGAAGGGAGCAAGGGAAGGACCCCTCCATGGGATCACCGGTACACGCCATAGTACCGGCGGGGATGGTCTCCCTGTCACCATGGAGGGCGGCGGGGGGCCCAGATACTTCCACAGAGGCAGGTTGTGCAGGTTTCTGGGGCATACAGGTGTTGCCACCTGCAGGGTTAGTATCCCTGGCCCCAGGCTTCTGCAAGGCCTGAACATCATCATTGTACATATACTCAGCATTTGAGCACTCACCCTCCTCTGTGGAATCTCCAGACCCCCTGACAGAGGTCTCAGGCTGACGCCGGGCGATGTTTTTCTTTTTCTTCTTTTTCTTCTTTTTGTCCTTTACGGAGTCCTCCCCAAGTTCGTTTCCAAACTTGAGGAGAGACTCCTTAATCAGCCCTCGACCTCTGTCCTGCACTTTCAGCTGCCACTCTTCACCTTTCTCTCCGTCCCACTCCTCTTCACTGTCCTTCTCTCTGGCCTTCCCCTCCGTCTCAGCAGCGCCCCCTGGAGTAGCAAGGGCAGAGGTAGACGGCTCCCCAGGTGAGTGATGGGAGTTGGAATCCAAGTCCTTGCTGGACTCCTCACCTGGGGACATGTCCCTCCTGCCCTCCATAGCCCTCTGCCTCCTGGACCTCGCAGCATCCTTGGCTCTCTGTTGCAGGATGGCCTGGATGTCTGCTATTTTCTTTTCAGTCTGGAGCAGGGTGTAGGATAGATGCTGCTCCACTAATTTTTTCTCAGCTATAGCGGCCCTCAAAGGACCTCTTTTGTAATTAGAGGTCCTGTTTGATTTTTCCCTCTGCTCCCTTAGCTCTGCCTGGACCCCAGCTAGGCCAGAGTCTGCCTCGGCATGCTGGGCCTTCAGGGACACAAGCAGACCCCGGAGCCTGTCAGAAGGTAGCCCCATAAAGACCCTAGCCTCAACCCCCTCACCCTTTGCAGCCTCAGCATAGGTGAGGGAGGCCTGAGGGGCCCTGCTGGCACTAGCCACCTCAGGGGGGGTCTCAGGGACTACCTCCTCCTCGGTACCCTCTCCCACCTCCAGGGACGGGGGGGGCTGTTCTAGGAAGTGGAGGCCACTGCTGGCAAGTTCACAGCACTCAGCCAGCAGCCCAGAGAGCAGCTGGATATCGGCCCTGGTGTGGGCCGTAGCTCCCTGGGGGACCCCCACTTCCCTTTTCCATGCTGTAAGCTTCCTAGACATCCCCCCCGCCAGTTCCTCCAACAGGGAGACCTGGTTTCGTATTTGCCGGGAGAGGGCCTGATGCTCAGTCCAAGACAGGCCCCTGGTATCCGCCTTACCTTCCCCAAAAGCCAGCACTGCCTGCAGCTCGTCCAGCCTGACCTTCCATCCCCAGGCTGGGGAGGAAGGCCCGAGGGCCATGCTTGCCTAGGCCCAGGCAGAGCCCCTTGCTGTAGTAATTCCAAAGCCCAGAAATCGAGCTCCAAAGCAGCCACAAACGGGTGTGGTCCTGGGAACACACAGATGAAGCACAGAGCAGCTCCCTCTCCAGCAGTAACGGCAAACTCCTCCCACTCCAGTGGGAGGGGAGACTGTAAGGCCCACACCTGTGCAGATGGGACCGTGGTCTCTGCACTTACCACACAAGGGGTAGGGACGGTCAGTCCTATCCCCCCACGACAGGTCTGTTTAGCCAAAGGGGAGACAGTCGGTCTCCTCCTTCAGCAGCAGAGCTGTGTATCCAAAGGGGAGACAGTCGGTCTCCCCCTCCGGCAGCAGAGCCGTGCACCTAAAGGGGAGACAGTCAGTTTCCAGCAACCCGGCTCCAACCAGACTACTCCGTTGGTAGTACTTGCACTAGGACAGAGTACCGCTGGTCTCTGCCCACTCAGCAACCCACCAAGGCAGCCTACCAGTTCCCCACACAGCCGTGGTGAGGCACCTGGACATGGACAAGCTTCTCCCCTACCCAGGTGTAGTAACCATTTATTGTGGGTGGGCTGTACTGTTTTTTTCTGTTTTGTGGGTGGGCTGCTGGACTAACGAGGGCACTGACCGGCAGGAGGTCAGATATCCTGCTAGTCTGTTTGGAAAAGGGGAGATATGTGACGAGACCAATCTTGCCACATTGCATTGGAGGAGCCTGGTTGCCCACCTGCTGCCTTTGGATTATGGACCGGCAGCTAAAGGGTTAATTTTGCTGTGCAGAAGGACCTGCATAAATACTGGGCAGGTAGCCCTCATTAAACAGACCACTGCTTGACCCTCAACACGGAGCTCTGTCTCGTCTTTGGGGGGATTTACTGTATGCTGATAGAGACTGATTGCCAGGAGTGTAAGCCGCTTGGGTGCTTTTCCTGTTCATCTGCTAGCAGCTATTCGTGAGGTTCCAGTTCGAGTGTTTGGAGCATTCCCTTGTATGCAGTTCGAGTGTTTGGAGCATTCCCTTGTATGCAGTTCGAGTGTTTGGAGCATTCACTTATTGGCAGTTCGAGTGTTTGGAGCATTCCCTTGTATGCAGTTCGAGTGTTTGGAGCATTCCCTTGTATGCAGTTCGAGTGTTTGGAGCATTCCCTTGTATGCAGATCGAGTGTTTTGGAGCATTCCCTTGTATGCAGTTCGGGTGTTTGGAGCATTCACTTGTATTCAATTCGTGAGTTTTGGTGATTCTACAGTAGCTGTGCCTGTCTCTGAAAGGGGATTAGTGTCTAAGTGTTTTTTTTTCCCTTTTGTGCAAAACGGTCCGTTACAATTTATAAATATTTAAGTTACGTATATTCATACTCAACTCACCCACGGTAATCTGAAATTATTAGTGAGGCATCGGTATCGATACTTATAACATTTCAATCTTCAATTTAAACCCTCCTTTGTGTATGTGTTTATACTTTAATTTCAATAACTTTCTATGCACGTGTTAATACCTGAAACCTCCTTTGTTGGGTATACTATTTCTCATAAGACATAAGTTGGAGAGAGAGTGATAAGGTAAAAAAAGGGTAAATTCACTATATTCTTTAGTCATACACTTGACAAGTTAAAAATATTCCCCCTCTATACTCTCCATGCTTCCTTCTTTCCTACCCTCTACTTTTCTACCACAGCATGAGAATGTGCTCCAAGACCAGTTCACAGAGGTAGAAAAGTGGATTATAGATAACAAGCTTTTCCTAATAACTGACAAAACTGTCACAATGATCTGTGGAACAGTACCTAATTTACCTAAATTACAAAATTACCATCTATGCATCAGAAAAAAATCAAATAGCACACACTGACCGCAGTCCGTTCTTTCAAATATCTAGGTATGTTGCGAGACCCAAATTTATCCTTTGGCCCCAACATCCAAAAAAATCCTGCCTAAGCCCCACAGTAAGGAAACAGATTGTACAACAAATGCAAATGCCAGTCATTGAATATGAGGATGTACTGTATGGATCTGCACCACAAACCTACATAAACTTACTTATCCTGGGTATAACTCATTCTGCCATGTACATGTGCTGCAATATAATTGCATGGTCCACCCATGTGACATGTTAAAAAAACCAAACTGGCTGTCGCTGGAATCCGGACGCACTCTTCATCTTTCCAGCCTTGTGCATAAGAGCTTTTCTGGAACGCTCCCACCCTAAATGAACAGAATGCTCTTCCCAACTGTTCCCACCTACTATAACCTCCGATCCAGTACTAGCACAATATTTAGCATACCGCAATACAAAAATAAAGTGGCTCGATCCTCATTTTCCTACAGAGCACCGCAATTGTGGAATAACCTCAGGGACACAATCAAATCTTCCCCCAGTCTAAAATCATTTAATAGATCTCTGTCAGCATATCTCAATACAGTAAAACAGAAAAGTGCACTGTGCTATAAAGGTGCTTATATAATAACGTAACACAAATAATAAAAGATAGCAGCTAAAACACCAGTGAAAGTACCTTTCACTTAAAGGGACACTATAGTCACCCATACCCCTTCAGCTCAATGAAGTGGTCTGGATACCAGGTCCCTCAGGTTTTAACCCTTTAAATGCAAACATAGCAGTTTCAGAGAAACTGCTATGTTTACATTTGGGGTTAATCCAGCCTCTAGTGGCTGTCTTCCGGACAGCCACTAGAGACGCATCTGTGACGCTGGAGGCGAATTTCGCCTCCATCGCGCAGAGCGTCCATAGGAAAGCATTGAGAAAAACGCATTGGGTCGGACGGGGGAGCCGATGTCAGACGGGGAGGAGAGCTCACCAGCGCCGAGGGAGCCCGGCACTGGATTAAGGTAAATGGCTGAAGGGGTTTTAACCCCTTCAGCGTGACGGGAGGGGGACCCTGGTGGGGGCACCCTCAGGGCACTATAGTGTCAGGAAAACCGCTTTTCCTGACACTATAGTGATCCTTTAACACATAATCATGCAATAAAACAGAGTAAACCCAGTGAAAACTATCCACTCTACTTGTAGTAGATAGTTTCCACTGGGTTCACTTGTTTTTTTTGTGTATCTCAATACAGAATGCACCTGTAATCATGGTTGATTATATTCCTTACCTGTTAGGTGTTAAGTTTATATATGTATATTTTTAATATTATTTTGTAATTGTAATATTATATTGTACCCTATTGTAACGATGCAAACATTGTGGGTCCAGGACATACTTGGAAACGAGAGAAATCTCAATGTATCCTTCCTGGTAAAATATTTTATAAATAAATAAATTATTGTGCAATTTCAGGCTCCCATATAAACTTTACGAAATCCACAGCTATGACCTTATCAGTGACACATATAAACCAACCAATTTTGTCACAGCTGCATTGGGAACCCATCATACTTATGTATCAGAGAACGTTTCTACCTAAAAAGCTCTCCTCCCTATACATCTTGAATATTTTACAACTTATCACTGACCTGCAGAGACTTATCTCTGTCTGGAGACCACTTCCCTTAAAACTGAGTGGTAGAACGTGCTTAGTTAGATCCTTGTATACACCTAAATTCTCTTATGACTTTCAATCCCTTCCACTCTGATTTTCTCCTCCGTATATATTAAGGAAGAACCCATGGCAATAGATGTGCAAATGATTGCTACTAAAAACTTGCAGAATAATTGTAATTGGTTAACTCAAGACAAGGTGCTGCAGCAACTAAAGAAAGTTAATATAAACAAAGCTCCAGGGCCTGGCGGTATCCATCCACGTGTACTTAAGGAACTAAGTGTAGAAATAAGTGAACCTCTGTTTTTAATCTTTCAAGATTCTTTTCTTTCAGGAAGTGTTCCGGAGGATTGGAGGAAGGCAGATGTGGTTCCTATATTCAAAAAGGGTTCAAAATCCTTGCCTGGAAATTATAGACCTGTGAGCTTAACTTCTGTGGCTGGTAAAATATTTGAAAAGTTATTAAGGGATAATATTCAAGAATTCCTTGAGAAGAACATGGTTATCAGCAAAAATCAGCATGGTTTTATGAAGCACAGGTCATGTCAAACTAACTTGATTGCGTTCTACGAAGAAGTAAGTAGAAGTATAGATCAGGGTGTTGCCGTGGATGTGATCTATTTGGATTTTGCCAAGGCATTTGATACAGTTCCACACAATAGATTAGTGTTCAAACTCAAGGAAATCGGTCTAGATGAAAATGCTTGTTCTTGGGTAGAACATTGGCTTAAAAACAGAGTACAAAGAGTTGTCATTAATGGTAAATTTTCAAGCTGGACAGAGGTGGCAAGTGGTGTCCCTCAGGGGTCTGTTCTGGGACCCCTTCTATTTAACATGTTTATAAATGATCTTGAACCGCATTGAAAGTCATGTTTCAGTGTTTGCAGATGACACAAAACTTTGTAAAATAATACAATGTGAGCAAGATATTACTTTGCTGCAGAGGGATTTAGATAGACTGGGGGACTGGGCACTCAAATGGCAGATGAAATTTAATGTTGAAAAATGCAAAGTTATGCACTTCGGCGTAAAGAATACACAAGCAACGTATACCCTTAATGGAAGCGAATTAGGGATAACAACACACGAAAAGGACTTGGGAATTGTTATAGACAACAAACTATGCAACAATGTGCAATGTCAATCAGCAGTGGCCAAGGCCAGTAAGGTATTGTCATGCATGAAAAAGGGCATTCATTCTCGGGACAAGAATATCATTTTGCCTCTTTATAAATCACTGGTAAGACCCCATATTGAATATGCTGTGCAATTTTGGGCACCTGTTCTAAAGAAGGATATTATGGCACTAGAAAAAGTGCAGAGGCGGGCTACAAAATTAATAAAAGGAATGGAACATATCAGCTATGAAGAAAGGTTAACAAATTTAAACCTATTTAGTTTAGAAAAACGTCGCCTGAGAGGGGATATGATAACATTATACAAATATATTCGGGGCCAATACAAACCATTGTGTGGAAATCTATTCACAAACCGGACTTTACATAGGACACGAGGCCATGCGTTTAGACTGGAAGAAAGAAGATTTCGTCTAAGGCAAAGGAAAGGTTTTTTTACTGTAAGAACAATCAGGATGTGGAATTCTCTGCCTGAAGAAGTGGTTTTATCAGAGTCCATACAGATGTTCAAACGGCTACTAGATGCATACTTGCAAGAACAGAATATTCAAGGATATAATCTTTCAATGTAGGGTAATAACTGCTTGATCCAAGGATAAATCTGACTGCCATTCTGGGGTCAAGAAGGAATTTTTTTCCTAGCTTGTTGCAAAATTGTGCTTCAAACTGGGTTTTTTTGCCTTCTTTTGGATCAACAGCAAAAAACAAATGTGAGGAAGGCTGAACTTGATGGACGCAAGTCTCTTTTCAGCTATGTAACTATGTAACTAACTATGTAACTATGATTTGGCTAATAGGAAAACCTCTTCACTAATGTATTCCTTCTTGGGGAACAATAAATGTCCTTGGACCACCTTAAAAAAACTTTTTCCTCATTTGCTCCCCAATTTCCCCTTTTATTTTTCCCCATGCAATTCTCTATATTTGGATTTTCCAAAGATTCCTTATTTTTAAGGAATACTATAGGGTCAGGTACACAAACTTTTTTTCCTGACCATGTAGTGTTAAAACCACCATTTAGGTGGCATGCAGAGCGTAGAGACATTAAACGGCAGTGCTGCACCAGGAAGCACCTCCAGTGGTCATCTGAGGAGTGGCCAATAGAGGTGTCTCTAGGGGGCAATATAAATGCTGCCTTTTCTCTGAAAAGGCTGTGCTTACATGAAAATTCTTGCAGGGAATCAGTAGATCAGCTGTCTACAGGTGCATATACTGAAGGGGCACTTGTATTGTGCCTTTATGAACTGAATAAGGCAGTGGAATATCCTGGGAGACTTATCAACTGAAAACAGGTCAGACCCGTCCCAATGCCAAACAAGCAGCACTACCTGAAAATTAAGTTAAAATCAAATCACCTGATGGGCGCCCCGAGCCGAAAGGCCCTTGTAGTTCTGTCGCTGGAAAAAACATATAGCAGGAAACCAGAACCAATGTCTGTCTAATGCATTTCATGTAATGTGCACTTCATCATATCCTGGAATTCTCACTTTATTAAATAATCCTGCCAGTGTTTAACCTTACCTAATACAAGTGGAAAGTGCCCAGACCTCTCTGTCTTACTATGGGGTCTTTTTAGATCTTTACTGTTTGCCTAGATTAATTTTAACAATTACATGTTGTATTACTTAATGACTAGGCCAAAGCTATAGGCTAACTGCTCCCTTTTCATAGTTAGTGAGGGTTTTTTTTCTGTTATTAAATAATGTCTATTGAGTCTCCTTTCTTTCTTTTACACTGTATTCCATCATGTTTATTATATGCTGCAAAATAAGTAATAAAATGTTTGGCAATCAAAAATAAATTTATCTTTAACATATACCTCTTTCCTTATATTGTAACATTTAGGTCAAAATAGCAGTTTTCAAAAAATTATCAATCTCAGCGATTGTGGCAATTCATTACAATTCACTATATATTAAAACTAAAATGTTCACTCTGTTTTTATTATTTTGGATTTACTCCTGGTGATATAATAAGAATATTTGTGGGTGATGTACGTGTGAGGATTAGCTCTTTGTTCCTGGAGTGACTTTTTTGGGGGGTGATCTCCCAGAGCTTGAAGATGTTACAAGTAAATAATTATAACACAGCTCATGAACCCCCAAAATATCCCATCTATTTTACACTCCTTTCATTTGCCTCATTTTCCTCTTTCTGATATTTATGCATTTTAGCTTTGTTAATATACAGGTATTTACCAAACGGCATTGTTTCTTAATGAAAAGATGCTATAAAAATGTCTAAATGGGTTACAAGTATCTAGGAAAATAGATTGAAAACAGACTTTCAGTGCAAACGTGCTATTTATTTAATTTCTTTAAGATATAGGTTGTGATATATAACAGATGTATTTCTATTTTATGATAAAATATATGAAGTAAAATAACCAATAAAGTATTAATTGCTATTTTCTGCACCTAAATACTTTTTCACCTATTCAAGTGCTAACAAGTTAATTGAAAGTTTGATACATTTTGAGAGATATAAGAATTAATCCATTTATTCCCTAGTAGTCCATTTTTTATTTTTGTAAATAGATCCCTTAGTTTGATATAAAAAGATGTTTAATATATTTTATTTGTGTTTTTTTTTTTATTTGTAAGGACATATGTAATTTATAACATTAAATGCCACCCATAATTTTCTATCTAAAAACTTTAGCTATTGTCCGCTTAATTTCCTCTGTTCTAAGGCCGTATATGATGGGATTGGCTATATGTGGTAAATATGAGTACAGGCAAAGAATTAACACATTTAAATCAGCATTAAGGATTAAACGAACATAGTTTGCAAAGTATACAAATACTCGAGGGGCATAGTACAACGCAATGATGAGTAAGTGTGTCGTACATGTGTAAAATACCTTTTGCCAGTTCTCAAAGTGGACTGATGAGTTAATTGACTTAATTATAAAAATATAAGAAAGGATGATGAGAGTTAGTGGTGCGAGAAGAACAATCATTGCGTTAACTAACAATATTTCTCGGGAAGATTTGATATCTTGACACACCAAGGGAAAGAGGGCTGAAGCAGAACAGAAACAGCTATGGATCTTGTTTGGCCCACAAAAAGGCAGAGGGACAATCACAATGATATTTATTGATGAAGCAAGTCCAGCTAAAATCCAGAAAAACCAGCACAGTGCAGAAGTGGACCTATGAGTGATTATGGAGGAATATCGAAGTGGTTTGCATATTGCGATATATCGATCAAAGGCCATGAGCATGATGATAAAGGAATCCAAGGAACCTAGACAATGAACACAAAACATTTGGAAAAAACAGCCAGACATGGATATATTCCCAGCTCCAAACCAATACTTGGAGATGATTTGAGGTATTGTTATTGTGTCAAAAAGGAGATCAGACATTGCAAGGTTCCCGATAAATACATACATCGATTGGTGCAGGTTCTCTTTCAGAATTATCAAAAGTGTTACCGTTCCATTAGAGATAAGCGCCATTGTGTAGACAAGAAACATTGTAATGGAAATTAGAACGTGGAATTTATCTGGGACTCCTGGAAAACCCAAGAGCTCTAAGTTCCAAACTGCAGATTGGTTGGCCATCGACTTGTGGCTCAGGCTAGAAGAAAAAAAAAGTCCATATTTATATTTTCTTTTTTTTTACATCACAAAATACCAAAGTCCCTATCTGGGTTCTAGTTAATATTAAGGCAATGGCAATGATTTAATTGGCATTAGTAGGCATTGGTGGTAAATTTGGAAATGCAGATGTTAATAAACTTCTGAATGTGCATCATGGGAAATGTAGTCCGCAGACATCTATAGTGCCAAGTTTAACCTTTACCCTTTAGCTATGTAGCACCATGCAGCAACATGTAATTTAGTTCAGTGGGTGAAAGGGGTAAATATCACTATTTGTCTAAACTAGACAGAAAATTATAAAAATAATAAAAATTCCCTCTTAACACCAAGTATAGAGCTGCCACCATCTGACCAATTTATAAATGGTGTACCTTATGTTACCCCACCAGATCAAATTTAAAAACCCACAAAGCACAATCTCTGGAAATGCATAAAATGTTCCACATGCCAATGTAAGGTTTCACCCCATTATGCATAAAAATGTCAGCTATGGTATCATATCTACTCTGTTTATTGTTTGAGACTTTCATAATCTGCAGGTTGAAATCTGAAATGAATTTGTAATTCACTTTGAATTCCTGTTAATGAATATTAAGTAAAAGAAGCTAGACATTATAATATTAATGATTGGATGTGTTTACTAGAAATGAGGAAATACTGTATATTATAAAGACAAAGTGCACATTAGAATGATATAGTGTATATTAAGAATTAATAAATGGTGTATATTACAAAATAAGATACTGTGTATATTATAATGATATAGTGTATATTATAATGATATAGTGTATATTACAAATTAATAAATGGTGTATATTACAAAATAAGATACTGTGTATATTATAATGATATAGTGTATATTAAGAATTAATAAATGGCGTATTTTACAAAATAAGATACTGTGTATATTATAATGATATAGTGTATATTACAAATTAATAAATGGTGTATATTACAAAATAAGATACTGTGTATATTATAATGATATAGTGTATATTAAGAATTAATAAATGGCGTATTTTACAAAATAAGATACTGTGTATATTATAATGATATAGTGTATATTACAAATTAATAAATGGTGTATATTACAAAATAAGATACTGTGTATATTATAATGATATAGTGTATATTACAAATTAATAAATGATGTATATTACAAAATAAGATACTGTGTATATTATAATAATATAGTGTATATGACAAATTAATAAATGGTGTATATTACAAAATAAGATACAGTGTATATTATAATAATATAGTGTATAGTATGAAAGAATAAATTATGTATAATGCAAAATAAGATATAGTTATATTATAATGATATAGTGTATAGAATGAATAAATGGTGTATAATACAAAATAACTAAAGAGATGAGTGATCCCGAGCTACAATAGCAACAGGAGCACTTAGAGAAAAGTCCTGCAGAGAGTATGCTTGTCTAAGATAATGTCCTTTAAAAAAAATTGCTCATCTATTGATGACTTCAAATACAGAGCTACTGAACTGAGACAGAGATTCAAACAGAGAGGCTACCCGAGTAGATGCCTAAAACAGGCCTACCAGAGAGCTCTAAATTGCAATCGGGGGGACCTGTTGCAAGATAAACCGGCACTCGAGTCAAAATCAGGTGCATAGCCAATTATGACGCGGGGTGGATCAAAATGAGAAATGTAATTGGCCGCTTTTGGCCATTACTAACACAAGACCCCCACCTTAAAGATGTAATTTCAACGAAAGTATCCATCACAGCCAGAAGAGGCAGAAACATGAAAGAATTACTTGTACCTAGCCATCTTTCTGCCCCTAAAAAATCAAATACTACCTGGATGAATGTATACGGTACATATCAGTGTGGACGATGTGTCGCATGTATGTACATTGCCAAAGGATCTAAAACCCTCACTAATTCTACCGATTCTGACACAGTCAATATAAAACAGTTCTTTAACTGCAATACTCTGGGAATGGTCTACTTACTGACATGTAAATGCGGTCTTAAATACGTAGGCAAACCCATTCGTCCATTTAAGAAACGCATTATGGAACATGTCCATTCTGTAACCTCAAGTAGGGACACACCAGTTGCTAGACACATCAGAATGCAACACCCGGATACCCCTAACTGTATTAAGTTTGCAGGAGTCGAAAAGGTACTATTAGGTAAAAGAAGGGGAGATCTAGATCAGACCCTTAAAAGGAGGGAATGTTACTGGATATATAGGCTAGATACACTAGCCCCTAAAGGATTGAATGAGGGCTTTACCTTCACCCCATTCATTGAGACATGATGAACTGTAATTATGTATATAGATATGTGGTTTTGCTGTAATTTATATTTTGTCTATTCAATAGCTTTTTTGGCTATTATTTGTGACTTTTTCTACCTTGTTTTGTTTGTTTTTTCGATACTATTTTATCTGCCTAGTTATACTCCACCTGGGATCAGTCCTCCTCCCTCCACCTAACCTTTATCTAGGGAAATACTAAGGGTCAATATCTTTATATTTCTTTATATTCTTATTAGGTTTTTAACCCTCATACAATGTAAAGAGGTCAGACATATATATATAAATATGTTGTTACTTTTTCTCCTTTTTACAATTATACCATTTTTGATCCCCTTTTTTGGAGCCCCTCCTGTGTGTTCTTTTGGGACTTATTTGAAAATTAAATGTATGTTTTAGTTCCTTCACATCTATGTCCTAGATATAGTGTTTAGCTTTGGGGGACTTGTTCCAGGCGATTAGATGCGCTGTCCTGTATTACACATAAGGACATAAGCGCTCGTCATGGTAGGGGAAGTTTTGCCTCCCCTTTTTTTGTTTTGTTTTCATGCCAACAAGCTCGGCTCACTACGAAGCACGATACGGCTGGCTACATCCTCCCCCGTCCACACCCACTGGGCGCTACTGATGAGGATGATTGACATCTTCCTCCCCCGTTCACTCCCACGGGGTGGTACTAAGGATGATTGACATCTTCACGCCGTCGGCACGTCTGGCGCGAATTGATTCAACACGCCCCACGATCTGATTGGCTGGAGCATTAATAGGTGGGGTATTTAAACCTAGCCAGAAACAGTATCGAGTTTACCTTTGAAAAAGGCGCTTTAGGAGCGCCGAAACGTACGTTAGGTCTTCTCCTTTTTTTGTTTTTATTCTCTACCATTTAGATGTGATCACAGGACGGGGGTTATGGATTCACATATAGATTTGATTTCTATCAATAGGTAGTGGCTCCAGATGGATAGCAGCAGACAGAGAGTGTAGAATCTGTTTTTTCCTTCACAGGTACAACTGGGATCACCTTATACCAATAGTGGCAGCATATAGCATTTGAGGTTATCTATATAAAGCATGGTTCTTTGCAGGCATTAGCTGTGCTTATAGCAATCATTAGCTTTTTCTCAGGCAGAGGAGATACTTTGTTTCAGTTTCCCCTCTTTAGCTATCAATGCATTGTTACTGTTTCAGTATTTGAGCTCTCAGTTGGCAATTTAGACATTTACAGACATATTCTGCTTTTTAGTCTTTTTGACCACAAGGACAAGAGTTTATAGCATTTTTGAGCTCCCAGGTGGCAATTGAAACAGATATAGACACATTCTGCATTTTAGTCCGTCTGACCTTAAGGACAAGAGTTTACAGCACTCCTTAATCTATACTAGACCTTAGGGGTCACCCCTACTTGTCTTTCTTTAGGATAGTTTCCTACTTAGGCTGCCTTGAATAGACATTTTGATTATTTCCAGTTGTGACATTGAGTCCAACACTCCCGAAGTATATAATCACTTTTCTAGTGGTGATGGTGTATTAAGTTTCATTTTATATTATTTTTTCTATTTTGGGATCATACTTTTTAGTTGATACCCCCAATAAAGCTATTTTTTAAAGGACATTATCTTAGACAAGCATACTCTCTGCAGGACTTTTCTCTAAGTGCTCCTGTTGCTATTGTAGCTCGGGATCACTCATCTCTTTAGTAATTTTGTACTTATACAAGGGTTACCCCCTATCAAGTCCTACATACACACTCTAGTTGGGATTTGGCACTTAGGTGCTCTCCCTTCTTTCTTTATTTTTTTTTTATAATACAAAATACAATACTGTGTATATTATAATGATATAGTGTATATTACGAGTGAATAAATTATGTATATTACAAAATAAGATATAGTAGTGTATATTATAATGATGTAGTGTGTAAAATGAATGAATCAATGAATAAATGGTGTATATTACAAAATAAGATACTGTGTATATTACAATGATATAGTGTATATTATAATGATTTAGTGCATTTTACAAATGAATAATTGGTGTATATTACAAAATAAGATACCCTGGACTTTTTTGCACCCCCTGGTGCATTCTCAACAGGGTGTGCAAAACTCTTAACCTTTTTGTGGGTGGCAGTGTAGGTGGCTTCCTCACATCTGACAGCAGCAGGTATCACAACTACTGAATATTTCATTCCTTAAAGTGTTCCTATTTTTTGCAAGTGTGTTGTCCTTGCCTGGATATCTGTATCTCCATATTGTGATTACCATATGCTGTTTGCATTACTTAACATTCCTGCTCTTATATTCAGCTGTTTTGAGTGCTGCCATGACTATTTTCTGCGATACATTGCTGCAATTTTTATATCAATAGATGTGCACTTTTTCATTATTCCTGTGTATTCTTCTGTGGATCATAAGGGTTTACTCCTGAGTGCGGACTGCATTTCGTTTTGTGTTACTTGCTACATATGTGGGATAGCCCAGCACCGGAATTAACCCTATCAAGGCTTTAATCTCAGGATTATTTTACCTGACATTAAAGACATTTTACTTGGAGTTGCGGTATCGTCTGCGGGTGGGTTTCATACCACACCCCCATATATGTTTTGTTATATTTTGTCAAAATATTTCAACCTGTCTGAAAATATTATAAGATAATGTATGCCAAATCATTTCAAGGTTTTTTTTCTATTCTAAACGATGAATAGCTTATTAGATTATTTTAATTGTATAGGCAGCAATCTACATATGATAGATAGATAGATGGATGGATAGATAGATAGATAGATAGATAGATAGATTGTACTTTATAATATATATACTTTATATTATACTTTATAAAAAGTCTGCACATCAGTCAAGCCATAAGACTTGCTTTTCCACTGGCTTTAAATCTTTTCCGAGGTTGTGTTTCAAAGCTGTTGTATACAGCAAACACAGACTCAAAGGAATCCATGTTTAAAATGGAATGAGGCAAACATTTAATTCTTTGTTAAACTCATTTGCAAATGCCCACCCAGAATCCTTTGCAGTAGTAACATTGCTGCAGATTTGTGATTTCTGTGGGAAAAGCAAGTCTTATGGCTTGACTGGTGTGCAGATTTCAGATGGAAGGGGTTTTCAATCACAATTTTTTCCCCACCATAACCTTTTTGGTTTACGCTTCCTATATATATATATATATATATATATATATATATATATATATATATATATATATATATATATATATATATATATATATATATATATATATATATACATATACATATATATATATATATATATATATATATATATATATGTTTTGTACAGTACATAAATCAGTCAGATGTGCATGCACACAAAAATAAAATCAGTCAAAATATTAATTACTGTAGACACGGAGTACAGGATACAAAAAAACAACTTAAAAAATGATGTAGACTGGCTGAAGTTTCTTTTTAAAGCAAATTGTTGCAGTTTGTTGCAAATCGTATACTGCTGTTTAATATTTTCTGATTTATTGTTTGTTGAGATATTATTAAAAAAAAACAATGTAACCATTGATAAAAGTACGTATTCAAGAAATCAATGTATTATTCATGATATTACTGTTACGTGAACATATAAAATTCTATTCTAATAATTATAACATAATTATTTCCCGTAACAATAATTGAAAATAATTGACTCCTCTTATTGTCTTCTTGTTTTTGGCTTAGTTACAGACTCGGCTGGTAGAAAGTACATTTGTTTGTTACTGTTTACTTTGATATTCCATATAAGCGTTTTTATGTACCAGGTACCAAAATCTTTACATTTCCCAAAACATTATCTATGAGACTCATATCCTTAGCAATATGTATATTACAGTCCAGTAAAATAAATTCAGCAGCATATAAAATGGAGGAGAAGACAAATATACTGAGATTGGTGTTGTAGATGCAGTTAATTTGTGCATCCCTCAATCATTTGCCAAAGCTCAGCATTTAAATAATTTAAATTGTCCTAACTCTCACATACTGGAAAAAAATCTAACTGCGAGTCTATCGTTTTTCTGTAGCGAACTAGCTCATTAGTTCTAGCTAAATACATTACAAATAATTTTTTTTTAAAAACTGATAGGATGAAATTCCTGTTTGGGTAATATGCAATATGAAAATATGTATGGTATGTAAGGTTATCAGAGAGACAGAAAGGGTAGAATAATAATAATTTGCTATACACACTTATTCTAATATCACTAATTACTGATCAGAGAAAAAAAATAATAAAAGTATAGTAAATATGACTAAAATTAAATAATATCACTTACCTGTTGTCATCCAGCAAAGTGACCTCACTCACATGTGTCAGAGTGTGGGTAATGATTATTCATACTGTCTGTATTTATATACGGCAAAAATTGCTGTGCGTTTTCCCCTGTGGCTTGATTTGTCATCAAAACACATTAACGATATTACGTGATTACTATTGATCAGCATCAACAACTCTCAAAGGGACAGTATCTCCTAATGAGCCATTGCGCCAAATAAACAACCACATAGGTGTGTGTGTGTATATATATATATATATATATATATATATATATATATATATATGTGTGTGTGTGTATATATATATATATATATATATATATATATATATATATATATATATATATTTAGAAAAAATATATATATACATGTATACCAAATAAGTTGTGGTGGGGAAAAAAGTGTGGATGAAAACCCCTTCCACCTGAAGTAAGTATAGTTAATGTATTGCTAAACACAAATACACACACCAGTCAAGCCATAAGATTACAGAGAAAGAAAACAAATAGGGAAGGGCTGCGCCACAAAAAAATAGTACTTAAAGTCTTGTCCCAACAGTGCAAATATGTCACATATGAAGGTGTCCCTTATTAGGAAGTAAATGCAGCTGTGGTTTCTGAGTTCTTTATACTTGGGGGATGTGTAAGGTCTGAGTGTCTTCAGTCTCCGTATGTGGAAAAAGAGAAGACAAAGCAACCTAATAGTGCAATATGTCAGGGGTTGACAGACAACACGTAAATAATAACGATATTGCACTCACATGTAAAAGAGCTATGACCAGCTCTAGAATTTTTAGTGGTATAATCCCCATTTATGTGATATTCACAGCAGATGGTTGTCTAGGTGCTCAGAAAAGAAAAAATAGTGCTCTCAGTAATATAATAAAAGGTATATAAAATAAAATAAGCAGAACTGTACTCACAAGCGTGGAGCAGACCCACTTCTCTATGTTGACAGCGTTGGTGGTATGATCCCCACCCAGGATATTCGTGATTTAATATGTTCAAAGAAATCTATGTTTGATGGTGATACACTAGTAATGATCAAGGGAGGATTCATCTGTGAAATTACCATACGTGATCATCCATGATTCAATATATTTGTAGAAATGTATGCGGTCAGGTGGTGCACTGGTCACTGTGGTAACTGGCTGAGGCCCTGGGAGCAGACAGACTCTCACAGCAGCTCAGCATGGATCCCCTTCTTAGGGTTGTTGCCTTATTTTGCACCACTTTCTGTTATCAAGCGCTGACCCATTGTGTGTTTTTAAGCCATAAGACTTGCTTTTCCCACAGTAATCTCACTTTAAAAGTGCTATCCCTCTTGCATAGGATTCTGGGTAGGTGTATGCAAATGAGAGGAATTGAGGCAAAAATGTGGTTCTTTCTTGAACTCATTTGCATACCTCTACCCAGAATCCCTTGCAGTAGTGAGAGCACTGTTAAAGTGAAATTTCTGTGGTAAAAGCAAATCTTATGGCTTGACTATTATATAAATATATTTATATTTTTTCACTCCTCCTCATTCTCAGTTTCTCTTTCAGAGGCCTGGGAGTCTGAGTTTTCTTTACATCATTTCATCTGTTGCTAGAACTGCACTCTTCAATCTTAAATGTCCCACCTGGAATCTGTTGAAGTCACTCCCCCAACTTTGGGGTCACAGTCCTGAGTGATCCTATAACAATTGAGACTGCTACTGACTTCAATTTCCACATCCTTTCTAGCTCCTCTTTCAATCCTTGGTATTTATCTACCTTCTCATGGTCCTTCTTTTGGATATCACAGGCACTTGATATTGCCACATCAACCACCACACCACAATGGTGTTTCTCAAACCATTCCTGAACAATTTTTGCAGTGTGGTAGTGTGCATTATCCTGCCACTGCCATCAGGAAACACCATTGCCATGAAAGAGGTGTACATGGTCTGCAACAATTTCTTGGTAGTTGGTACTCGTCCAAGTAATATCCACAGTAATGCCAGGTCCCAAGGTTTACCAGAAGAACATTGCCCAGAGCATTACACTGCCTCTGTTGGCTTGCCTTGTCCCCATAGTGCATCCTGCTGCCATCTCTTCCATAGGTAATTGACACACACGCACGGGACATCCACCTGATCTAAATGAAACTGTACTTATTGGCCCCCAGCAGCCCCTTATTTATGTTTAGGTGAGGGCAACCTACCCCTTGTTTTCTCACATATATATATATATATATATATATTTCCTGGCCTTATCCATGGCATCACAACATTGGGTAGCTCCTTCCTATCCCTAATTAGACAGCAATTAATTCAATGAAAAGGTAAAAGTACCACCTCCTATCCCCTCCTACCTCAGTCTTTTTTTGCCTGTCCTATCCCTATAGGACATGTTAGTCTTAAACTTTTTCTTTTATGGCTTACCTGACGATTAGGAAACTGGTAAAGCCCACAAACGACCCAGATATTCGGATCCTTCAGATTATTCTCCAGGAGACTCAGGAGAGGAGTTTATGGAGTCAGCGCCACTGAGAGACCTAGCTTCTTCGGAGGAGGAGGATACACTACCAGATCCAGACTTCCTGGAACCAGCGGAAGTAGATCATTTAATTGCCAGGGTTCCGAAGACTCTTACTTTAAAGGAATCCTTGAAAGAGGAACCTTCTACCTCTAGTCGCCATTTCTCTGACCTTTAGGAGAAAAAGGGCTACCTTCCCGGTACATGAGATGATAAGTGATATTAGAAGAAGAATGGTCCAGATCTGACAGGAGATCCTCTGCTAAAGGAAAATTCTCCAGGCTATATCCATTCGAAGCCAAGGATGCTGAGGGACCCAAGGTGGATGCAGCAGTCATTAGACTGGTTAAGCGTACCACTTTACCAGTGGATGATGCGGGATCCTTCAAAGATCCGATGGACAAAAAGATGGAGTACAACCTTTCCAAATCATATGTGGCTTCGTGCACTGGTCTTCACCCTGCGGTATCTCTCACATCGGTTAGTAGAGCATTGAAAGTATGGTTGCAAGAACTGGAAGAGGATATTAAGAATGGCAGAAGCGGTCCCTTTTTCTTGGACAGCCTGAGAGATATGAGACTAGCCATTGATTTCTCATCTGAAGCGGCAGTAGACTTAGTGAAGAATCTTGCAAGAAATATGGCCTTTTTGAACTCCGCCAGGCGGGCTCTGTGGCTCAGATCATGGGCGGCTGATGCTTCTTCCAAGAGCAGTTTTTATTCCTTGCCATTCCAGGGGAATATGCTGTTCAGTAAGAACCTGGACGAATGCATTAAAAGAGCAGCCGAAGGGAACAAAGCCTTTTTACCTCAACAACGTAAATACAAAGGGTCCTTTCGTGCTCGAAGAGAGTACCATTCCTTCCGTGAAGACAATCCTCAGGAGGATGGAGACCAATTTTAGATCTACACAAACTGAACCAGCATCTACACATCTGCAGATTCAAGATGGAATCCTTGCAGTCTATAATCAAAACAGTTTTCCCCAACTAGTGGATGATGTCGATAGATCTGTTGGACACTTATTTCCATATACCCATTGCACTGGCACATCAAAAGTTCTTGAGATTCGAGCGGAGGAGGGCCATTTCCATTTCAGAGCTCTTCCCTTTGGAGCCCCGAGGACATTCACAAATTAGTGGTCCTGATTGCAGAGCTAAGAAAGCGGAATATTGCTATTTACCATTATCTGGACGACATCCTGACTATAGGACATCCTGATTATAGGAGACGACAAGGAGACATTGTCCTCTCATGCCATCACCAGCCTCTATTTCTTACAAATACACGGCTGGAAAATCAACGTCAAAAAGAGCCATCTTTATCCGACTCAGTCTATGACATACTTAGGAGCTCACTTCAACACACTGAGGGGTACTGTTCAACTATCCCAGGCAAGAATTTTGAAGCTCAAGAAACAGTTGAGAAAAATATTGGTATGCAGAGTTATCCCAGCAAAAACGGCAATGAGTCTTCTCGGATCCATGTCTTTCACAATAGGATGGACCAGGTGGGCGCAGTGGAGAATGAGACCATTCCAAGCAAATTTCCAAGCAAAGTTTTCAAGGCTCTAAAACACTTCTCGTCACAACTCCAACAACAATGGGTGAAGATAAAGACGGACAATATGACTGTGGTATCCTATATCAACCATCAAGGGGGAAGTAGGAGTTGCAAAATGATGGAAATTATGAAACATCTGATGGTATGGGCCCAAAGAAACCTGGCAGGCCTCACGGCTATTCACCTACCAGGGAAACGGAACCAACTGGCAGATTACCTCAGCAGGTCCAAGATAGACCCAGGAGATTGGCGCCTATCAGACAAGGTGTTCCACACTATAGTAAAGAAGTGGGGTCTCCCTCAAGTGGATCTACTGGCTACTCGAGACAACAGGAAAGTTGAGGATTTCTTTACGGAGGAGAATGACCCTCTAGCCCTGGGGAGGGATGTTCTATCAAGCCCTTGGAAATTTACCATGGGATATGCATTCCCGCCCTTTCCACTGATCTTTCCAATCCTGAAAAGTATGAGAATGGAACAGGTGTCTCTCATTCTAATAGCACCCTGTTGGCTTTGCAGACCCTGGTTTCCTCTTCTACAAAGTCTTTGTGTGGAATCTCTGTTTCAACTTCCAAAAGTTCCAGACCTTCTATCTCAAGGTCCTGTGTTACATCAAGATCCATCCTCCCTCAATCTCATGGCATGGAGATTGAAAGGGAAGGGCTTACAAATAAAGGCTTCTCTCAAGCAGTGGTAGACACTATGCTGAAGTCAAGGAAACATTTCACTTCAGCCACCTACTATAGAGTATGGAACGTTTTCTCCACCTGGGCTACTACTAGAAGCATTGATGTACATAATGCTTCTACCACCGATGTACTGGAATTTCTGCAGACTGGTCTTGACAAGGGCCTAAGTTATAATTGTAGAAAATAGAAATCCAGGCAATCCAAATTGTTCCAATCAATAGGCAATTTTTATTGGACCCAAGAACCACACAACGTTTCGACCCCTTAGGTCCTTTGTCAAGCTACTGAACACATCTCTTTACAAACAATATATAGGTGCATAGAATAATTAACAAGTGATAAAACATGTGACTTGCTATGATCAATTAATTACATAATCAATCAATAATAGTTAAACAGTTGTCAAACATAATCATCTCTCCAATCATTGTTCCACGTACTAGGGGTATATTACATCACAAGGTAATTCAGCCAATAGGACACTAGATTCCTAAATTAATTAATTAATGAAAAGATTTTTTTAAATAATATATAATTGAGCTGAAACTTTAATGAATTAAATACATCAAAACAAAGTCACTTACATATTCGGTTCGATCGCAAGATATCAGTCACATGTCCGCGTCTGACGTACAGAAAACGTCCAACGTTGGTCATGTGACCTAACCTGCAGAATAACCACTAATGCGCGTGCACACCTCGATACGAAACGCTCCTAAATAAGCAGCAGTATTACAAAATAAGTAACATAATGTAACGGACCGTTTTGCCCACAAGAGGTTAAAAACCGTGTAGGCGATATTCCCCTTTCAGATGCACAGACAGCTACTGCAATCACCAATCTCCCGAACTGCAAACAACACGAATTCTCCAACTCCCGAACAGGAAACACACGAACACTGGAAACAGCCGAACTGCATACTAGGTAGCACTCCAAACTCCCGAACTGGAGACACACGAATAGCTGTTAGCAGACGAACAGGAAAAGCCCCCAAGCGGCTTACACTCCTGGTAATCAGTCTCTAACAGCATACAGTAAATCCCCCCAAAGACGAGACGACACTTCGGTTTGAGGGTCAAGCAGAATCTGGTTTACTGGGGCTAACTGCCCGGCTTTTATGCAGGTCTCCTACCTGGTAGACACTCCCCTACGGGACTAGATGGGAAACTGGGAAACATATTGGCCCTTAGCCAATCACATACATACACCTCTAGGCACCCAGACCACTTCAGCTTAATGAAGTGGTCTGGGTGCCAGGTCCTTCTAGGGTTAACCCATTTTTTTATAAACATAGCAGTTTCAGAGCAGTTTTCATCTACAACACATGGACCAGTAGCATATAGTGTTTTATCTAGTTAATCAACCCACAGCAAAGACCTGACATCAGAAATCTCATGGCCCCAAATAAAATAATTGTGTAGAGCCCCCCCAGACACATTTTCCCAGATATACACGGATACATGCTCATGTACAGATACACATTCCCACACAAGTGAAAAACACTAATATGCAACCACAGACTGTCCTAATGGCCACTCTGCCTCCTTCTCCGGCCCATGCTCTGTATTGTACCCAGTTCTACCTGTTGTATGGGTATCTCTGTATTGTACCCAGTTCTACCTGTTGTATGGATATCTCTGTATTGTACCCAGTTCTCCCTGTTGTATGGATATCTCTGTATTGTACCCAGTTCTCCCTGTTGTATGGGTATCTCTGTATTGTACCCAGTTCTACCTGTTGTATGGGTATCTCTGTATTGTACCCAGTTCTACCTGTTGTATGGGTATCTCTGTATTGTATCCAGTTCTACCTGTTGCATGGGTATCTCTGTATTGTACCCAGTTCTACCTGTTGTATGGGTATCTCTGTATTGTACCCAGTTCTCCCTGTTGTATGGGTATCTCTGTATTGTACCCAGTTCTAGCTGTTGTATGGGTATCTCTGTATTGTACCCAGTTCACCCTGTTGTATGGGTATCTCTGTATTGTATCCAGTTCTACCTGTTGTATGGGTATCTCTGTATTGTACCCAGTTCTACCTGTTGTATGGATATCTCTGTATTGTACCCAGTTCTACCTGTTGTATGGGTATCTCTGTATTGTACCCAGTTCTCCCTGTTGTATGGGTATCTCTGTATTGTACCCAGTTCTACCTGTTGTATGGGTATCTCTGTATTGTACCCAGTTCTACCTGTTGTATGGGTATCTCTGTATTGTACCCAGTTCTACCTGTTGTATGGGTATCTCTGTATTGTACCCAGTTCTCCCTGTTGTATGGGTATCTCTGTATTGTACCCAGTTCTAGCTGTTGTATGGGTATCTCTGTATTGTACCCAGTTCACCCTGTTGTATGGGTATCTCTGTATTGTATCCAGTTCTACCTGTTGTATGGGTATCTCTGTATTGTACCCAGTTCTACCTGTTGTATGGATATCTCTGTATTGTACCCAGTTCTCCCTGTTGTATGGATAGCTCTGTATTGTACCCAGTTCTACCTGTTGTATGGGTATCTCTGTATTGTACCCAGTTCTATCTGTTGTATGGGTATCTCTGTATTGTACCCAGTTCTACCTGTTGTATGGGTATCTCTGTATTGTACCCAGTTCTACCTGTTGTATGGGTATCTCTGTATTGTACCCAGTTCTACCTGTTGTATGGATATCTCTGTATTGTACCCAGTTCTCCCTGTTGTATGGATATCTCTGTATTGTACCCAGTTCTACCTGTTGTATGGGTATCTCTGTATTGTACCCAGTTCTAGCTGTTGTATGGGTATCTCTGTATTGTACCCAGTTCTACCTGTTGTATGGGTATCTCTGTATTGTACCCAGTTCTACCTGTTGTATGGGTATCTCTGTATTGTACCCAGTTCTACCTGTTGTATGGGTATCTCTGTGAAGTTCTACCTGTTGTATGGATATTCTGTATTGTACCCAGTTCTCCCTGTTGTATGGGTATCTCTGTATTGTACCCAGTTCTCCCTGTTGTATGGGTATCTCTGTATTGTACCCAGTTCTACCTGTTGTATGGGTATCTCTGTATTGTATCCAGTTCTACCTGTTGTATGGGTATCTCTGTATTGTACCCAGTTCTACCTGTTGTATGGGTATCTCTGTATTGTACCCAGTTCTACCTGTTGTATGGGTATCTCTGTATTGTACCCAGTTCTATCTGTTGTATGGGTATCTCTGTATTGTACCCAGTTCAACCTGTTGTATGGGTATCTCTGTATTGTACCCAGTTCTACCTGTTGTATGGATATCTCTGTATTGTACCCAGTTCTACCTGTTGTATGGATATCTCTGTATTGTACCCAGTTCTCCCTGTTGTATGGATATCTCTGTATTGTACCCAGTTCTACCTGTTGTATGGGTATCTCTGTATTGTACCCAGTTCTACCTGTTGTATGGGTATCTCTGTATTGTATCCAGTTCTACCTGTTGCATGGGTATCTCTGTATTGTACCCAGTTCTACCTGTTGTATGGGTATCTCTGTATTGTACCCAGTTCTCCCTGTTGTATGGGTATCTCTGTATTGTACCCAGTTCTAGCTGTTGTATGGGTATCTCTGTATTGTACCCAGTTCACCCTGTTGTATGGATATCTCTGTATTGTATCCAGTTCTACCTGTTGTATGGGTATCTCTGTATTGTACCCAGTTCTACCTGTTGTATGGGTATCTCTGTATTGTATCCAGTTCTACCTGTTGTATGGGTATCTCTGTATTGTACCCAGTTCTACCTGTTGTATGGATATCTCTGTATTGTACCCAGTTCTAGCTGTTGTATGGGTATCTCTGTATTGTATCCAGTTCTAGCTGTTGTATGGGTATCTCTGTATTGTACCCAGTTCTACCTGTTGTATGGGTATCTCTGTATTGTACCCAGTTCTACCTGTTGTATGGGTATCTCTGTATTGTACCCAGTTCTACCTGTTGTATGGATATCTCTGTATTGTACCCAGTTCTCCCTGTTGTATGGATATCTCTGTATTGTACCCAGTTCTCCCTGTTGTATGGGTATCTCTGTATTGTACCCAGTTCTACCTGTTGTATGGGTATCTCTGTATTGTACCCAGTTCTAGCTGTTGTATGGGTATCTCTGTATTGTATCCAATTCTACCTGTTGTATGGGTATCTCTGTATTGTACCCAGTTCTACCTGTTGTATGGGTATCTCTGTATTGTACCCAGTTCTACCTGTTGTATGGGTATCTCTGTATTGTACCCAGTTCTCCCTGTTGTATGGATATCTCTGTATTGTACCCAGTTCTCCCTGTTGTATGGGTATCTCTGTATTGTACCCAGTTCTACCTGTTGTATGGGTATCTCTGTATTGTACCCAGTTCTACCTGTTGTATGGGTATCTCTGTATTGTACCCAGTTCTACCTGTTGTATGGGTATCTCTGTATTGTACCCAGTTCTACCTGTTGTATGGGTATCTCTGTATTGTACCCAGTTCTACCTGTTGTATGGATATCTCTGTATTGTACCCAGTTCTACCTGTTGTATGGGTATCTCTGTATTGTATCCAGTTCTACCTGTTGTATGGATATTCTGTATTGTATCCAGTTCTACCGTTGTATGGATGGTCTCTGTATTGTACCCAGTTCTACTCTGTTGTATGGATATCTTTGTATTGTACCCAGTTTCTACCTGTTGTATGGGTATTCTGTATTGTACCCAGTTATAAATGTTGTATGGGTATTCTGTATTCTACCCAGTTCTACCTGTTGTATGGGTATTCCTGTATTGTACCTGTTCTAGTTGTTGTATGGGTATTCTGTATTGTACCTAGTTCTACTCTGTTGTATGGATATTCTGTATTGTACCTAGTTCTACCTTGCTGTATGGATATTCTGTGTTGCCCAGTTCTACTCTGTTGTAGTGGATATTCTGTATTGTACCCAGTTCTACCTGTTGTATGGATATCTCTGTATTGTATCCAGTTCTACCTGTTGTATGGATATCTCTGTATTGTACCCAGTTCTCCCTGTTGTATGGATATCTCTGTATTGTACCCAGTTCTCCCTGTTGTATGGATATCTCTGTATTGTACCCAGTTCTACCTGTTGTATGGATATCTCTGTATTGTACCCAGTTCTCCCTGTTGTATGGATATCTCTGTATTGTACCCAGTTCTACCTGTTGTATGGGTATCTCTGTATTGTACCCAGTTATAAATGTTGTATGGGTATCTCTGTATTGTACCCAGTTCTCCCTGTTGTATGGATATCTCTGTATTGTATTCAGTTCTACCTGTTGTATGGATATCTCTCTATTGTACCCAGTTCTCCCTGTTGTATGGATATCTCTCTATTGTACCCAGTTCTCCCTGTTGTATGGATATCTCTGTATTGTACCCAGTTCTCCCTGTTGTATGGATATCTCTGTATTGTACCCAGTTCTACCTGTTGTATGGATATCTCTGTATTGTACCCAGTTCTACCTGTTGTATGGATATCTCTGTATTGTACCCAGTTCTCCCTGTTGTATGGATATCTCTGTATTGTACCCAGTTCTCCCTGTTGTATGGGTATCTCTGTATTGTACCCAGTTCTCAATGTTGTATGGATATCTCTGTATTGTACCCAGTTCTACCTGTTGTATGTGTATCTCTGTATTGTACCCAGTTCTCCCTGTTGTATGGATATCTCTGTATTGTACCCAGTTCTCCCTGTTGTATGGATATCTCTGTATTGTACCCAGTTCTACCTGTTGTATGGATATCTCTGTATTGTACCCAGTTCTACCTGTTGTATGGGTATCTCTGTATTGTACCCAGTTCTAGCTGTTGTATGGGTATCTCTGTATTGTATCCAGTTCTACCTGTTGTATGGATATCTTTGTATTGTACCCAGTTCTACCTGTTGTATGGGTATCTCTATATTGTACCCAGTTCTCCCTATTGTATGGATATCTCTGTATTGTACCCAGTTCTACCTGTTGTATGGGTATCTCTGTATTGTACCCAGTTCTCCCTGTTGTATGGGTATCTCTGTATTGTACCCAGTTCTCACTGTTGTATGGATATCTCTGTATTGTACCCAGTTCTACCTGTTGTATGTGTATCTCTGTATTGTACCCAGTTCTCCCTGTTGTATGGATATCTCTGTATTGTACCCAGTTCTCCCTGTTGTATGGATATCTCTGTATTGTACCCAGTTCTACCTGTTGTATGGATATCTCTGTATTGTACCCAGTTCTACCTGTTGTATGGGTATCTCTGTATTGTACCCAGTTCTAGCTGTTGTATGGGTATCTCTGTATTGTATCCAGTTCTACCTGTTGTATGGATATCTTTGTATTGTACCCAGTTCTACCTGTTGTATGGGTATCTCTGTATTGTACCCAGTTCTCCCTATTGTATGGATATCTCTGTATTGTACCCAGTTCTACCTGTTGTATGGGTATCTCTGTATTGTACCCAGTTCTCCCTGTTGTATGGGTATCTCTGTATTGTACCCAGTTCTAGCTGTTGTATGGGTATCTCTGTATTGTACCCAGTTCTACCTGTTGTATGGATATCTCTGTATTGTATCCAGTTCTACCTGTTGTATGGGTATCTCTGTATTGTACCCAGTTCTACCTGTTGTATGGATATCTCTGTATTGTATCCAGTTCTACCTGTTGCATGGATATCTCTGTATTGTACCCAGTTCTAGCTGTTGTATGGATATCTCTGTATTGCACCCAGTTCTCCCTGTTGTATGTGTATCTCTGTATTGTACCCAGTTCTCCCTGTTGCATGGATATCTCTGTATTGTACCCAGTTCTCCCTGTTGTATGGGTATCTCTGTATTGTACCCAGTTCTACCTGTTGTATGGGTATCTCTGTATTGTACCCAGTTCTAGCTGTTGTATGGGTATCTCTGTATTGTACCCAGTTCTACCTGTTGTATGGGTATCTCTGTATTGTACCCAGTTCTAGCTGTTGTATGGGTATCTCTGTATTGTACCCAGTTCTAGCTGTTGTATGGGTATCTCTGTATTGTACCCAGTTCTAGCTGTTGTATGGATATCTCTGTATTGTACCCAGTTCTAGCTGTTGTATGGGTATCTCTGTATTGTACCCAGTTCTAGCTGTTGTATGGGTATCTCTGTATTGTACCCAGTTCTACCTGTTGTATGGATATCTCTGTATTGTATCCAGTTCTACCTGTTGTATGGGTATCTCTGTATTGTACCCAGTTCTACCTGTTGTATGGATATCTCTGTATTGTATCCAGTTCTACCTGTTGCATGGATATCTCTGTATTGTACCCAGTTCTAGCTGTTGTATGGATATCTCTGTATTGTACCCAGTTCTCCCTGTTGTATGTGTATCTCTGTATTGTACCCAGTTCTCCCTGTTGTATGGATATCTCTGTATTGTACCCAGTTCTCCCTGTTGTATGGGTATCTCTGTATTGTACCCAGTTATAAATGTTGTATGGGTATCTCTGTATTGTACCCAGTTCTACCTGTTGTATGTGTATCTCTGTATTGTACCCAGTTCTCCCTGTTGTATGGATATCTCTGTATTGTACCCAGTTCTACCTGTTGTATGAGTATCTCTGTATTGTACCCAGTTCTACATGTTGTATAGGTATCTCTGTATTGTACCAAGCACTGTGTATTGTATAGTTATCTTTGTAGTCTACCCAGTTCTGCATATTAAAAAGGTATCTGGTAAAAAGGTTCTGTTTATTGTATAGATATCTGTGTGCTGTGTGCTGTGTGTTGTGCTCAGTTCTGTTTACTGTGTAGGTGTATTTGATTTGTGCCCAGCTTTGTGTGTTGTATAGGTATATTTGTATTGTGTCTAGCTCTGTTTATTGTGTAGGTATATTTATATTATGCTCAGTTCTGTTTATTATACAGGTATATTTGTATTGTGTCCAGTTTTTTGTATCACTATTTTTTTTTATTTTTCCCAGCTTTGTTTGTGGTATGACTATCTCTTTATTGTACTCACTTTAGTGTTTTATTGATCTCTTTATGTTGTACTTAGCTTGCTTTATTGTATGAGCATTTCTGTGTTATGTGCAACTCTCTGTATTTTATGAGTACATTATAGGGAGGAGTAAAATTCTGGCCGGGGGGGCTGGCTCCCCACCATCTTAAAACATTACCTGCCGCCACTGGAAGTGGTTGTGATGTGTAATTGACACAGAAAGGAGTAGGTGAAAATATGGTGGAATTATAGTGAGGTACTAAAAGGAGATAGGGGAAATAGGCAAAAAATACTCATTCCTTAGGTAAACAGCTCCCAGAATGCATGTGTTTAACCCAGACACATAGCAAAGCATGTAATCCACTTTGTTAGTCTCCAGTTGTCTGGCATGTTACTTTTCTGCTAATAAAATAAAATACATACTTACCAGAGGGCAAAGAAGCAGCTCGACCCGGGTGACAGGCAAGAACAGGCACCTGTCAGTCAGTGCATTGGTGCTGGGGGTGCCACATGGCAGGGCCTTCTAGGATTCCCCAACTCACTAGCATACATACGGTGGTCGCAGGGGTTGCAGCTACGACCGGGCCCGTCACTCCAGGGGCCCGGCTGCCCTGCAGACCCCTGCGAGCGGGTACCCAAGGGGTCCATCGGGTGTTCCATGCTGTCAGGGCTACCTAATGTAGATGGACTGTCAGGGGCCCGGTCAGCTCTTGGTGCTTTAACAGCACGACCGGGCCCCCTGTGATGACATCACTGCTGGGAAGAAGTGACTACAGAGCCCGCGCAGGAGGAAGAAGGGAGTCAGAGTGTCTGTGTCTGTGTGTGTGACTGTATATGTATGTTGTGATCCTTGTTTGCAGGTAGCACGGTCCTCTAGGGCAAAAACATGCACAGTCCTTGTAGTTGCAAACACTCCAGGCACTTTATTTGTAAGTTCACACAGGATACAGCAGTTAAATGAAAACAACAGTAACAGAAAACCCTATAAACAAAAACCTGGCTCGTCTGAGCACTAACTGACATTAGGTCCCCTATCTCTCAGGGTTAAACTAAACAAAACAATGTGGTTTCACCAACCTAGAGTCTTTGTCCACTCTCAGCACTCCAGTATTTAGCCAGCCTGCTGCTTCCAGCCTTTCAGAGAGAAAAAGAACATTCTCCCTTACCTGCCTAGCAGGGAGGGATTTTATTCCCACTTGCTGCAGCCGATTACCTACAGCTGAGCAGTAGGTTGGAGACAGTCCAAAACCCTGGGCTGGATCTAAGTCTTCCAAGAAAACCGCTAAGCTGCGGAGTGGAGAACTGGCCTACCCTGCTCTCCAAATGCTCCACCCCAGGGGCCCATAACTAAACAATGCTTTGTGTAACACACACAAACTACACATACTCCCCCTGGGGTTAAAAATCATATGCCTCTCTGAACAATTCTGTCGAGATATAGACTCCCTCACAGACCACCCCATTCACCTTATCACATATCCCCCTCCCCAGCTCAGACCAATCGGGGCGAGCGGCCTGGGACCATAAACAGTGAACTCGGGAGAGGCCATCCGCATTACCTTGGGCAGTTCCGGCCCTGTGAGCAATAGTAAACTGGTAAGGCTGAAGACTTAGGAACCATCTAGTCACCCTGGCATTCTTTTCTTTGTTATGCCTCATCCATGTTAAAGGAGCATGGTCCGTGATCAGTGTAAAACATCTCCCTAGTAAGTAATATCTCAAGGATTCCAAAGCCCATTTTATCGCCAGGCATTCCTTTTCCACTACGGAGTACCTCTGTTCATGGGGATTCATTTTCCGGCTCAGATACATGACAGGATGTTCCTCTCCTTCATGTACCTGGGACAGAACCGTGCCAAGGCCCACATCAGATGCATCGGTCTGTACCACAAATGGTTTAGTGAACTCCGGAGCCACCAAAACAGGGTCAGCACACAAGGCTCCCTTCAAGACTTGAAAGGCATGCTCCGCTTCCGGGGTCCACTTAACCATAATCGGGCCTTTTGCCTTAGTAAGTTCAGTCAATGGGTTGGCAATGGTAGCGTACCCAGGGATGAACCTACGATAGTAGCCGGTTAAGCCTAAAAAAGCCCTGACTTGCTTTTTAGTTACAGGACGTGGCCAACTGGTGATGGCTGCTACTTTGCTCTCTTGTGGTTTAAGGAGCCCCCGCCCGATAGTGTACCCCAGATATTTTGCTTCTTCTAGCCCTAAAGAACACTTAGCAGGGTTAGCTGTCAAACCGGCAGCCCTTATACTATCCACAACTGCCTGAACCTTCATCAAGTGGGTTTCCCAGTCCGCACTGTGAATCACCACATCATCCAGGTAGGCGGCTGCATACTGTCTGTGGGGGTGAAGTATCTTATCCATCATACGCTGAAACGTTGCTGGGGCACCATGCAACCCAAATGGTAGCACTTTATATTGGAACAACCCATCAGGGGTAGAAAACGCGGTTTTCTCTTTTGCTTTCTCAGTCAGGGGTACCTGCCAGTATCCCTTGGTGAGGTCCAAGGTGCTCAGATATCTGGCCTTACCTAATCGCTCTATTAGCTCATCCACACGAGGCATCGGGTAGGCATCAAACTTAGATATATCATTTAGCTTACGGAAATCATTACAGAAACGGATTTCCCCATTTGGTTTGGGCACTAACACAATTGGGTTGTTCCACTCACTTTGTGATACTTCAATCACCCCCAACTCAAGCATCTTTTTAACCTCTGCACTAACCGCTTCACGTCTAGCCTCAGGTATCCTGTAGGGCTTCAGATTGATCTTCTTCCCAGGTTCAGTTAGGATATCATGCTTGATTATATGCGTTTTTCCTGGTATTGGGGAAAACACATCCCTATTTTTAGACACAAACTCCCTGACTTCCTGTTTCTGATGGGGGGCAAGAGTATCAGCAACATGCACCTCCGGACCCTGCTCATGAGTGGCTTGAGTAGGTTTATCTCTGGTCACGATGAGAACCTCTCGTTCTACCCATGGCTTCAATAAATTTATATGATATATCTGTTCTGGCTTCCGTCTGCCTGGCTGTCTTACTTTGTAGTTCACGTCACTGATCCGCTCAGTGATTTCATATGGCCCTTGCCAGCTGGCTAAGAATTTGCTTTCTACCGTGGGAACAAGAACTAGAACCCTATCACCTGGTTTGAAGACCCCTAGCCTTGCGTTCCGGTTATAGCTTGCTTGTTGGGCTCTCTGGGCCTTTTCCATGTTTTCCCTAACTATGGGAATTACCGCTTCGATCCGCTCTTGCATTTGCGCTACATGCTCTATAAGACTGTGATGGGGGTATGCTCTTGTTCCCATGTTTCCTTGGCAACATCCAGTATGCCTCTTGGATGCCTACCATACATTAACTCGAAAGGTGAGAACCCTGTGGAAGCTTGCGGGACTTCTCTAATAGAAAACATCAGGTAGGGTATGAGA
>OW240912.1:415743428-415760506 GCA_933207985.1 Pelobates cultripes | reverse complement strand
CTACTGTGGGTTTATGCAGTGTGCAGACCGGCAAGGAGGGCAAGGTTGAGGAGTGAGTGGAAGATGATGTGGAGGATGATGAGGTCCTAGACCCAACATGGAATGAAGATCATGTGAGTGACGTGTGCAGTTTGGAGGAAGAGGCGGTGGTCGCACAGAGGCACCAGCACAAGAGGGAGCAGGGTGCAAAAGCGGAGTGGCCGTCCCCTAGACGGTACGCCTGCTACTGCACACTGTACCCAGGGACCGAGCACACCAAAGCCAGCTCCAAGGACTTCCCTGGCGTGGCAGTTCTTCAGACAATGTGCTGACGACAAAACACGAGTGGTTTGCACGCTGTGCAATCAGAGCCTGAAGCGAGGCATAAACCTGCTAAACCTGAGCACAATCTGCATGACCATGCATCTACATGCAAAGCACGAGCTGCAGTGGCGTAAGTACCTCAAAAACCAAGAAAGGTCTCAGGCTCCTCCTGCTTCCTGCAGCAACGCCACCACATCCGCCACCGTCCCCAAGCATCTCCACACTGTCCCATGGAAGCGTTCAGCTGTCCATCTCCCAAACACTGGAGAGAACGAAGAAGTACCCCCTCTAGCCACCCGCTATCGCCGGCCCTGAATGCCAGCATTTCAAAATTCCTGGCCTTTGAAATGCTGTCATTCCATCTGGTGGAGACAGACAGTTTTAAAAACCTGATGGTGGTGGCTGTCCCACAGTACGTGGTTCCCAGCCGCCACTACTTTTCCAGACGAGCTATCCCTTCCCTGCACAACCAATTGGCGGACAAAATCAGGTGTGCACTGCGCAACGCCATCTGTGGCAAGTTCCACTTAACCACAGATGTGTGGACCAGGAAGCACGGCAGGGACGCTATATCTCCTTAACTGCACACTGGGCAAATGTAGTGGCGGCTGGGCCTGAGGCGGATAGTAGTTTGGCGCATGTCCTTCTGCCACTGAGGATTGCAGGGCATTTGTCTTTGCCTCCTGCTGCCTCCTCCTACTCTGCTTCCTCCTTCTCTACCACCACCTCATCCAGGCAGCGTAACACCTTCACCACCAACTTCAGCGCAGCCAGGGGGAAACAACAGCATATGTTTGGGTGAAAAACCCCACACTGCGCAGGAGCTGTGGACGGGCATGGAACAACAGACCGATGAGTGGTTGTTGCCACTGAGCCTCAAGCTCAGCCTGGTGGTGTGCGATAATGGGCGAAATCTCATAGCAGCTCTGGGCTTAGCCGGTTTGCCACACATCCCTTTCCTAGCGCATGTGCTGAATTTGGTGGTGCAGAAATTGCTGAAAAACTACCCAGATATATCAGAGCTGCTGCAGAAAGTGAGGGCAGTCTGTGCGTGCTTTCGGCGTTCTCACCCTGCTGCTGCTCACCTGTCTGCACTGCAGCGTACCTTCGGCCTTCCCGCTCACCGCCTCATATGCAACGTGCCCACAAGGTGCAACTCCACCTTGCACATGCTGGAGAGACTGTGCGAGCAGCATCAGGCGATAGTGGAGTTTCAGATGCTGCACACATGGGTCAGTAGCTCTGCGGAACAGCACCACTTCACCACCAATGAGTGGGCCTCCATGCGAGACCTGTGTGCCATTTTTCCCTGTTTCGAGTAATCCACCAACATGGCCAGTGCCGATGACGCCGCTCTATGCCTTACTATCCCGCTTCTATGTCTCCTTGAAAAAACGCTGCGGGCGATGATGGAAGAGGATGTGGCACAGGAGGAAGAGTAGGAGGAGGAGGGGTCATTTCCACGGTTATTAGGCCAATTATTCACAAGTGGCTTGGAGGGTGGGTTCCTGCACTGGAATTGGCCAGGTACACAATTGTCCAGCCAGGGCACAGTTCTGGAGGATGAGGAGGACGATGATGATGAGGATGTAGAGGAGGACAGCTTGTCTTTGCCTCTGTGCAGCCTGGCACACACGAGCAACTACATGCTGCAGTGCCTGCACAACAACTGCCGAGTTGCCCACATTCTAACTTGTTCTAATTACTGGGTGGCCACCCTGCTGGATCCCCATTACAAGAACAATGTGCCGTCCTTAATTCCCTCACTGGAGCGTGATCGGAAGATGCACGACTACTAGCACATGCTGATAGACGTGCTGCTGAGAGCATTCCCAACTGACACCGGGGGCTCAGTGGAAGCACAAGGCGAAGGCAGAGGAGGAGGAAGAGTTCGCCAACGCAGCTGGGGCACCGCCAGCACCTCAGAAGGCAGGGTTAGCATGGCCAAAATGTGGAAAAGCTTTGTCAGCACGCCACAACAACCAGCACCACCATCTGATATGGAACGTCTTAGCAGGAGGCAGCATTTCAGCAACATGGTGGAACAGTACGTGTGCACACGCCTACACGTACGGACTGATGGGTCTGCCCCATTCAACTTCTGGGTCTCTAAATTGGGCACATGGCCTGAGCTTGCCCTTTATGCATTGGAGGTGCTGGCCTGCCCTGCAGCCAGTGTAGTGTCTGAACGTGTGTTTAGCACGGCAGGGGGCGTTATCACAGACAAGCGCAGCCGCCTGTCCACAGCCAACGTGGACAAGCTCACATTTATTAAAATGAACCAGGCATGGATCCCACCAGACTTGTCTGTACCTTGTACAGAATAGACATTTATACCAGCCTCACCAAGCCATTGTTATACTCAAGTGCACTTATTCTTTGTTTTCTTTTTTATACAATACAACACAGAGGCTTGTGAAGGCCTTTTCTCCATGCATCAGGAGTTGAGCTCAGTTTGAACAATGCAAGAGAATATCCTGCACTCCAGCCCCCAAAATATTGGGATAATGTATACAATAGCAGAGGCTTGTGAAGGCCTTTTCTCCATGCATCAGGAGTTGAGCTCAGTTTGAACAATGCAAGAGAATATCCTGCACTCCAACCCTGTCTCAAATGGATAATTCTGGTGAGCCTCCTGACAGCCATGCTTTAGATTTTGATTTATGTTCTTCCAAAGCTAAAATCAAAGATTCCATCTAGTGCTATTTTATGGCTCAGCTGTATTTTTATTTTTTATGTATTTTATGTTATTTTAAGTGATTTCCCTATCCACATTTGTTTGCAGGGCACTTGTCGTACTCTTACCCCCGTTTTACTTCCTTTTGCAGCCCTCTAGTCCTATCCAGGACTTTTTTTAGAGGCATTTTAGTGCCCAAACGTTCGGGTCCCCATTGACTTCAATGGGGTTCGTGTTTGGGGTCAAGTTCGGGTCAAGTTTGAGCCCAAACTCAAACTTTTTGATGAAATTCGGCCGAACTCGGCGAACCCAAACATCCAGGTGTCCGCTCAACTCTAGTGCTGGTCCATTCCACTGTCCTTTCTCGCCTGGACTACTGTAATCTGCTTCTCAGTGGTCTTACGTGCTCCCAACTTGCGCCGTTACAGTCCATAATGAATGCAGCGATGAGGCTCATCCTTCTGTCCACTCGCACCTCCCATGCCTCACCCTTCTGTCAGTCCCTACATTGGCTTCCTGTAAGATATAGGGCTCAATTTAAAATTCTGGTTCCTGCTTTCAAATCTCTACATAATGCTGCTCCCACCTATCTATCCTCCCTAATACACAAGTATGTCCCATCTAGGCCCTGGTTCCTGCTTTCAAATCTCTACATAATGCTGCTCCCACATATCTGTCCTCCCTAATACACAAGTATGTCCCATCTAGGCCCTTACGCTCTGCTGAAGACAGCACTCCCGTACTCCCACCTCTGATGCTCGCCTCCAAGACTTCTCGAGGGCTGCACTGTTCCTGTGGAACTCATTTCCCTCCTCTGTTAGATGCTCACCCAATCTCCACTCCTTCAAAACATCATTAAAAACCCACTTCTTCATAAAAGCATATCAATTAAACTGTTAATAGTTCCCCACTGATTCTTCTCTTGCAACTGTCATTATGTAACGGAGTCTTACCTGATAGGGAGTCCAGCTCGCAGAGTTATACGCTCACCCTTGCAAAGTAGACACAGACCAGGGTGACCAGGGTGACCATGTAAGACGCCACCTGGCCTGTGAGTCTGTGCACGGGGGCTTTCCAGGAAAAGTGCTCCAAGTCTCAGTACAGCAGGGATTAGCAGAAGCGTGGTCAAGGGAAGCCAAAATCAGGGAAGCCAGAGGTCAGAGTAGTCCAGGAGGAAAGCCAAGGTCAGAAGCCGGAATAGACAGGAATCACTGGAACGCAGGTACGGAGTAACAGGAACCAAACAAGGGAACCAGAGTCAATGAACTGACACCCCTCCCAGGGTGAGGCAGGCTTTTATATCCTGTTAATTAGGTATCAGATTCAGCTGGAGAGTTACTGACAGATCTGAGCCTTTGGTGAAGTCCAGCCCCCAAGTGCTACAGGCAATACAAGAATAAACATGAGTTAATCAAAGTTCTGAAATGGCTCAGAGGAAGAACAGCAGGATACAGTCCAGAAGAACCACAGTTCAAATCCCCTATCGGGCGCTTCCAGAGCGACCACGTCTGGCAGACTGGATGTCACGGCGTGAACCGTGACACATTAGTTTTATACAATCCTTACCTTTTGTGTCACTTTACCCCACTCCCTCTAGCATGTAAGCTCATTGAGCTTGGCCCTCAACACCTCTGTTTTTGTGTGTCCAACTTGTCTGGTTAAAACTACATGTCTGTTCGTCCACCCACTGTAAAGCGCTGTGGAATTTGTTGGCGCTATATAAATAATATCATAATAATAACAATAATTGGCGTTCCCCAGACACAATGTTGGGCCTATTTTTTGATGGCGTTGGGGTTTAGTTGCGTGAAAGTGCCTGGTCAGCTGGTTAGGCCAGCTCGTTGATGTTTCGGAAGGGATTGGAGATCCTTAGAGGGAGCCAATAATGTCATCTGCATCTCGCGGTGTCATCCCCATAACTTGAGTTATGTCAGGATATGTCAACTTGTGATAACATCTTGGAGATTGCTTTTTCAATGAATGCTGCCACCGCAGTGTTCATCATCACCTGAAAATCCTGGGTTTGTTATGGGGAGTCCGATATGTCAGTATATGTTGATGTCCTGTATAATAGAGGACATACGTGTTAGACCCCTGGCCTATTCAACACCTGGTCGGTGCAATTGGGGTTGCCTGGTATATGGATGTATATACAAACACCACTTAGTATGCTGTGATGTGAAGGCTCAGGCACAGCGCCGGTCATATTGAGCGGGTGAACATAAAATGGAATGAAACCATTGTAAATATGGGGCGGCGTTAGGAGACTTCAATAGCCAAAGGGGTGACCTCTAAGTCCCCAGTGGGGAGGTACCGTATATACGTGGTTGATCGTATCCATGGGATTGAATTCCGGTAATGCTTTTGGTAGGTTTCGCAATCAGGAGTTTTACCCCTAGTGCTCTTATGTAGGCTCAGGCCCAGAGAGCAAATATGTAGGGCATGTGGGTTTACCACTTATCAGTAGCAGGGGGATCACCCCTGCGTGCAGTTGTAGCAAGCATTCTGGACACCAGGCATATCCAGCACATATACAGAGAATGGTTTATAGTCTGGCATGTATTTGCACTTATAAAGTGACAAGGCACTAGCTGTATATAAGGGTGATAAACCCCTTTAATTAATCCTGTGTGCCGGCATATAGTATTTGCCCATACAGAATATTAGTGCACACAGATCAACTTCATTTTTCGGTCATAAACTTGCAGATAGTTTTGTAAAATATTACCTGTTGTGTTTAATCTTGTGTGCTTGAGTGTGATGGGAGTAGTAGGTGGTTTTAGAAGACCTGACAGCCCCAGTAGAGCCCTTATGCCCCCAAAAAGTTGCAACCCGATGCTGGCCATGGTCGGGTTAGTATCAGTGCAGATAGTGAAGCTGACAGTTAGAGGCTGACAGGCAGGCACAAATTTAGTAGGCTGCAGATTAGCAAGTGTACAGGTCGAAGAAGCAATATAAGACATGCAAGTAACACTATTGTGACAGAAAGAAGCAAATAAACAGTAAAATAGGATTGTATAATACAGTGACAAGCTAAGAAGCATATACTCTGACCCAGTGGTTCCCAAACCAGTCCTCATGGCCCACCAACAGTCCAGGATTTATGTATTTCCCTGTTTTATTCCAATGGAGATACTAACAAAACCTGGACTGTTGGTGGGTCTTGCGGACTGGTTTGGGAAGCGCTGCTCTGACCCGTTCCTGCAGAAGCAGCAAAGAAAGAGGAGGGGTTGAGGGCTGTCCTACCTTATATATGTTATAACTGTTGTTTTTGATTGGTTCTTTGATTAACTTGTTGCTGCTGGAGTTTTAAGTAAAGCAAGTTAATGCAAAATATGAAGTCTCCTGTGATGTGGTAGAATTCATGTAATTTCATGTATGCACCCTCACAGTCAAATTTATTTTGGTTCTTTTGAGGCTGAACCCCACGTTGTGAGTTTCCGGGTGTCCCAGGAAAATATGTCATTCAGCTTCGTCCATGCTTAATAATCACCATGGTGAGAGACACTAAGGCTGACATTGGAAGTCTTGTGTCCACATACAAATTCTCATCTGCACAACCCAAACATAAAGAACTACCAGAGTTATGTCCTTTCTGGCAGGTCAGCTATAATCACTGATGTTTCACTTTGGTTAGTAAGGCTATTGTTTAGTAAAGAGACTAGTCAGCATACGTTACTAGGGACAGCTACTGGACTCTAATGTCGTCTATTAAGTGACCATTTACCTGGATCCAAGAGGCCCAGAATGCCTATCTGGCAATAAGTAGAGGAAAAAGACATAGCTTGATAGAATGTAATGGTCACAGTGTACTTTTTGCGATTGAAATGTCAAAAACATTTACAAATAGTATGATACTGCAGCCCTAGAAATAATAATAAAACAAACTTTATTTAAGAGGACAATACATCATATACCATGACAGGCTTTCTTACCAAATGGTGTATCCATAAATTAATACATATTCAGCATATAGATAAAAGATAATAATCACTAATACCATAAATGAAAACAAAACAAAAACAAACAAGTTGCAAATATTTACAAATGATAATGGTCATAAGTTCAGTGATACCCTAAGTAGGTGAGAGTGGCAAGAAATCCCAGGTTTTCGGCACTGTCACTGTCAAGGGATACAAGCTCTATGTAACGGAATGGAGAACCCAAATACACTTTTATTCCCTTTGTTCGGCTGTCCGTACACCCCCATTCATTTTCCAAACCTCCTCTCCTTGTGGCACCTTGTTCACAGCTTTAAATCACCGACCACCTCTGGCTGTTAACCAACAATTGGTTATTAGTTCAAGTGTTGTTACTGTGTGGCTGCCATTTTTATAACTGAAAGCACATGTTCAAACAATTGGTGGACATTTTGTCTCCCGAACACAGGCAGTGTTCATGGTCGTCGACAGCGTGGAACTGTTTTCAAATGCGCGACCCCGTGTACACACGGGAAACTGGAAACAGGGGGAGCATTCGTACCCTAACAGCCAGGAGATGGATTCATCAGTGTTCATGTGAGAACACCCAAAATATGACCAGTCGTTGCCTTGTTTTCTCAAGAACTGTTTCGGGGCATCATATCATGACCGACCAGTCAAAACTTAATTCGAATGGCGTTCACGAATCAACGGAGGGATCTGAGTGATATTTCAGCAAAGTGGGCTGTCAGGTCTAAGCTATTCAGTGGTTCTAAAGTTATTAAAATTTATTTTTGGGGTGTTTTAGAATATTGTATATTTGTATGTACCTGAAAGATAATTAAGTTATAGTTTTTTCTCACGCAGTTATCTCTCAGGCACAGAGGATCCTGGGAAGAAAAGCCCTGTAATATTGCATGGGAAACCCCAAGTAGGGGTCTGTGGATAAAAGCCATGTGTAAACAAAATAAGATCAGTTGACTCCCAGAACTATGTGTCAACTAGATGCTGGGGGGAAAGTGTCTTGGATTATTATACTGCTTATTTAATCTACGAGGAAGGAATAGTGGAGATACCGATGCTGGGTATTAGAACTCTGCTACAATTGGTGGCAGAGGTGGGATACAAGCCTTGCAGTGAAAGGAAGCAGTCGACCTGTTACTGTCCTGTTCTTGCACCTGCACTCCAGACTCTTCCCTGCAGGACTTCTCCAAGGTTGCCTACTGTCTATGGAAAAACAGACTTCTGTAGAGAAGAAGCTCTCACCTTAACTCCTTTACAACCTTTCTCTGCTATCTCCCATATTCCTTGTTTCCTATTGCACAGCACTGCTGAATATATTAGTGATATATAAGTAATTGCAATTGATATCTCAGATCGCTCCCCTCACTTTAGAGTCTGATTAAGATTTCCCAGAACCCTAGGCAGGATGCCAAATTGGGGCTAGAGCAGTGAATAATGAGTGTTTTATTAGATGAGCTTCCTAAATTCACATGGAGTTTAACTTAGTGAAACAACGCTGGACGACCTAACACTTAACAGTATCTTCAAAATCCCCATAGGGAAACACAGAGTTAATGCTTTCTTATGGGGAAGGCCTAATGTGCTTTAAACATTTACAAGTCTGGTCTTTTTATGTACTTCATGCTAACGTTAGGACATTTACAAACCAGCATATCATGTGTAATTTCTGATAGAGAATCTTTCAAACTAAACTGTATTCCTAACACTCTAGTGTCCCTCTTCCCTTACACACTCCACCCAGCAAATAAAGGGTTAAAAAATACTTTTTTAAATTGCCTGACTCCAGCGCAGAGGTCCCTCAGCACTGGATCGCTCTCCACCTCACCTGACCAGGGCCACAGCAATGGGGGAACCTAATGGGTATGCTTGGCAAGCTCCACAAGCACATTAGGCCTTCCCCATAAGAAAGCATTAACGCAGTGTTTTCCTATGGAGATTTTGAAGATATTGCAAAGTGTTAGGTTGTCCAGCGTTGTTTCACTAAGTTAAACTCCATGTGAATTTAGCAAGCACCTCTAGTGGCTGTCTGAATCTGCAATGTTTTACATGGCAGGGTTAAGGGGGCAGGGGCACTGCACCAAGACCATATCAATGAGATGAAGTGGTCTGGGTGCCTATAGTGTCCCTTTAAAATAATGAAATCAAACATTGGCTATTACCTTTGAGTGTACGAGACACAAATTATCTTTGCTCTCTATTTTCACTATTTATTCAAGAGAAAGTATGTATGTACGCTCTCGTGCATTGAGGTATTAAGGAGATCGGAGATTGATTTTAAAGACTTTACTGGATACAATGATGTATAGTTATTCCAATGGCCACCGGAAGGAATGCCCACCTGCCAACGTCAAGACAGACCCCCCCTAGACGGGTCCTACTCTGACCCTTCAACTTCTGGCAAAGCTTCTGGCAAAGATATCTCCAATGAGACAGAGAGGGGTATTTTTTATATACACCCCTATATACTTATTAACCCTTAATAGGAAACACATGGGATGGGCGGCAGCATTGTAACCTGTTGCCTTAGCTCTGTGCACTGCGAGGAGCGACGGGCTGCTGGCGCTCCTCCTAGCTGTGTGATGCAAAAGTGAATACAAATACAAAAAGAAAAGTCCTGCACTCACTCCCATCACTCCTGGGCGGCAGCAACGACCACAATACACATCAGCAACAATACATATAGTAAAAACCAAAGAAAAAAGTTACCTGCCTTCTCTCCTTAATCCCTATGTATATTTAAACAAATGGAGGTAATTTAGTTACTCCAATGGCCATTGGAGGGAATGCCCGCCTGCCAATGTTAAGGCAGACCCCCCTAGACGAGTCCTACTCTGACCCTTCAACTTGCTTCCTTGAGCTTCTGGCAAAGATCTCTAATGAGACAGAAAGGGATATTTTTTTATATACACCCCTATATACTTATTAACCCTTAATAGGGAACACATGGGATGGGTGGCAGCATTGCAACCTGTTGCCTTAGCTCTGTGCACTGCGAGGAGCGACGGGCTGCTGGCACTCCTCCTACATCTCGCAGCAGCAAGATTTCTTAAAGCCAGCAGTAAGTGCCATCCCCAGGTCATAGAGACCCACTAGTAAATGTTGCTGTATCCCTGTGGGCTCAGAATGACCAGTGGGAGGAAGGAGCTCTGTGCTCCTCCTTCCTGCAGGTCACCCGTACTTTGCGCCCCCCTGGCCGCTGCGCCCTAAGGGTCACCATAATCAAGGCAGAAGCAACAAGAGCATAGACAAGGGTTTTAGACACATCTTGAGTGAGAAGGGGGCAAACATGAGAGATGTTTTTAAGTTGTAGCAACAGGATTGAAAAACACACCCAAATAACGTTCCTTTTGGGTAGAGGTTATGATCACTCTGTTTACCATAAGAAAAAATGGCACAGACATAGCTTTAGAGGGAGGAAAGACAAGGAGTTTAGTCTTGGATAGATTGGTTGCAAGGTCATTTAGTCAGTTAGCAGGTTTGTTCATGGTGACTGATGTTATCTTTAACCTCTTTTCAATGGTAACTGTTTTTCAAATCACTGTGAATAAACCACATATGTGTTTGAACTGGGTTTACACTTTGAAAAGGTCAGAGTAACTAATTAGACTCAGATACTTAATGCTTAATGTTTTAATGCTAGGCTCTAATATATTGAGCCTATATTGCTAAATTATTGGATATATACTGTTGCTATATCTTTAGCCATATGATTACAGACATAAAGTGTTTATGTACACCCCTCTATGTAATAATTATACATTGAAAAACAAGAATGTTTCTTATTTAAAATCTGATTGTATATGATGGTAGATATTAGAAAATGTGTTTCCAGCCAATGTAGCATTAAAGAACCCATTTTATGAATTAATGTTGTGAATTGATCATATTTTTAAACACAATGACCAGAGTCTTTTTGATTTCTTCAGTTCTAAGACAGTATACAATAGGGCTAGTAAAATGCGGCACAAATGAGTAAAGACAAATAAGTAAGACATTTACATCTGCATTTGGCATCAGCTGGACCTGGTTATATATGTAAACCATGAGTCGAGGTATATAATACATGCTAGAAAGAAGAAGGGAGGAAACCGCGCCTTACATAAATTCTATATACATACACTTGATGTCTCTTGATGGTTGTAAGTATATCCTCAAAAAAAGAACACAAAAAGAGAATATACAATAGTGTGGTATGTTTAACAATATTGAAAAAGATAATAAATAAAGCGGAGGTATTTTGAACTCACATATGGTGGAGCTATTATAGGAGCTCTACCGTAATTGGCCTGGACGGTACAATCCCCGTCTTAGGATAAAAGGTCCAACGTCTTGGCACTCCAATGGTATGGTGGCACAAATCGAAATGGAAAAAGAAGGGAAACTCCAATAGTGTAATAGTTCCAACTCTAAATATGAATAAATAAATAAAAGTAATATACTCACATTTGCTAGAGCAGACAACTTGCTCTAGTGTATAAGGCTTACAGTGGTATAATCCCCACTGAAGGATAAAAGGTCCAACGTCTTGGCGCTCCAATGGTATGGTGGCACAAATCAAAATGGAAAAAGAAGGGAAACTCCAATAGTGTAATAGTTCCAACTCCAAATATGAATAAATAAATAAAAGTAATATACTCACATTTGCTAGAGCAGACAACTTGCTCTAGTGTATAAGGCTTACAGTGGTATAATCCCCACTGAAGGATATGTAGGTCAGGAAGTGGATGATACAGATGAAATAAAATAGAATATAACGTAAAAGATATATTTAATAGTATTTCTAATAAAATATAATGCTATAAAAGATTAATTAATTGTCTGTTTTGGAGTGAGCACCCGACACACCTCTCCTTTTTATATAATACATGCTGATGACAAATGAGTGGGTAGTGCATGTATAAAATGCCTTCTGCCAACCTTCAGAGCCAGATTTTGAGCGAATTGTCTTGATTATCACAATATATGAGAATATAATAAAAGACAATGGCACAAGGTGCACAAACATGGCAACAACAAAAATAGTACGCCTGGTTGGGGCAGAATCTGCACAAGCCAAAACAGAAACTGGTGTCAATGAGCAGAAAAAGTTCTTGACTTTGTTTGGTCCACAATATGGAAGTGCTGCACCCATGACTATAATTGTTAATCCAATAAAAGCAGACATTACCCAAAACAAACAGCATACCTTAGCAGCTAACAAATTGCTGATGATGGAGAAATATCTGAGAGGTTTGCAAATGGCAACATAACGATCAATCGCCATTAGCATGATAATGAAGGAGTCAAGAGAAGCCAAGGAATGGACAAAGAACATCTGGAAGAAGCATCCAGAAAAGGAAATGGCATCATCTCCAAACCAATACTTGGCAAGTATTTTGGGTAAAATCATTGTGTCTGAAAGGAGGTCAGAAAGAGCTAGATTTGCAATCATGACGTACATCGGCTGGTGCAGGTGCTCTTTTAGAAGAATTACAGCAATTACAATTCCGTTTGAGTACAATGCTGTATTATACATTAGAAATATTATGACAGAAACCAAAGTATGCAACTTCTGTGAAATTCCTGGGAATCCAATGAGGATAAACTCGGAAACTGTAGATTGATTCGCCATTGATTCATCCTTGAATTGTTCCAAAAAATTACTGCAGAGAAATAAGAATATATCATTAATCAAGGGGAAAACGCAGAGCACGTTACACAGATTAATGTATCGATTGTTAGATCTGCATGCCATGATCTAACTTGCTCATGTTTCCTGCATAATAGATTGTTCTTTAAAACTGTATTTCTCACAATTTAGATCAAATCCTTCCTAGTTTATTTCCATTGTAACTCTCCCAATAGAGGCAGACTGTCCTAACACTGCAATATTTTACATTACAGGGTTAAGGAGGACATTGGCATTGCACCCAGACCATTTTAATGGAGTGGTCTGGGTGTCTATAGTATCCCTTCAATCGATTATCTCACCTTTTAAACTATTAAATCTTCATCTGCACCCAACATTAGCTTCCCAAGAACCTTTCCACCACCTATATCTACAATGACACGATTAGTCACAATAACTTTGACACAAAGCTAGCATTGCTACTTAGACAATTTTTACACCCCTAATTTGTCGTGGATGATGATGTGCTTGTTCTATCCTATAGTCACAAGATCTGCCCACTTTACTTTAGTCCCTAGCAGATTTGTGCTTCTCCATCCTAACATGGACTTCCGTCTTTTGAACTTTTTTTCCGTTATGTAGGTTTCCTCCTCCCTACAAGGGTACATAAATCAGACTATTCTAAAGAAGCCCTCTTGAGAACCTACATTTCTAAATTACCACCTCCTGTGTCTTGTCCTGACAGCTTCTATAGTACATGAAATGAGCACCCCCTTCCATCCATCTATTTACCTGGCTCCATTCATGGCTTTTCTAAACCCTTAAGACAGGATTCACCAACATATTTCCAATTCCATAATTCTAATTTTTAATTTCTTTACCTAACAATCCCATAATTTGCTATCCTCATTTGGAATTTCCATGTTTAAGAATACTAAATAAGGGACCTACCTGTAAAACAGCCCTCTCTCTTAGTATCCCAAGATAAGACAATCCCACATAAGACTAACCATTTAGGGAATTATCTAGTAAACAGCTGTAGGTTGACGACACCTACTTAGATTATTTAACAAGTTGCTCTGATACAACTAAAATCGAAGGTGTACACACAAGACTCCATAAAAATGTCACATCCGTTGTATGCAAGAGAGAGTTGGAGGGAGGAGCAAGTAGAGGAAAGGCAAAGGTAACTCGGAGAATGGAGTGACAGAAGAGTGTAGTCCCTATAAATAAGGAACGAGTTTGGGGAATTCATGTAACTCAGTGTGAAGATTTTACATTTGATCTTAAAGGAGCGGGAAGCAAGAGTAAGGACTAAAAAAGGTGCAATGAATAATTAATCTAATTTAAACTAATTGGAATTCACTAATTGGCATTGCAGATTCACATGCTCCAAAATGCTCTTTTTTTGTTATAAATCCTACATCTAGTGAGACCAAGAATACGTTTTCACTGCGCAAGCTACATCATGCAAATTAACTTTTTCTGTGCCATAACAGAGAGCAGCACATTGCTTCCCCATGTGAACCTGGAAGTAAAAGTAAAATAAGTGGCACACAATCAGCATGTAGTAACTGAGACTCTCTTACTGAAAGTCACTTGGGTCTCTCCACAAAAATAAATAAAGTGCTTAGTGAGCGCACATCCACGTTTACCAATCCCAGCGCTATGATTGGCAAGTATTAGCGCGTTGGGAGGCAGTCACTTTATGGACCAAGGAGACTGGGCATCTCCTGGGGCCTAGTGGGATATAGATTTTTCATAGGGGTTTGTATAATAATCTTTCAACTTAAAATATATTTTATAAAAAGGACCAAGAAAATGGCTAACTCCTGGGTCCTAATGGTGGAAATTAAATTTTAAAAATTCCATTTAACATTAATCTCCAATTCACAGACCATGGAGAGGAGGGGACTCTCATTGTTTTTTTGAGGGGGTGTGGGGGAGGGCAGAACACCCTACTCTTTTTTATTGCCTTAGGGAGACCATACCACTTATCTCTCGGACCTCAGCATGCTTTTCTTTTTACTGTTTGAAGCGAGGAAGCGGCTTTTAGCGGCTTACATCATATTTCCCTGGCATTGTGCCATGGAAATAGATTCACGAGCTGAGAGCAGTTATGCTCTGCAGCCAGCTTTCCAAAGCGTGATAGTAAAACCTGCGGATATTTACTAACAGAGAGTAAATTCATTCAGAAGCAGAGCACCAATTGGTAAATTGAGCTGTAGCTGGTCCTCAGGTTGTTTCACAGTTAATAAATACAATTAAAAAAAAAAATAACAATGAGATAGCAATACAACATTCAATTAGCTGCAGAATTCTGAAATAAAAAAAAACTGTAGTTTTAAAATCTCAATTTTTCTTTTGCATCCTGGATAATCTGGCCTGTATTAGCAACAATATATATAATTAATATGGGAAATATTACATATATCCATGCTATGAATAATAATAATAATAATTAGACCAGTCACTACATGGGATAAAATTAGATGTCTTAGTCCAATAATTAAAGAGACTATCATTTTTCCAGTTTCATAAAAAATGAATGAGGTTTGATAAGGGTGATGGGAGTTGTAGAATCATAATAAATTTAGAATCTCTATTACGCTATGTGGCGTGACGTATTATATGACGTATTATATCATGATATTCAATGTTAGTCCAAAATAGTTTATTATATATAATCCAAAAATTATAGTAAAATTGTCACATAAATGCATATCAGTAGAAATCTCATTACTTTGCCAAATTTTACATAATGTCCTTATCTTCAAGTTGCCATAATTTGTTCTGTGTCACATTATTTATTATAAGCATGGCAAACTCAGATCTACTTACCTGTTTAATTTCAACTGAGTGACATCTTCGGCGTCCAATTCTGTGTGTTATCACTGCTGCGTGTGTAGTACATGTCTGATCTGGGTTATTTATATGTATAGCAGAGCAGACACTTGAAAAATCTAAAGATCTTGCAGTTTTTTAAATCTCAGAATCTCGTTAATGTTCATTAATTGCTCATTATGTGACAGTAAGTGGCAATCCCAAAGGGAGCATGCTTTGTTTTCTCCATCTATTATCTATGTCAATCTAACGGTTTTACTCGTCGCATTTTTACCACTTTATTTACTTGTTTATTTAAAATAAATTTCAAATCTAAATTCAAAATTGCTGCTATGGCTTTAAATTGTAATTCACTTTAAATTCAATGTGTAAATATATAATTTTGCTAAAATATTACTTTGTCTGGGTAAAATATGCAATAGTTTTTCAGAGAATACAGGCTCACAAGCATCAGGGAAAGTATCTATAGCTACAACATTCTAAGGTGCCACCCTGCTCTCCAACCCAACACAAGCACATACCTGAGTGTAATGGATTTATTAACTGGACATTGCAGGCCTAAAAACAACTAAAAAACATACTCTTAACTCTCATACCCAGAAGGCTTAGAGGTGTGGCTAAGCCTTCTGTTTAGATTAATATAGGGTTTTGGGAGGTAGGACAGGATGGCCAGCACTGAAGGACTATAACAACTTCAATAAGAACTGATCTGGGTACAGTGTCCCTATTGCCCTTAGTCCTGCAATGTAAATCATTGCAGTTCCAAAGAAACTACCAGACCGCCACTAGAGGCGCTTCCTGCTTCCTAGGCAACATTTGGTCGCCTAACTGACACTGCACATCCTCAAACTCTGCATGAGGACATCCAGTGTCAGTTAAATTCCAATGGGAAACCATTGATTTACTGCTTTCCTATGGGGAGGCCTTAATGCACTCGGCCATGCACATTAGCGCCCCATGCCAGATGACGTTGGAGATCAGCGCTGGAATCAGGTAAGAGTTTATTAACTCTTACACTGCCAGGGGAAGGGGGAGGTGAGAGGGGAGGAGCAGACGGAACTATAGTGCTAAGAATACAGCTTTGTATTCCTAGCACTATAGTATCCCTTAAATCTCAAAATGTCATATTATAAGTGTTGAAAGTGCACAGGCACCTGCTCTGCCTAACAGGAAATCCAGCCCTGCTAAGCATGATACCTGTGACAAACTCCCCTTTTTACAGGAGCTTGCCATAAGCACCTGGAGGAGCCTGCTTTCCAGCCTCCTGCCCACAGACTGTGGAAAATAATGTAAAAGTCTCTGTTCGTGCTTTTTGGAGTTATATGGCCACACTTCAAACTTTGAAGCGACACTTCGAATTACCGAACAACCGCACGAACCAGACACCACCCTGGAGCTGGTTAAAACCTATTAACAACTTGGAAAGTTTCTCACCGCAATGTTCTGATTGTTCGTCTGGGTGGCCGCAATTCCTATGGACAACCACGAGGTGGAGGCCATCTTGTTCGCATGAACGCAGGCATGAATCTCATGGAACTGAAATCGGATACAGAAACTCCCAAACACCGCTGGACTTCCATCATCGCCTGCGTTTGTTTCTATTCAACTTAAAAGAGCACTGTTCGGTGAGATCATTCGTCTGGATGAGGGGAACAAGCTCCAGGGTAAGACTATTGACTATTTTAATAGTTTTCAAACTACC
>OW240912.1:415732074-415743328 GCA_933207985.1 Pelobates cultripes | reverse complement strand
TCAAGCAGTGGTCTGTTTAATGAGGGCTACCTGCCCAGTATTTATGCAGGTCTCCCACCTGGTGGACACTCCCATAGGGGACCAGATGGAAGACTGTAACAAAAGACAGACATGTACCAATTACAGACATACAGAAGTAAAACATCCCCATAATGCATCCTGGCTTCCTCCCCTCTGCCCTGGAGAAGTAATTCAATTATCTCCCAGGACAAAGGCAAAACTCCATTACACACGTGGGGACACAAAGACAGACTATCACTTTAAAATACATAATGGGACAAATGGTACAGTAAATATATACATAACATATCCCCAGATAGCTCAGGTCTGAGTGCACATTATTAGGTGAATGTCACTCAGACCACACGAATACAGTTTAATTGCCATGGAGCCAAAGTCTTTAATTCCACGAACAGGCTCCATGGCATGGCTATCTGGGTTAAAACATACCTCCAACATAAAATACCGAATTTACATGCATTCGTTAAATCCGTACGAATTAGAACCAGGGGTTGGAGGTTCAGCGGTGCCTGCACGTAAAAGTGTCCGGGTTTGGTGCAGGAAAGCCGGGCAGAAAAGCGCTGGCTGCCCGGGGAGCTCCAGAACACCGACATTGTGTGGCGGCTAAGTGTAACCGCGACCACCCAGTAACAATCAATTAAGCTGCGGTTAACCGCAGCTACTGGGTGGTCAATTGCCGGCACACGCTCATTAAGCCGCGGTTAACCACGGCTTCAGGGAGGTAAATGGAGGGCGCACTCCAGCTTCTGGCTGGCCAATTAAGGTCGCCGGCCGGCTTCCCACGGCTCTGGGGAGGCTGAAAAGAAACTCTTTGTTCGGTAGATAGAATCTACCGAACGGCTGTGCAGAAAAGGAGAAATAAATCCTTCTGCACAGTAAAATTAACCCTTTAGCTGACGGTCCATAATCCAAAGGCAGCAGGTGGGCAACCAGGCTCCTCCAATGCAATGTGGCGAGATTGGTCTCGTCACATAAATGCATTACAAATGAACTTAAATAGTTTTTTTACAACATGAATTACCTTCCACAGAGAGAAGGAATCATAGGACACTAATAAAGAAGGATTTAAAACAAAAATACAAAATATACACTAATACACATTGGATAAAATTAAATTCACGTGAGTCAGAGATAGGATAAAAAAACGATATCTGGGTAGATAATAGTACATAAGTCTGATTTGACATAAAATAGATTAACATAATAGAGAGATGGTCGAGCATCCTAGGATGGACAAAAAGATAAAGGGAGAAAGAAGGGTTTTTCTTTCTCTTTCCGTTTTATACTTTCTTTAAATTAACCCCTTGAAAGCTAGTTATGATATCCATAAGAAGAGGAGGGGAGAGGGATAACCTCCAAGACGCCCGATAATGTATCACACCACTAAGGTGATATATCAGAATAGTAAGCAGTATCACTGTATGTTGGTATATGTTTGTATTGTAAGTGTGGACATAGATATTTGGCATGGGGACTTCCTATGTGACGGTAGTTTTTCAGATATTATTTGAAGGAAGATGCTTTGTAATTTCTATCTCTTAACATACAGGGTATAAATATTTACCAGAAGAGACTAACTTTGCTTGATTGGCTGAAAAAAGAGCGTAAAGACGTCCGCAGTTTAAAACTCACTGTAGAGGTCTAGATGCCCTAACGTTGAAAAATATTTTTTTTCAATTGTGAAGCATTGTTCCTTACCAGGGGGAAAAAAATTGTAAGTAAGTCCCATTGTAAGTAAGGGATGAAATTGAGTTTAGAACTGTAAATTTTAGAAATTATGATCAAAGTAGTTGCCACAAAGCAAATGCTTTGAACTGACAGCAAATTGAAGTTATGGTAGTCATTTTAGATAAGCCAAATGACGTCAAAATCGTCATCAGGAAAAGTTAACTCTTTCCTGGATAGGAAGGTTTAGTGAGGCGAGACTGCCCTCTATGGATCAAATACATAAACTGCGATCTTCAGGTTGACCACACCTTCAGTATCCTATTGGCCTTATCAACTAATGACGTACAGAGAGTCTGGCCCTTTAAAAGTTAGGACAAAGGGAAGAGAGAGGTTAGCTTGGGCATTCAGATTTGGACATGCAGAGAGATACAGGACACTCTCTGGGACTAACATTCAACTCTCAAACTCTCTTGGACACAACTCAAGAAACACTCCTTGACACTTAGAATTTTACTGATACTTTCTAACCAACATCACTTTTCTCTATTACTTACACACCTCCATACAACCAATCATACTCACATCCAAGTTCCTGGGACTACCTACTCATCTGATGAGAAAATCTACATAACTGGTAATTATGCTGGTTTTATTTAATTAATCTAAATTAATTAAAATCTAATAGCATGATATATGACTGGATAAATCACGGTCAGATTTCAATATTTAGAAATCTTAGTTAACTAAAGAATATATAGTTATAAACATTCCATTCTGCAGGTGGAATTAAGAATAATTATATATTAATGTGATAGTATCACGTGTTAGCATACCGTTGTTTTTATCCAGGTGTATTGATTTGCTCTAAAATAAGATAAGATATCTTTTTAGGCAAATTAAAATTCGGCTTTTGTAAAAATCTGGTAGATTATTCTTATTGGATGGTTCCAGGAAATGATTAATGAGCTGGTTCGAATGTTATTTTAATTGAAAATTACATGAGAATAGGTTATTATATGCCTAGGAGGATCTAGCCAGCATTGAAAGGGTTACTCAGTTGATTTAACTTTTAGCCAAGGTTTTATGGCTGGGCTGTGTGAAGTTTTGCTTTCTGTGTCTGAGAAGTACCCATTAATCTTGTCTTGACAGTTGATGCTGTAGCTTTGTACTGTGTCTAGCCATTATATTGCATACTTATGTTATACTAAATATTCACTGATTAATATCATGCATGCTGCCTAATATTATTATTTTATTTGTCACAATAAATTATATCTATTTTATTAACAAATTGTGATTTTATTTGTATGGAATACATTTCATTTATATGATAACGATCTCTAAGATCTAAGAGAATTGAAATAGTGGGCAATTCTCAACTGTATAATATTATCATCCCATAAATATCCCCACATCGTAAAAACAAAGTCTTTGAGACTTCTATGAAAAAAAAAAAAAAAGATTACATTTCGCAAAAGATCTGGTCATTATAACCTTGGGAAAGAATTTAGTGGCCTTTGTTTGCACACACGATACACTAAACAGGGGTCACTGACATTGTTAGGGAGTATGCCTGCCTCCTGAATGCTATTAGGACAAGAGGAGAGAATCAAATCCTGCTAAGTATGGTTAGGGCTTTTCTTATTAATGCTAGTCTGGAGGAAATTAATTGTGTTAGCTGCAAAGTCTTGAACAGTGAATATGATTTATTATTTTAATATTAAAATCTCCAAAAACCAACAGTTGGGTTCTGTTAGAAAGGAAATGTACTAGAGAGCTAGGTGGGCGGTAAATTTCAGCAACAATAATTGGTTTACTGAATGATATCTCAATTAATTACTAGAAAGGAAACATAATGTGGAAGGATAGCTATAGTTTTGCTAATGGGTGAACTTTATGCACTTATCAGCATAAATAACAATGCCTCCTCTTTTCTTTGCTCTGTCATTTATAAAGCATGAATACCCATGTATTGCAATGACAGAGTCTGGTATTTTTGCTGTTAGCCATGATTCAGAGAGCACAATGATTGTGGGTTTGTAATAGGAACACCAAGCTAGCAGCGCATCCATTTTAGCGAGTAAGCTAAAGAGACCTTTTTTAGTGGGTAGACTAGAAATTGAATCAGCAGGGGGACCAGGGCTAGACACCACATCATTTGCAAGGGCAAGTAACATACGAAATAGGAGTTTGGACATCATTTCTCTTTGAATGCTCTCCACCAGCACTCAGCAGATAAGTTACAGCAACAGAGCAGGCCATGGCGTATACGAATTTGTTTTCCAGTTTGAAGTGTGTGCTTATGGGGTTAGTGATGGGACATGATTGGAGTAAGAAAAGGGTTACCAAGATGATATGGTCACTTATTTGAAATTGTCACACAGAGGGAATGTGGCCTGTGTTTCCCTCGATCATATGCTCCCTAGGGCTTTAACTAAATAAAGACCCCCCTCTGCCTGGAGATAGTCATTTGGCTTAGTTTCCCCGATAAAGTTTGACACATGAGATGGGAGGGATTAGAGAACTAATGAATCCAGTTTTCAGATTAAAGACAAAATACACGTAAGGATAATACATTGTAAGGGTTCATTGTAATGGGGTTCTGAGGTGAGGTAAACCATAGGACAGCCAGACAGCATTGCAGGGGTTAACTGGAATCAGAGCCAGACTTTACCTTGTAATGGGGTTTACCTTGTAAAGAGGCGGGCAGAGCCAAACGGCTCCCTGGACAATCAGCATTTTCTCTGTGGGAGAAGTTACAGTCCCATGTGGAAGCATTTCCCAAGTAAGTGGATTCATCTCCTAAGAGCAGGCATTAGGTTGCTAGAGTAGGACCTGCCAAGAATGAGGTACAGTGACGTTATGGCAGGCTAACACAGTATATGATCATATACTGAAACTAAACTCCCATTATTTTTTGCCTAGGTGAGGTGTTTTTTTTAAATAAAACTAGTCCATTCTGTGAGTCTTGAAATTGCGGTTTAGTTATTGAGCGAGTGTGCTGGGTCTTGTATGTTGTATGAATTGGCCCCAGCAATGTTTAGGTCAGTTCAGCCTCTTGGTTATATATTATTATAATTATTTATATAAAAAGAACTTCAATCTAAGCATATTTTGATAATATTCCAGTCATGTGATCGCAATGACATGACAATCGCATGGCACAATAGGGACAGACTAACTGGTGGGGGACTGCCTGCAATGTCAGTGGGGGAATGGCGGGGAGCAGGTAAGCGTTGTGAACGGAGAGGACTCCCACCGTCCTTAAGGGAGTCAAATAATTTTTTTCAAAATATCAAAAAATACATCATATATCAAAAATATCAAACTATTAAATTATCCAAAAAAAAATATCATATATAAAAGAATATCAAAATATTTTTCAAAATATTAAACCATTTTAATATGTATGTTTCTGCCATCTAATTGTAACGCTTTATCAGGGTTAGGAGAGGGTAAAATATTTTTTCATTAGCCAAGTTTGGAAAGAAATATCTAAATTAAAAGAAAAAAGAAACGAAAATGTAGTTACACATGTGTTTCTAAGTCTTTAAAACCAGGCTTCACATATTCTTTCTTGAAAATAGTTTGTAAATAAATATGAGAAAAAGTACATATTCCCTGTGGAACAACCTGTGTTTGTCACTTAGAGAAACATAATGAGCAATTAAAGATTCCATGAGAAAAATTGCAAGACCTTCACTTTTGTTCAGATTAGTAAAAAGCATGTCTCCAATGTCCTGTACACTATAAATACAACAGATTAAACATGTACCATACATGTACCAATAATCAAAGGAACAGTTGGTGGAAGACGTCTTTGATCCCCAGTGCTACATGTAAGTAGTTCTGAGTTTCTTTTTTCTAAATTATATTATTTGGAATTTTATTGACATTTTAATTTAAATAAAATAGTGAATATAAGCAAAAATGGAATGAAAATCTTCAAATGAATAATCCAAAATAGAATGTGGAACATAAGACCTACAGTCCATTGAATAATTCAAGCCTAGGGAAGGTATTTTTTAATTTTCTATTTTTTTATTTTTTTATTGGGTCACTCATAGAAGAGGACAATGATGTATATAAATAAATATATAACGCTTTATACAAAATGAGCATTTAATTCACGAAGCCCTAATAAATCCAAATATAGAGAATTACATGGGAATAAAGAAAAAGGAAACTGGGGAGCAAATGAGAAAAAGGGATTGACTGGAATAAGGCAGAGCAGAATGAGCCCTATAATGAATGCAATGCCAAACTGATATATCTCTGGCCACCCAACCAAGGTATTACATTATTATAGGTCACTCTTTAAAACTAACAATGATGTACAAAAGAAATACATGTAATTTTTTTTTTACATTTTTAATTGAATTAGTGTTCATTTGATTATTTTTCCATGTAAAATAGCATATATGCATTTATGGGCATGTATGGTATATTTGTAATGAAGTTATATATTTAATTCGTAATCATGTAGTATTTTTAAAAATGCTATCAATGTAGATGTCAGTTATTCTTGAATTCATTAGATAGTCTTTAATGCATTTGTTTTTACAATGTCTACTTCAACATTTATTTCTGTGACTGTTTCACGATTACATCATATTGTGGTACATTCTGTGTCTATAGAGAGCTGCATACATTGTTGGTCAAAGATGGAACTAGAGCAGAGGTGTGTAATATTGTCACACGAACACATATTGGCTCCCCTATTATAATGAATTTTGGGGAACTGGTACCACAAAAAACAAAAGTGAAAACTGTACTCATCCCACAATATGCACTTTAATAACTGCCCTCTCCTGAATCGGTGTGTCCTGCTTTAAATCTTAATATAGAGTTGAGAGTATCTATAACGGATCAACTGGCACCCCGACTGGGTACCTGCATTGAAGGATGCTCCTAGTGCTTCCTGAGGACTCCAAGCACTGCAGCAGACACCACAACCACCGAACCGGAGAAGCATACGTATGCTCTCAAGCATATGAATGCTGTAAGCAGCTGAACAGGAAAAGCATACAATCAGCTTACACTCCTGGCAATCAGCATACAATCCAATTCCCCCAATAACGAAACGACACTTCGTTTTGAGGTCAAGCAGAACTGACTGTACTGGCACATACAGCCTCTTTTATTCACAATCCACAAACATAGTACTGCCCACAGGGTTTTGAAATACAACCAATCAATCCGTACAATACACACAGACACTCCCACACAAAATCCTCCCCTCTGCCTGTGATATGATTACTGAACACAATGGTTAATATAATGATCACAGGCAGAGAAATACAGTATTATAAAACATATCACAGGGACCCCAAAACATGCAATAACCCCATAAAAAGAATATCCTCAGAACCGGGAGATCCGGGTGAACCACATATCCAAAATTCACCCAGATCCGTTCAGTAGTTTGGAAGATACGGTTTAATGCAGATTCCGCAGAACATATACAGGCTATATTAAAAATAATTACTGTTAAATGTCTCCCCTGTTCTATAGTTTAAAACTACTGCACGATGTCTTTGTGCACCAAATACCGATGAGATAGACCGTGTAGAAAAAGTCAAAACAGTGTCTTTGAGTTAAAATGGCTGCCATCCATTGTTCTCACCATGTGCTTCATCCATTGTTCTCACCATGTGCCTCTGATACATGAAATGGTGGCCCCCCAGTAACTCCACAGTATGTCCCCAGATGGTTCTTAAAGGGCCAGCAGCAGCACAACACAAATCCATTCTGCCCAAATCATGTCTTTAAAGGGCAATACATCCCAGGGGCCATAGTCACATGGCAGGAGGCTGGCAATCAGTCTTCTCCAATGCCCAGTGGCGAGGTCGGTTTCGACACAGTATCAAGCAAGAATAAATTCTTGCTGACAAAAGAAAAGTAGCAATGCACTGGGAATCTACACAAGGTGCCCAAGCAGACTATAATATTCAGATGGATAATTGATGTTCAATGGCGTAGAATGATTTTGGATATTTTACATAGACATTGTTTGCACTCAATTGTAAGAAACCAGTTATTTATACGGTGTGGTTAACAATCTATTAAAATATCTGCATACATTTTATCTGTATAATAAAATCTCCTTCTTGAGTGACTTGGATATCTAAAATTAGCATACCATATAATATTATAAAAAATATATATAGAGAGAGATCCAAGCCTGAGGGAGTCTGACTCTTTAGCATGGGAGATTTGGACTACTTATCTTAAGGTCCTTCAAGATAATGAGATCCTTTATTATTATTATTATTATTATTATTATATTATTTATATAGCGCCAACAAATTCCCCAGTGCTTTACAATGGGTGGACGAACAAACATGTAGTTGTAACCAGACAAGTTGGACGCACAGGAACAGAGGGGTTCAATGAGCTTACATGCCAGAGGGAGTGGGGTTTACTTAAACAACAAAATGTCAGTCAAAATCAATGAGCAATAATTCTTGGTTGATTTCCCTGACTTAGTAACTATTTTTAAGTAGTGAAGGTTGTTATACACATTTTATAGTTTATATAAATTTACATTTATAATATTTAAAAAATTTTAATGTTTTGTTATATTTCAATACACTTTTTTTTTAATATAAAATAATCTGTCAATTAAAACCTATTTTTATTTTCTTTTGAAGGTGTGTACAGATACTAATTAAATTTCCACAGTGGTTAGTTCATATATGAAGTATGCCTGTTTCCAATTAATTAACAATATGTTTTTTTCTTATTTCTTAGTAACGCTTAGACCCTCTCCTCTCCTGAGTTAATGGAGAATCATTCTTCGGTTTCAGAGTTTGTGCTCGTTGGATTTCCAGGGCTCCCACATAAATTTGATATTCTGATTTCCTTTGTAGTATTTTTTGTCTATAACACAGCATTGTATGCAAATGGCATTGTGATCATTGTAATAATTTTGAAAGCACACCTGCATCAACCAATGTACATAATCATTGCAAACCTTGCTCTTTCCGATCTCCTTCTGGACACTATGACCTTACCCAAAATCCTTGCCAAGTATTGGTTTGGATATGCCAAGATCTCCTTTACTGCTTGCTTCTTCCAGTTATTCTTCATCCATTACTTGGGTTCTGTTGACTCCTTCATTATCATGCTAATGGCAATTGATCGTTATATTGCTATATGCAAACCTCTCAGATATTTTTCCATTATTAGTAATGGTGTAACTGCTAATGTATGTGGTGTATTGTGGCTTGTATCAGCACTAATTGGACTGTGTGTTCTTGTTTTGGGGGTAAAACTTCCCTATTGTGGACCAAACATAATCATGAACTATTTCTGTTCGTTCACACCAGTTGTGGTTTTGGCCTGTGCAGATTTGGATTCTACCAGGAGAATTGTTTTCATTATTGCCATGCTTGCTAATGTAATCCAATTATTTTTCATTATATTCTCATATGTTATGATAATCAGAACAATCTGCTTGACAGCAGGCTCTGAAAATTGGCACAAGGCATTTTATACTTGTGCCACCCACTTGTTTGTCATCGGAATGTATTATGGGCCTCGACTCATAGTTTATATATATAACCAGGTCCACTTGATGCCCAGTGTTGATTTGAACGTGTTGCTTATTTTTCTTTATACATTTGTACCACATTTCACTAGCCCTATTATATATTGTTTAAGAACAGAAGAAATCAAAAAGACTCTGGCAAAAATCTTTAAGAAAAAATAATTTTATAAATCATATAAAATTGAGTTATTTATTGTTGCATCAACTAAAATGACCTAGACATTCATATATATAATCAGAAATAATTATCAAAGAAGAAATTGATTATTTAGCACATTGTATTACTGATTTTATTCAAATATTACTTGTCTTCGAACATAGATTGCCCTCAAATGTTTATTGAACCTCATATCACCGCACATCCCTTTTATATTTAGAAAAAACATCAGATGCATGCAAAATATTAATTAAATAAATAAAACACAAATGTTTATAAAGCAAATATCCCAAATTATCCCCCCGTATAGGCCCCAATCATGGCAGACATCGGTTGTTACAATTAAGATAACAATGGGGTACCACGAAAAGATGAAAGAAAGGCAGATTGTAGAAGAAGCAAAGAAGACCCCTCTATCAATGTGTTGGTGATTTATTTTTGACATAAGAGGGGAAATAGGAATCATTTGGTCTATCAAGATCTCTGTCAATCAAAGAATAAATCACTGACACCACTGACTGTATGATATACTTTACATTTTCAGAAGGTTTGTTGAGGTATTGTATTGGCAATGAATGTTTAACTATAATATTTGCTGAGTTATTTGTTTTTTGTTTTGGGAAAGGAAGTTGGTATATGAGTGATGGTGAAAAGTCAGGAGTGTAGATTGAAATCCAAATATCATCTTCATGTTAGCATTTCTGAAAACCTAAACATGTTGCTAATAGGTGCAGAGTGAGATGAAATATGGACCAAGGACTGATGTTTTTGGCTTACTGGTGGAGGATGGGAGGGAATATGAGTATTACCAATTGAGACCGTAAATATAGTATTGAATAGTTATGCTAGCAGGGTAAGAGCAGTGTGGCAGATATGCAATACAGTATGCTGGACCCCATCTTATTATCAAGTTAAACAGTTTTTGAATGGTTTAAACCCTAAATTGTTCTTCTAGTGTCCATCTGCCCTGATCCTTTGTTTCCTCCTCTGGAACTGGCACCATAGGCGTGCGTAGCCTATTGCATTAGGGTGTTTTTCCCCCATAAAGTACAAACACACGCGCGTGTATATATATATATATATACACACATTGTAACGGCACCCTCAGCATAAAAGGGTTAAACCGCCGTTTAGTAGATCTTCCCTTCCAGAGACACAGGCACAGCTACTGCAGAACACCAATCCGCTGAACAGGAAACCATTTGAATGCCGTAAACAGCCGAATAGGAAAAACCATACGAATAAATTTACACTCCTAGCAGTCGAACTGGAACAGCATACAATAAATCCCCCCAAGAACGAGACAAGGCTCCGTTTTGAGGGTCAAGCAGGAACAGTCAGAGCTGTGGGTTTATTGTGCTTATGTACACATTCTTACACATAAGTACCACCCACTGGGTTTTGGAACACAACCAATAAACACATACAATACACTCAGACACTCCCACACAAAATCCTCCCCTGTGATACAATTACCTTACACAATGGGTATTAATGTAATTATAACAAGCAGAGAAATACAAATTTTCCACATTATTCATAACTTGAAAAGTATGCATCACATTCACATAAAACTTTTTCAGAATCAGCATACTCCAAATACAAACATATGTCAAAATCATCCAAATTGGTCCAGTGGTTCAAAAGATAGATCGTAGTCCTTTGTGACCAAAGGTAGCATGGCTTTTCTGCCCAAAACCAGTTCCACAGAGTCTTCTATCCTGGAGATAATTGGGAAGTAATCCAATTATCTCCAAAGACAGAGCCAAAACTCCATTGAACACATGGCAGCAAAAGACAATAAAACACATAAAAACATATAACTGTGCAGTCATTGCACAAAACAGGTACATTCA
>OW240912.1:415699104-415710228 GCA_933207985.1 Pelobates cultripes | reverse complement strand
GCACAACTGGAGGGAAAACTTGGTGCTCTGGCGGCGTTATATTGATGACGTTATTATTATTTGGAAAGGGTCTTCTATTTTATTTTTTGAATTTGTAAATTTTCTAAATTCCAATCAATATAATTTAGTCTTTACTCCTGTTTGGAGTAGAGACACAATTAATTTTTTGGATCTCACCTTGTTTAGTGAAGCTGGCCAAATTCGCACTAAGTGCTATTTCAAGCCCACTGATGGCAACGGTTTCGTACACCAGGCCAGTTGTCACCATAAGCCTTGGCTTAAGGGAATAGCTAAAAGCCAATTTACACGCCTTAGACGTAACTGTTCACATGACCATGATTTTCATATTCAATCACATCACATTAAGGATAAACTATTGGAGAAGGGATACAAGAGAAATGCCTTGGAAAAAGAAATTCGTCATTTAACACAAACAAATAGAGATACATTATTAATGGATAAACCCATTTCCGATACCGTGGGTAACCGATTTAGGTCTGCCTTTCTGACCCAATACAATGTTGACCATAGAAAGATTAAAAAAGGACTACAGAACCATTGGTCAATATTATTGCAAGACCCAGTGTTGGGAATACACCTACCTGAATATCCTCAAGTAATTTTTAAGAAAAACCAAAATTTTAAAAACATGTTGGCCCCTAGTTATGCTATTAAAACCTCTTCCACTAACACGAATATAGGATTTTGTAGGGGATGTAATGTGTGTAAAGCCTGTAAGACCGTGACTATTGAGAGATCTAATACCTTCTCTAGTTTTAATACTGGGAGGGTATACCACATCAAATCAGATATAGGTTGCCACACGGATTTTGTGGTTTATTTACTGCAATGTCCGTGTGGCAAACAGTACGTGGGTCGTACTACAAGAATCCTTAAAGTTCGTATACTTGAACATCTGAACAATATTAGAAAGGGGTTAATTACCCATTCAGTCTCCGCTCATTGCAGTACATGCCCCTCTTTTTCATGGAAAGAGTTCAGATGCATAGGTATCGAAAGAGTTGTCTCTCATTGGCGTGGTGGTGATAGGATAAAAAATCTATCCCAGAGAGAAACCTTTTGGATTCACCAACTAAAAACACTAGAACCAATGGGATTAAATGTAGACATCGATTTGGCCTGCTTTACATAAATCATATTGGGTTTCTGGTCTGTTTCTACATCTCCATGTTGTAATATATTGACATTTTTGTCCTCTTTTTCTCCTTTTTTTTTTTTCTCTTCTTTATATTCCCCTTCTATCTTTTGGGAATTATACAGAGATATAGAGTTGTATCAAATAAGTTTTTATGCCATAATCCCTTATGTATATTTTTTTCAATGAAAGAAAGAAAGAAAGGAAAAAAAAGGGGGAAAAAAAAATTCAGTATATCACTTTAATATTTTATATTATTCACTTTCACTAATTTAGGACTATATTTGCACTTCCTTGTAATTAGATCTATATCAAATATTTATTGAAGATCTTAATAGGATAAACTCATGCTTTATATTTCTCCATGTTGCTGCCGATATTATTTTGTTTTGTCTTATTAGATATATGACTGTTTCCAATATCTATTATCTGGGACTATTCCCCTGGCGACCACTAGATGGCTATGTTATAAATATTTTACATCTCGATCTTCCCTGTTGAAACGCACGATTGAATGGAACGCGGAAGTATGTGTCTACTTCCGGTTCCGGTTTTCGGCTGATATGGAACGCGGGATTTTTTGACTGCAATCAAAACATGAAGAATTCAGCTGGATGTGATTAATCATTTCACCAATGAAGGATGAAACAGAGAAGGACGCCCAGATTACCATCAATTAACTCAGGGGTTAGCCCTATAAAACAGGACTGGTGGGTGGGTGGGATTAGGCTGCATTTTAGGTTTTATTATTGTTGTATAACATTTGATTTTAACTTTTGGTCCCTGAGGAAGTTCCACATTGTGAACGAAACGCGTAGGACTTCATTTTAAGCTTATATTATATATCCATTGTTGGGTGATTTTTCATCCTTAATAAAGCCGCTTCATTTATTTTTCTCACAACCCTGGGAGTCCTGTTTTTTCATCTATTTTCCTGGAGCAACTGAAGGAGGATAATAGCCCCCCACTACTATCGGGGGAGGCACCATAGAGCGATATATTTCATCTAATCTTGTGAGTGCATTTCATAAATACTTACTTACTATTTGATACAGATTTACACTATGTATATCTATACTTTTTAATTTTAGATTTCTCAGCCGTATCCCAAATATTTCCAGTATTTAAAAATGCCTGGATGTTGCCCACTGAGCTACCAGAACAGGATTAAAGTAAAGGCCCTGGGGAGATAGCGCAGCTAAGCGGACAAGGGCACATGTAGGAGTGTGGGGATAGATACAGGGGAGGGACTTGGGAACTGTGCATGGGAGGGGTTAGGCTTAGTGTAAGTTGGTGTGGGGGAGGTCTTACCTCAGTGCCACTTGGGATTCGGGCCAGCAAACAGCTTCTTGTCCTCCAGCTCCTGTTTGCCTGGGCCTGCAGATTGACACGGCTTGAGGTGATGGATATTGAACTGAGGGAGCAATTTCTGAGCATGAGTGGAGGTATGGCTGCCGGTGTGGGCACCCCCCGTGGCCTACCCTCCCCTGGAGCACCCCCGGTGGGCTCCCCTGCTGCTCCCCCTGCGGTCCCTGCCCCTGGGGGCCGCACCAGCACTGGCAGGCGTTCCCGTCCGCCTGCCAGGCTATCACCGGATGCTACTCCTCGGGCCCGGTTGAGGAGCAGGAGCCCGGGCCCGAGGCACCGCCAGAACCGCGTGTCTGGGGCTCCAGACACGCGGCCTACTGCTGGAGGCCGGAATCTGCGGCCTACTGCGGCCGCGCGGGTGGCACGGCCTTCAGCCACGAGGCCTGCCACCTCCGCGCGGCCTGCACTATCCTCAGCCGCCCGGCCGGCTACTACCAGGCCGGGGATTCGGCCTGCAACGGCCGCGCGGCCTGCTGCGGCTGCCGCGCGGCCTGCTCTTCCCCTCCCATCTACACCATCCGCCCCGGCCGCCGTTGGAGGATCGCGGGCCGGGGGCGGTGGCGGCGGATCCAGTCATCCGGGCGGCGGGCGGCCGCCCGGCAGCGGTCCAGGTCCCCCCGCGGCCAGCGGGGGGGTAGGGCGGTGAGTGGGCCCTCGCGGGCCGCGCGGGGTACCGTGGTACCGCCGTTGGGGGTTAGGGGGGGTCCCCTTGCCCATCGGGAGCCTCCTCTGACAGTGAGGAAGGCTCCCAGGGCTCAGTCTCCCCTGTCCCCCATCCTTCCCCTGTTTCCTCTGTTTCTTCTTCCAGGGGGCCCAGCTTAGCCTTGGCTGGGCCCCCTGCCTTTCCAGTGTCCTCTGCCCCGCCCCCCCTCTACTTGGTGGGTCTGCCCCTGCTCTCTCTGTCTTCCCCCCTCCCTCCGTTTTTTCTCCCCCCCCTTCTTCCTTTCCTCCCCTTGTCTTCCTCCTCTCTATTGTCCTTCCCCCCCTCTGCCTTGTCTGGGCCCCCTCCCCCCCTTCAGGTCACTTACCTCGGCCATCTCCTCAGGGGCATGGGCTCACGTCTGATCTGCTGCTTTCTTCACAGGATACTGCTGCAGTTCATCAATCCGTCCAGCAGGTGGCGCCTGGAACACAGCTGATTTCTTCTGTGGCTGCTGGAAATGCTGATTCTTTACCTTCTGTGAGCGCAGCACCGGGCTTGGATCGCCAGTCTGCGACCGGTAAGTACTTTGTTCCCTCCGCTTCTGGCGCTGCGAGTCCCGGGTTGGGAGGGTTCCTCTCGGGTCTTAGGGTTTTTTTGGATCAGTGGGAGCGTGGGATGGCAGTTAGTGGGGGCGCTTCGGTGGACGGTCAACTCCGGTCGGCTTGGTCCCTGGCCCTGCTCCCTCCTAATATTCAGGCTTCTCCCCCTCCTGGGCCTCTGCTCGGGGTGGGTGGCGGTACGGTGCCCCTGGGTTCCCCGGCACCCGCGGTGGCCAGTGTTGGCGACGCCTCGGTTGATGCTGGGCTCGAAGGGGGGGGTTCCGGACGTAGCGCGGGGTGCTGCTTACATGTGCTGGTCTGGCCCTCTGGGCTTGCACTTGAAGCAGGAAACGAAGGAAAAAATTTGGAAAGGGGAATTTGTGGAGATATTTTCTCTCCTGCCGCTGGAGGAAGCTCCTCCCGTGGCGGACAAGGACAGTAAGGAGTCGGAGAAGGATAGGGAGAAGTACCGTTTCCGCAAAATTCCCAAGACCTTTGGGAACTGGATTCGGGCGTTCTCTGTTTTAGCCAGCGTGGTTGGGGAGAAGTTTCCCCACAGGTGCTCCGCGCTGTTCTGTTACCAGGACATGATCTGGAATGCTTGTCGCACCTATGGGGGGCTGGGTTGGTGGAGATACGATGAGCAGTTTCGGCAGCGACTGGCAGTGCGTCCCTCGCTGTCATGGGATCAGATGGATATCGGCCTCTGGCTTTCCATCATGACTCGCCCTGCCCCTCAACAGAGTGCGTTTTCGTCCTTTCTTGGGGGGGCCGGTGGGGGCGCGCCTTCCTCCTCATCGGCCTCAGGTCCAAGGTCTGGCTGTTGTTGGAGGTTTAACGACAGTCACTGCAAATGGGGGTCTTCCTGCCGGTTTAAGCACGAGTGCTCCGGCTGCGGCGGAGCCCATTCCGCCGCTCGCTGTTTTAAGAGGGGTAAAACGGGTGAGAGGGGACATGGGAGCTAAGGGCGACGACTCCGGTTCTCATAAACGCGATGCGCCCGTGGCTCGACCTTTATAGGAATCGGGCCGCGGCGCGGATCCTGGTGGAGGGGTTTGAGCATGGGTTTTGGATCCCGTTCGCTGAACGCCCTCCGCTGCTCTCAGTACGCAACCTCAAGTCGGTGCAGGCTTTCCCTCAGGTGGTACGGGAAAAATTGGTTAAGGAGGTTTCAATGGGGAGGATGGCCGGCCCTTTCTCCTCCCCACCGATGGCTAATTTGCGGGTCTCTCCTTTGGGTGTGGTGCCTAAGAAGGATCCCGGGAAGTATCGTTTGATTCACCATTTGTCATACCCTCGAGGGGGTTCGGTGAATGACGACATTTCCGCTGAGCTTTGTAGGGTCTCCTATGTTTCCTTCGATGCAGCGGTTCGCATGGTTAGGGCGGCGGGCCCAGGGGCGTTGCTGGCTAAGGCGGATGTGGAATCCGCTTTCCGGCTGCTCCCGGTACATCCGGAGTGCCATCATCTTTTAGGGTGCACCTTTGAGGGTCAGTTTTTCGTGGACATGTGCCTCCCTATGGGCTGCTCGCTGTCCTGTTTCTATTTTGAGTGCTTTAGCACTTTTCTGGACTGGGTGGTGCGGAAGGAAGCCGGGGTCGCCTCCCTCCTGCACTACCTTGATGATTTCCTGTGTGTGGGTCCGGCGGGATCCCACGTCTGTGCCCTCCTGCTGCGGGTTCTCGGGGAAGTGTTTCAGCGCTTCGGGGTCCCGTTGGCTCACGACAAGACGGTGGGTCCGGTCACGTGTCTGAGCTTTCTGGGCATCGAAATTGATTCGATGGCTGGGGTATGTCGGCTGCCGCAGGATAAGGTGGTGGACCTGCGCCTGGCGGTGTCCCGGGCCCTGGGGCGGCGTAAGATACAGCTGCGCTGCCTGCAGTCTCTGCTCGGGAAGTTCAATTTTGCCTGTCGAATCCTGCCTATGGGGCGCATCTTTAATCGGCGCCTGGCGGCAGCGACGTCAGGGGTCGTTCACCCGCAGCATTTTATTCGGCTTACTCGGCCCTTGCGGGCTGACTTGGCCGTTTGGGATTCCTTTTTGGCCTCCTATAATGGCAGGTCCTACTGGCAGGCCCCGGAGGTTTCTAACGCAGACCTCCATTTGTTTACCGATGCGGTGGGCTCGGGTGGCTTTGGGGCCATTCTGGGCACGAAATGGTGCGCTGACTCTTGGCCGGTGGCCTGGCAGGAAACGGGGCTCACTCGAAACTTGGCGTTTCTGGAGCTCTTTCCTATCGTGGTGGCTCTGGAGGTGTGGGGTCCCATGTTGGTGGACAGACGGGTGGTCTTCCATTGTGATAACCTAGGTGTGGTGCAGGCGATCAACCAGCTGTCTGCTTCCTCTCCCCCCGTGGTTCGCCTGCTGCGGCGCCTAGTTCTGCGCTGTCTATAGCTGAATGTGTATTGTAGGGCGGTGCATATCCCGGGTGTTCGTAATGTGATGGCCGATGCTCTCTCTCGTTCACAGTGGGACGTGTTTCGGGCAGTGGCTCCGCAGGCCGAATTGGTGGGTGTCCCGTGTCCGACGGAGATGTGGTCCTTGGGTCTGACCGACTAATGGAGCTGGTCCGTGGGTCGGTGGCGGCGGCCACGTGGGACCGCTATAGCAAGGTCTGGAGGGAATGGGACGGGTGGGAGAGGTCCCAAGGGGGTTTCGGGGACTCCTCCGCTCGCCTGCAGGGTTTGGTTCTTCTCTTTAGGGATTGGGAGGCTGCGGGGTTGTCTCCCTCGGCCGTTTCGGCACGCTTAGCGGGACTCAGCTTCCTGTTTAAGTTGCGGGGTTGGGACGACGCTACCAAAGCATTCCTCATACGGCAGGCGCTAAAAGGTTTGAGGAGGGGGCAGGTGTCTACGCGAGACTCGAGGCGTCCTGTCTCGGGTACGCTCCTAACTGCTTTGTGTGAGGCGCTGCACAGGGTGTGCCATTCGGATTTTGAGGTTCGGCTTTTTCGCCTAGCCTTTTCCTTGGCATTCTTTGGGGCTATGCGGATTGGGGAGCTGGTGTGCCCCAGCCGGCGGCTAGTGGGGGGGGGTGCTGTTCAGGGATGTCTCATGTACCGCTGACCGGATCTCGTTCAGGATTCGCCGCTCTAAGACGGATGTCTTGGGGAGGGGTAAGTGGGTCCGATTGGGGTCCGTGCCGGGTTCCGGCATTTGTCCTGTTTGGTCCTTTGGGGAATATTGTGCTCTGCGCCCTTCCTCCGCGTTGCCACTACTGGTGCACGGGGATGGTAGTTTCCTTTCCCATTTCCAGTTTATTAGAGTTTTTCGTTTGGGGCTGGAGGCTGTGGGAGTGGATAGCAGGGAGTTTGGGGGCCATTCGTTCCGTATTGGGGCAGCTACTGAGGCCTCGAGGCTTGGCATGCCGGCGCAGGTAGTTCAAAGGATTGGTAGGTGGGACTCGAGACGTTATGTGTCCTATGTTCGTCCGACTGGTTTATTGACATGATTTATCTCCGCAGTTTCGTTTCCCCCACGGATCTGGATCATCGGACACTCCTATGTTTACTGGGCTGGGCAGCGTGCGGAAGTGCGGCCTAGAGGTACCGGGTTGGGTTTCACGCCTTCCGAAGCAGAGGTACGATGGCTCGGGGCACGGGGTATGAGGTGGTCCCGGCTCCTGCCCGAGTTGGCGCAGCTGTCCCATATCCTGGGGGTGCCGAGTGTCCTGGTGATCCACCTGGGGGGCAATGATCTGGGCGTGGTGCCCATTTGGGACTTGATTTCGGCGGTGAAGCGGGACCTAGCCCGCATTCTGAATTTCCCCGGGGTGCGCTTAGTGTGGTCTGAGGTCATTGCCCGTAACTACTGGCGTGGCGCCAGGAGCCAGAGTGCGATGGAGCGTTGCAGGCGCAAGTTAAACAGGCGGGTTTCCCAGTTTGTTTTGGGGGTTCGGGGGATCCCGGTCCGCCACAGGGTTTTTGAGCGGGAGGCGGCTCATTTTTTTCGGGGTGACGGGGTACACCTAACGGAGGTCGGGCTCGACCTTTTAAATCTCGCCCTTCAGGAAGCTGTGGAACAGGCCATGAGAGGTTTTGGTGGGGTTCCCCGCTGATTTAGGGGTAAAGCAGCGGGTCTGGTGGCGGGGGTATGTCCTTGCCAATCAAGTTTGAAGGGTTATGTCTAAGGATGGACTAAGTTTTTATGTTTTACAGGTCTCAACCTCCCCTGCTTAAAAGGTTAAACATTAGGTTGCCTGAGGTATCGTGCCCATCGAGCGTGGATAAGGTCGGCTGATGGCGGGCATTGGAAGGATTTTTATGACGAGGGGGGAGGTGAGAGGAAGTGGTGATTAGGAACCACTGGATGTTTTATTGGCAAGGACGGTTGGGTTTCTGCATAGCACGTTTTGTTATTATATGTATATATGTTAATTTATGATTATTTATTTCTAACAGAAGAGTTTAATAAAAAAAAGTTATGGATGTGTTATGCAGTAATTTATTTATGTTATAATAAATGCTGTGGCCTGTTCATCCATACTAAGTTGTCTGTCGTTATTGGGGGGTTTTATTGGGGTTATATATGTTATGTGGTATCGTAATTCCCCACTACGTACATACATGTGCCTGGCACACATGCAGTTGCAAGTGCACTGCACTCTCTGTGTTACCGTGCTCAGGGCAGGGTACAAAAATGTAGTATAGGATCCACAAAAATAATCACTGTAGTTTGCAGATTCAACACCAGAATTCTTTCCTAATCTGTCCCTCACAGCAGCAGCATCCTCTCCCTGAGTGTAACTGTAGATTTGTTACATGAGTCAGATAATATCAACAGTGCGTAAAAAAAAATATATATACAACAGTATACTCAAAACCATCAATTCGGATTATTAACCTGTATGGTCTGCCAGATATTCAGACTGTAAGAATAGTGTACCAGCAAGGAGGCTTACAATACACTGCCTCCCGTTGTCAGTCCTCAAAGTGTAAGTAAGGGCTGACAGGGTTTAGGTAAATTTGTATGTCAATGTGTGTCTGTGTATCTGTATATGTGTTGGTGTGTATGTATCTGTGAGTCTGCACCTGTGTATCTGTACAAGCAAAAACACCCCTGCATTCAAATATCAACAATACATACAGACACACCCCTACATTCAAAAGCAAACAGTACACACAAATACACCCCTACATTCACACACACATACTCCATTCAAAACATGCTTACAGTCAAACATACAAACACTGCTCAGGGCTAAGTACAACCCTGCAAGGATGGGAAAATGGTAGAAATTTTGTTCTAACACTTCCCACTTGGCATTATGTGAGATAACGGCATAGTGTATGAGCCAACATGAAGTATGTTCAATTTAGGAAAATTAATTTGATAGACTGAAACACATTTTGTAGTGCCTATTGTGCGCACTATAATTGTTACAGCAAAAAAATACAATAAATAAGAGAATTCCCTTAAAAATTCCTCTAATAGCAGGGATAGGCTAGGGTCCACAGATTGGGATGCAGACCTGTCCTTTTAAGTTGTCTGTCTGTTCTCCATTGCCACGAGAGCCCACAATGTTTCTTTAGGGTAATGTCTTCATCTCTACTGACTAAACAGGCAGACATCATCTCATTTTACTGCTTTTTACTGTAGGACTAAATTAACTCCACTGAGTGCTCCTGTCACCGTTTTAACTAAGGTGCTTTTAAGTCACAGCTGCAGGTGATAACGCTTTCAGCAAACAGACTCCCTCAATAAGGACAGATCATTCTTTTCAACAGCATTTCAATTTCTTTACACCATCAACCATTTTTCAGCAGGAGTAGTTTACTCTCCAGATCCAGCTCCACTGATCTGAAATTAAAATTGCTGATGGCACAGTTATTGACAATTGTACTGCTTAGTAACCCTTAAAATCATGTTTGGTGAATAACAAAGGAACATAGATAACATTTATATTGAATTTTGTAAATGGGATTATTTTGTAAATGGGATAATTTTGTGTGTGTGAAGGGGGATCATGAAACTTTCTAAATTACTGGTGGTTTATGTCAGGATAATGGATTTGGGATTTTATACCATGTGATGCTCTCCTCTCCTGCTGTGTCCTCAGGTTCGGCCAACATAGCAGGTGTACACACGCACGCACATGCATGCACACGAGTCTCTTGCACACTAAAGGGACAGTAGACCTTGTTACTTCTGGGCTAAGCACTCATATACCCCAGAAGTAAGCACTAATATATACCTCATATACCTGTGCACCAATTACCCTAATTACTTCCCTAGACTACCAACACACACTTAGGTCTATTTATACCTTCCACTGACATCACTTCCTTGCCCTGTTGTGGTCTTTGGAGCCAGAGAGTGCATTTGTATTGCTTTGGTTTTTCTGGTATCTGACTTCAGCTTTGTATCTCAATTATCCTTATTTCTGGAATTCTTGACCCTTGGCTTTGTACTACGTTTAATCTTCAGTCTCCAACACTGACCTTGTTCCATCTGTATATTCAACTTTTTTCTGTACACCTATATACATTAAGTCCCACCATTCTAAGGCCCGGTAATACATCTTTGTGTATAGGGAAATTATTCTATAGCTTGCATGCTAGTTTATAGGACCTTGATATACTATTACAATGGCATCTGTCAAGGGGTGGGATATACTAAGAAGCAAGTGAACAGACAGTTCTTGAATTTTATGTGTTGGAAGTAGGACAAATGGGAAAGCAATAAAATCCAAGTGACTTTGTCAAGGGCTAGACAACTGGGTAAGTGCTTCTCCAAAAGGCAAATCTTGTGGGATGTTCCTGGTATGCCAAAAGCGGTGCAAGGAAGGACAACCGGTGATCATAGGTGTGCGCAGCCTATTGCATAAGGGTGTGCACCCTAAAGCACAAACACATGCCACGTGTATATGTATGTGTGTATATTTATATATATATATATATATATATATATATACACATACATACATTGCTGTGTGTGGGAGGGTGCTGTGTGTGTGTGGGTGCTGTGTGTGAGGTTGCTGTGAGGGTGCTGGTAGTGTGCTGTTAGTGTGCTGTGTGTGAGGGTGCTGTGTGTGTGAGGGTGCTGTGAGGGTGCTGTGTGTGTGAGGGTGCTGTGTGTGTGTGTGTGTGTGTGTGAGGAGGGTGCTGTGTGTGTGTGTGTGAGGGGTGTGTGTGAGGGTGCTGGTAGTGTGTGTGTGTGTGAGGGTGCTGTGTGAGGGTGCTGGTAGTGTGTGTGTGTGTAAGGGTGCTGTGTGTGTGTGTGTAAGGTTGCTGCGGGAAGGTGATGTGTGTGTGTATGTAAGGGTGCTGTGTATGTGTGCTGTGTGTGTGTGTGTGAATTTGTTTGGAGGGATTGTGTGTGGAGGTAGAGGAACAGATTAGGAAACAGCCCCGGAGATC
>OW240912.1:415655934-415699004 GCA_933207985.1 Pelobates cultripes | reverse complement strand
TTTGCTCTCCCTCACCGGCCCATGGAGGCACACAGCGCTGGCCGCTAGGTTTAGTGTGTGTCCAGGCACACCCCGTGCGCATGCCTATATCGGTGATCTGACATGAGGTCGTGGGTGCCCAAGGCTCATTGATGCACAGAGGTAGGGAAGGCTGGCCCGATCACACAGATAGCTCCTGTTGCTCAAATTGCTGAGCAACTTAATGCTGATCATGATAGAAAGATGTCAGAACACACACACAGTTTGCTGTGCATGGAACTGCGTAGCAACATACTGGTCAGAGTGCCCATCATGACCCCTGACCACTGCTGAATGTGAAATAGGGACGTGAGTGTCAGAACTGGACCATGGGGCAATAGAAGAAAGATTGAAAAATAGAACAAGAAAGTGTAACTCTGAGGGAAACTAGTATTGATATATAAGATAAATTAAACATTTATCTATCTAATTACATTACCAACACTTTAAGTGCTCCTATAGTGTATCTTAGCAGGCTTGTGCTAAATATAATAAATAATAAATATAATAAATAATTGTGACGAAAGCATCTTCGTCACTGGGATTTGGAGAGGCCTGCTTGCCAGCCTCTTGCCCTGTAATTATGGCCCCTGGAATGTATTGCCCTTTAGAGGCTTTATTTGGGCATATTGGATTTTATTGATGTCATGATCTCTATATTGTTTAAATAACTGTACATATGTATATAATTGTTTCATATTCTAAGTTTACCTATAATTTTCACTTACCCAATTATCCACTCCTGTAGGGTATGGGATTAATTACATTGATGATGTTTTTTGAAATGAGACACGTCATGAATGACATCACCCAATCTTGTTTTCATTCTTTCACCCTCCAATGAATTTGTAGAAATGCATATTTAAAGAAGATGTTTTACACTGTTTAATTGTCTTGATAAAAGTCCGGTTGGACTGAAACGTCGACACGTATTTGAAGACTTGACGCTAAAATAAAAAGCACTATTTGAAATACTGAGTCCTGTGAGTGCTCACCATCAAGAAATCGTGTATACTTAGGTCGGAGATTGCACCAAGGCAATAAGACCGGGAGCAGTGAGTGCGGGACATGTGGAATTGTATATATATATAATTTTTGTAAATATTTTATTATATCTTGGGTTAGTGCTGGCCCATGGTCTTGTTTAGTGCACTTGGCTTATTGTGGGTTGAGTTATTTTAAGGGGACAGCTAATTTACACTGGTATACAGGCTGTACACTTACTACTTTACATTGTAGCAGAGTGTCATTTCTTCAGTGTTGTCACATGAAAGGATATATTAAAATATTTAAAAAAATGTGAGGGGTGTACTCACTTTTGTGAGATACTATATAGATATGTACACTGAACAAAACTACAAACACAACACTTTTATTTTTGGCCCATTTTTCATGAGCTGAACTCAAAGATCTAAGACTTTTTCTATGTACACAAAACAAAAGTGTTGCATTTATAATTTTGTTCAATGTACTTTTAAATATATTAAATATTATAAAATTATAGATTCATTCATTTGGCGCACTACTTTTTTCCTCTGTTGGCCACTTCTCACTTGCTCTGTGAATAAAATCAATGTTTAGTGACAATATTTTAGGCATCAATCATTTTTTTCACCATCAATTAACTCCTTTCTTTACAATGTACAGTTAGGAACCACATTCTATCCACAGTAAGCCAAGGGTGCTAAACTAGACCATGGGCCAGCACTAACCCAAGAGGTCCAGGCACTCCAGTATTCTGGGTCGAAACGTTGCTTGGTTATACATCTGAATGTTTCTTTACAGATACAGAATGCAGCTGAACCACCGATCAGACTAAATTTGGTGAATTGCAAATTTGCCAATTTGGTAACAGGGAATTCAAGTCTGGTACCTTTACAAAAATATTCTGGCTTCACAACTGTGTCTTATGTTAATGTGTGCTTCATCTTTTAGCTCAGCATATTGATCCTATAGAACTGATTTAATATGAGTTGCATGGTTAGGGTAGAAGGTTTATGAGGTGAAAATGTTAATTAAACACAATATACAATTGTAACAAAATCCCATAATTTTGCCTAAATCAGGAATTTTTTATAAATATTATAGTTATAAAGCTAGTTTGAAGTTAAGTGCACAGTATTTTCTAGGTATCTTTTGGGAAATAAATTCCTTTGAGTTCTCATTAATTAGCAGATATTCTCTCACCTGAAAGTAACTTATTATGACATATTGCTGTCTCAAGAAATCTCCCTCTTTTATTACGTACCGGATTATGAATGCCGTTTATAAGACGGCACTCGACACCCACCCAAGATCTGCATGGATACATATAACTTTAACAGTGATAGCAAAACAAGTAAGTAGGTTTTTCCAATACTAATGACCAAATAACTAAAAATATGTTAGAGCTTTGTAGACTATTATTGGTGGTATAGTTGTCCTGATATTATTGTCACAGTTATTATCTAATCAGAAAGTATTTTGCATCTGCTGAAACTTTTAAATTCTTTTAAATCTTATTTATTTATTTTTTTAATCACAATTCAATTTAAAAATATCCCTCTACAAACTCAAGATTCTTACAGTCAAAGGGCATCTGACACTTCTCTTCATTTTACTCCATTGAATAGAACACTGGAATTCACTTATAACTTATATCTTTGTTGAGTTGCTCAGTTCCCTTTCAAATTCATATTAACGATGTATACAGTTACATCATGATCCAGCTCAGAAAAGGCAAAGCCAGCAAACGAGGATACGAAAAACGGTTTAATTTCTTTTCTCTTCTGAATTCTTTGTCTCTGCTGACAGCCAGGTGTGACAGAGCTTCTAACAATGATTGGCAGGGAGCTAAGATGTAGGCATCTAGTTGCAGGATAAAGAGGTGTGGATTTAATTTTATTTGTCACACCTCCCAAATACATGTTTGTTAACTACAGGGATAGGTAAAAAGTTCTAAGAAGAACTAAGACACTGTGCAGAATCCTCAGACTCCCAGGACTCTGTTCATGGTTGCCATGAGAAATTTAGGGTTCCTTACATAGCTCAAGGCCTGAGTCAGTTAGACAGTGGCCTTGGGCTCTCACTTGGTAAAGTAGACTGCAGTGTGTGCGTGTAAGGAATGCAGAGTATAATGGATGCCGTGTCTGTGTGTATGTTGGATGTGGTGTGTGTGCGTATGTAGTGAATGCAGTTTCTGTGTGTGTAAAGGATGCAGGGTGATTGTTTATTGGATGCAGTGTGTGTAAGAGATGCAGTGTGAATGTAGTGGATACAGTGTGTGTAGTGATGCAGTGTGTGTGTGTAAGAGATGCAGTGTGAATATAGTGGATACAGTGTGTGTAGTGAATGCAGTGTGTATGTAGTAGATGAAGTGTGTTTGTATAGGGATTGAAGTATGTGGGTATGTGAGGGATATAGTGCATGTGTTTAGTGGATATGGTGTGTTTATAGAGGAGGAAGTCTGCGTAAGGGATGCAGTGCGTTTGTATAGTGGGTGCAGTGTGTATGTAAGGGATGCAGGTTGTGTACAGTGGATACAGTGTGTGTGTATATAGTGAATGTAGTGTGTGTAAGGGATGCAGTGTGTGTAAGGGATGCAGTGTGTATAAAGGATACAGAGTTTGTGTAAGGGACGCAGTGTGTGTGTATGTAAGGGATGCAGTGTGTTTGTATAGTGCGTGGAGTGTGTGTGTGTAAGGGATGCTGAGTGTGTATAGTGGATACAGTGTGTGTGTATATAGTGGATGTAGTGTGTGTAAAGGATGCAATGTGAGAGTGTATGGGATGCAGTGTGTGTGTGTAATGGATGCTGTGTGTGTAATGGATGCTGTGTGTGTATATAGTGGATGTAGTGTGTGTAAAGGATGCAGTGTAAGAGTGTAAGGTATGCAGTGTGTGTAAGGAATACTGTTGCAGTATGGGTGTATAGCGCATGCAGTGTTTAGTGGATGCAGTGTGTGTAAGGGATGCAGTTGCAGTGTATAAGGTGAGGATGAGAGATTAACAGTTTATATACGTTGGTTGCTGAAACAAATCTCTACCAGGCCAGGAGCAACCATTGGCCAAATGCCCTGAGAGCTACTTTGAACATGGGCAGAATGCCAGCTTGGGAAATCCTGTGATTTTACATGCAAATAGAACTGAAACCAGATAACGGACAAAACGTCGCCATAGAAATAAAGGCTCCCACTCAAGGAGATCCAAGTAAAAATAATAATGGAACAAGCATGAAAAGCAACAAAGCACACACTAGCAGGTTAGGTGACGTTAAATTGTTTTACATAAAAAAAAAACAACCACTTTCCTAGCAGTTAAACCATGCAGATGCGCCTTCTGTACATATGCTATTCATATGGTAATACTGTTAATCAATCAAAAAAACAAATGAAGTTCTGTTACCTACACATTCTGAAACCACATTACTTGCCACAAGGAATGCACATGGAAAGATGGAGTAAGTGGAAGAGTCACTAGGATAGACTTGATCAGCATAGCTGGTACAGAACCTGAGATATATTAGGACAAATATAACAAGGAAATACAAAATCTACATGGGAATAAGAACAAAACTAATGAAAGAAGGATTAAATAAGTAAAGAATAAGCTTTCTATAGGAGGATACAAAAAGCTGTGATTGAAAAACATAATACAAATCAACATCCACAAATATCAATAACTAATAAGCCAACACTACCCAGTGTTATAATAGCTTACAATAGCTAATTTAAGCATAAAATATACAAATCTACAGACTATGTATCACCCAGAGGACTAAAAAAAAGCATAATTTATGTATCTCAAGTCCATGTCATTTCCAATCAATAAATACATTTTGTCAACACTATTACATAAAACAATATTACAGACTTATAAAAATAGTGTGACGAACTGAGCCTTACCACGTGTTCTTGGAGGGGCCTGTTTGCCAGCCTCTTGCCTCAGGACTATGGGCCATGCACAAAGGCTCATGAAAGACCGTGCCTTTTTGCTATTATGTTCAGAAGATTGCATTCCCCTCCTATTCTAATATTGTCCCGTTCGACTACGGAACAACTGCACAAACCAGGGACCACCCAGGAGCTTGTTAACAGCTATTAACACCTTGGAATGGTTCTCACCGCAGTGTTCTAATTGTTTGTCTGGGTGGCTGCAATTCCTATGGACAACCACGAGGTGGTGGCCATCTTGGTCGCATGAACACTGCAGAGGTGTTTGGGCATGAATCTCATGGAACTAAAATCGGACAAAGAAACTCCCGAACACCGCTGGACTTCCATCATCGCCTGTGTTCAGTTCTATACAATTTAGAAGGGCACTGTTCGGTGAAATCGTTCGTCTGGACGAGGGGAACAAGCTCCAGGGTAAGGCTACTGACTCTTTTCAGTAGTTTGTTCATTTTTAAACTATTGAACTACACTGACCGCAAGCCCTGATACTCTGGAACTGTTTTTGGTATGGGACCGTGAATTCGTTCGGTCGGTCAACGCATGTAAAAATGTGTGTTTTTGTGTTTGGAGATAATTGAGTTTAGTATAGTGCTTGACTCAATTATCTCCCAGGCATAGGGGAGGGATTGACCTATTTTGTATGGGAGTGTCCTCGACCTGAGAGCCAATGTGATTGTGTATTTGTTTCTACTGTGGTTTACTCTCAGGTCCAGGGGGGAGTGCCCCTTGCATGGGGACTGCCATAAAAGGCCAGTTGTGGCTACCATTACCCTTCATGAAGTCTAGGCTCATGTTTGGTTGATTGGAGAGCTATATTCACTCTGGGGATTGCTATAATCACTATACTCTCTTGGATCACAATACTTGCTCTTATAAGAGCTTTTCCTGCTTCGCTCCCTGGTCTAGGAGAGGTCTACCCACTGGAAGCTGGATCCTGGTCTTGGGTCCAGGGTGGGTGGAGGACAGTGAGACCCCAACCAAGCTGCAGCGGTTTGTTGGGTTTACGGTGGCTATAGTGTTCAAGTGCAGTGATTATGGTGCTTGCAAGTACTATGAAGCAGTGATTGATGGAGGTACCCATTCAGGGTGCCAGGCGGTCAGTCACAGGAAGTATGTACAAATAATTACCTTAAAGAAACAAGGCAATATAGCACTATGGGGAATTTTGTGGGTTTTTTAATACTAAAAATAAAAGAATAATAGAAAAGGCATAGAAGATGATGATTGAACATTAACAATGTGTTCTTCTTGTTTATCCCTAGTAACATTTGGAGCCATTCTGGCATGAGAGAATGGTGATGGAGAATGAATCAGCCGTTTCTGAGTTTGTACTTGTTGGATTTCCTGGACTCCCACCGAGATTACATAATCTAGTTTCTATGATAGCATTTTTTATCTTTAACATATCATTGTATGCAAATGGAATAGTAATAGTTGTGATCATTAATAATGTACACCTACACAAGCCAATGTATGTAATCATTGCAAACCTTGCTCTCTCCGATCTTCTTATGGACATTATAACTTTACCCAAAATCCTTGCCAAGTTTTGGTTTGGTGACAATTCTATCTCCTTTCATGCTTGCTTCCTCCAAATGTTTTTTGTCCATTACTTGTCTTCTCTTGATTCCTTCATTATAATGCTGATGGCAATCGATCGCTATGTTGCCATTTGTAAACCTCTGAGATATTTCTCCATAATTAGCAATGGTCTGATGGCTAATATATGCTGTCTGTTTTGGTTTACCGCAGCTATTATTGGAATGTCCATTACTGTTTTGGGAGCAAGGCTTCCCTTTTGTGGACCCAACAAAGTCAAGAGCTATTTCTGTAGCCTGACACCAGTTGCTGTTTTGGCTTGTGCAGATTCAGCACCTAACAGAAGAAATGGTTTTATTATTGCCATGTTTGTGCACCTTGTCCCATTATCTTTTATTATATTCTCATACATTATGATAATCAAGACAATTCGCTCAAAAACAGGCTCAGAAACGTGGCAGAAGGCTTTTTACACATGTGCCACACATTTGTTTGTCGTTGGAATGTATTATGTCCCTCGACTCATGGTTTACACCTATAACCAAGTCCAGTTAATACCCAATGCTGATTTGAATGTGCTACTTATTTGTCTTTACACATTTGTGCCACATTTTGCCAGTCCTATTGTATATTGCCTCAGAACTCAGGAAATTACGCAAACTCTGGTTAAAGCATTTAAGAAGAAGTTTAATTCATAGATCAAATTAAAATTGAGTTCTTCAAAACTGCATTAATAAAAGTGACACTTGAACATCTGTGGTCAAACATATACTTAAGAAAACTGGTCTGAGCAAGACATATTTATTAACGCCATGCAATTACAGTGGTACCTCGGTTTACAAACGCCTCGGTTAACATAATTTTCGGTTTACAAATGAAAATCCATTGAAAAGACTCTGTGGGTAGCACGTGGCGTAGTGTGGAGCTGTTGGAATGGCTTTTGCATCGAGTTTTGGAGCCATTCTGAAATTTGTTTGCAGTGGTTTTGGAACTTTTTGGAACTTTTTTGGTGCATTTCTCAAGCTGTGGAAAGGTAGGGAGCTGAGCTTTGTTGTTTGCATGCCTTTTACTGTGTGTTCTGCATTGTGGGTTGGTTTCCATGCCAGCTCATTTTTACTTTTTTCTAACCTCAGAACAGATTAATTGGTTTTCAATTCATTCCTATGGGAAACCGCGTTTCGGTTTACACATTTTTTGCAATAAGAAACGTCCCAGAGAACACATTCAATTTGTAAACCAAGGTACCACTGTATATGTAATAAACACCTGTATTGAGATTGATGGATAAACTGTTATATTCATTGATGGTACATAAAAAAGTGGAAAAACAACGGTGTATGGCGTCCTGGATTATAGACATTGCTTCTTCTAAAAAAAAAGGAGAGACAAGTGCCAATTTGTCTGTTATTTATATATTCTATAGGCACACCGTATTAATTTTGATTAATTTATTCTAATATACACCACCTTTACGTTATTACATAACCAACAGAGTAGTTACAAATACTCTATGTTTAATTATGCAAAATACAGGGAGTGCAGAATTATTAGGCAAGTTGTATTTTTGAGGATTAATTTTATTATTGAACAACAACCATGTTCTCAATGAACCCAAAAAACTCATTAATATCAAAGCTGAATATTTTTGGAAGTAGTTTTTAGTTTGTTTTTAGTTTTAGCTATGTTAGGGGGATATCTGTGTGTGCAGGTGACTATTACTGTGCATAATTATTAGGCAACTTAACAAAAAACAAATATATACCCATTTCAATTATTTATTATTACCAGTGAAACCAATATAACATCTCAACATTCACAAATATACATTTCTGACATTCAAAAACAAAACAAAAACAAATCAGTGACCAATATAGCCACCTTTCTTTGCAAGGACACTCAAAAGCCTGCCATCCATGGATTCTGTCAGTGTTTTGATCTGTTCACCATCAACATTGCGTGCAGCAGCAACCACAGCCTCCCAGACACTGTTCAGAGAGGTGTACTGTTTTCCCTCCTTGTAAATCTCACATTTGATGATGGACCACAGGTTCTCAATGGGGTTCAGATCAGGTGAACAAGGAGGCCATGTCATTAGATTTTCTTCTTTTATACCCTTTCTTGCCAGCCACGCTGTGGAGTACTTGGACGCGTGTGATGGAGCATTGTCCTGCATGAAAATCATGTTTTTCTTGAAGGATGCAGACTTCTTCCTGTACCACTGCTTGAAGAAGGTGTCTTCCAGGAACTGGCAGTAGGACTGGGAGTTGAGCTTGACTCCATCCTCAACCCGAAAAGGCCCCACAAGCTCATCTTTGATGATACCAGCCCAAACCAGTACTCCACCTCCACCTTGCTGGCGTCTGAGTCGGACTGGAGCTCTCTGCCCTTTACCAATCCAGCCACGGGCCCATCCATCTGGCCCATCAAGACTCACTCTCATTTCATCAGTCCATAAAACCTTAGAAAAATCAGTCTTGAGATATTTCTTGGCCCAGTCTTGACGTTTCAGCTTGTGTGTCTTGTTCAGTGGTGGTCGTCTTTCAGCCTTTCTTACCTTGGCCATGTCTCTGAGTATTGCACACCTTGTGCTTTTGGGCACTCCAGTGATGTTGCAGCTCTGAAATATGGCCAAACTGGTGGCAAGTGGCATCGTGGCAGCTGCACGCTTGACTTTTCTCAGTTCATGGGCAGTTATTTTGCGCTTTGGTTTTTCCACACGCTTCTTGCGACCCTGTTGACTATTTTGAATGAAAAGCTTGATTGTTCGATGATCACGCTTCAGAAGCTTTGCAATTTTAAGAGTGCTGCATCCCTCTGCAAGATATCTCACTATTTTTGACTTTTCTGAGCCTGTCAAGTCCTTCTTTTGACCCATTTTGCCAAAGGAAAGGAAGTTGCCTAATAATTATGCACACCTGATATAGGGTGTTGATGTCATTAGACCACACCCTTCTCATTACAGAGATGCACATCACCTAATATGCTTAATTGGTAGTAGGCTTTCGAGCCTATACAGCTTGGAGTAAGACAACATGCATAAAGAGGATGATGTGGTCAAAATACTCATTTGCCTAATAATTCTGCACTCCCTGTATTGTATGTGTAATATGAAGTGTGTTCTTAGCTACAATAAAAAAGTATTTGATTTCTCCTCAGTGATACCAAGTGTTAACACCTCCCTCAATAAACACACCAATTGCTTTCAAGAGAATTCGGTGGTCCTTTGCCTTTGTCACAGAAAATGTTTAAACAGATAAAATACAGGACTATTCCCACTGCTTCTCCTCTGCCCCAGGTTCATTTGAGCTTGTGTTGGACGTAAACAAAACCTATGTAGTTATTTACTAAAGTGAGACTTCCAAGAGAATTTCAAATTCTCTAGGTCTATCCTTTCAGTTTGGCTACTTTGGACTTAACCCCTTAAGGATGGTGGGCGTTCTATGCTGCCCTCCATAAGCCAGGCTTTAAAGCCAGAGAAAGATTTAGCACCTAGAGTAGGACCTGCCAAGAATGGGGTACATCGATGTTGTGACAGGCTTATGTAATGTATGATCATAGGTATTTGAAAGGTTATTAAGGTATAATTTTCAAGAATTCATTGAGAAGAATGTGGTTATCAGCAAATATTATCATGGGTTTCTAAAACACAGGTCATGTCAAACTGACTTAATTGCATTCTACGAAGAAGTAAGTAGAAGTATAGATCAGGGTGTTGCAGTGAATGTGATCTATTTGGATTTTGCCTTTTGGCATTTAATATGGTTCCTCACAATAGATTAGTGTTCAAACTCAAAGACATTTGTCTAGATGGAGATTCTTGTTCTTGGGTAGAACATTGGCTTAAAGATAGAATACAGAGAGTTGTCATTAATGTTAAATTTTAAAACTGGACAGAGGTGGCAAGTAGTGTCCCTCAGAATTCTGTTCTGGGACTCCTTCTATTTAACATGTTTATAAATAATCTTGAAAAAAGCATTGAAAGTCATGTTTCAGTGTTTGCAGATGACACAAAACTCTGTAAAGTAGTACAATGTGAGCAAGATATTCATTTGCTGCAGAGGGATTTAGATAGACTGGGGGACTGGGCACTCAAATGGCAGATGAAATTTAATGTTGAAAAATGCAAAGTTATGCACTTCGGGGTAAAGAATCCACAAGCAACTTATACCCTAAATGGTAGTGAACTAGGGATAACAACACACAAGAAGATATGAATAAAAGATTAGGGAAACAAAGTATAACTTGTGATGCTACTATCACCTAGTGTGAATCACTCTAACACACCAAAAATCAGTATAGTGCAAAAAACAGAATTGTGGTGAGAGCACTCAATACATGCAAATAGAATATTTTACCAGAACTTGCTTGGATATTATATCTAGAATGGCAAAACACAAAAAACAAAAATCCATAGAGTAATATTGTTTTAAATATGTGCAAATGCCTTTATGTGACTGGTTAAACTCACATGCTTCTGAGTCACTTAAAAAAGCTGACTCAGACTAAAAGCTTGAACGGAGATGAAACCTTTAAATCAGGACGTCCTGTATGGATATCGGTGAATCCGCGCTGGAAGTAATCTGTGGAATGACTCCAGAAGGCAGGATCCAAAATAACTTCATTTTATTAATTTAAAGTAAAATAAAAATATAATTTAATCCAAAAACAGGTAATATGTCCATAAGGTGTACCACGACGCGTTTCGGCCTCAAAGCCTTTCTCAAGTGGTGTAATTTCTTCATCTCCGATATTTCTATTTATATCCTAAAATGTTTGGCGCCCTTCTCCGGCATCGTCTGTGTCTTTCGCTTTCATCATCACCTGCAGCCCGACGGCTTCACTGCGTCATGACGTCATTCGGGCGCCGGAACCGGAAGTTTCACGGGCGCCATCTTGAAAAGTCCTTTTGCATTAAAAATGCCAGTCTTTCACATATTTATATTACTATCACATATACAGGGAGTGCAGAATTATTAGGCAAATGAGTATTTTGACCACATCATCCTCTTTATGCATGTTGTCTTACTCCAAGCTGTATAGTCTCGAAAGCCTACTACCAATTAAGCATATTAGGTGATGTGCATCTCTGTAATGAGAAGGGGGTGTGGTCTAATGACATCAACACCCTATATCAGGTGTGCATAATTATTAGGCAACTTCCTTTCCTTTGGCAAAATGGGTCAAAAGAAGGACTTGACAGGCTCAGAAAAGTCAAAAATAGTGAGATATCTTGCAGAGGGATGCAGCACTCTTAAAATTGCAAAGCTTCTGAAGCGTGATCATCGAACAATCAAGCTTTTCATTCAAAATAGTCAACAGGGTCGCAAGAAGCGTGTGGAAAAACCAAGGCGCAAAATAACTGCCCATGAACTGAGAAAAGTCAAGCGTGCAGCTGCCACGATGCCACTTGCCACCAGTTTGGCCATATTTCAGAGCTGCAACATCACTGGAGTGCCCAAAAGCACAAGGTGTGCAATACTCAGAGACATAGCCAAGGTAAGAAAGGCTGAAAGACGACCACCACTGAACAAGACACACAAGCTGAAACGTCAAGACTGGGCCAAGAAATATCTCAAGACTGATTTTTCTAAGGTTTATGGACTGATGAAATGAGAGTGAGTCTTGATGGGCCAGATGGATGGGCCCGTGGCTGGATTGGTAAAGGGCAGAGAGCTCCAGTCCGACTCAGACGCCAGCAAGGTGGAGGTGGAGTACTGGTTTGGGCTGGTATCATCAAGATGAGCTTGTGGGGCCTTTTCGGGTTGAGGATGGAGTCAAGCTCAACTCCCAGTCCTACTGCCAGTTCCTGGAAGACACCTTCTTCAAGCAGTGGTACAGGAAGAAGTCTACATCCTTCAAGAAAAACATGATTTTCATGCAGGACAATGCTCCATCACACGCGTCCAAGTACTCCACAGCGTGGCTGGCAAGAAAGGGTATAAAAGAAGAAAATCTAATGACATAGCCTCCTTGTTCACCTGATCTGAACCCCATTGAGAACCTGTGGTCCATCATCAAATGTGAGATTTACAAGGAGGGAAAACAGTGCACCTCTCTGAACAGTGTCTGGGAGGCTGTGGTTGCTGCTGCACGCAATGTTGATGGTGAACAGATCAAAACACTGACAGAATCCATGGATGGCAGGCTTTTGAGTGTCCTTGCAAAGAAAGGTGGCTATATTGGTCACTGATTTGTTTTTGTTTTGTTTTGAATGTCAGAAATGTATATTTGTGAATGTTGAGATGTTATATTGGTTTCACTGGTAATAATAAATAATTGAAATGGGTATATATTTGTTTTTTGTTAAGTTGCCTAATAATTATGCACAGTAGTAGTCACCTGCACACACAGATATCCCCCTAACATAGCTATAACTAAAAACAAACTAAAAACTACTTCCAAAAATATTCAGCTTTGATATTAATGAGTTTTTTGGGTTCATTGAGAACATGGTTGTTGTTCAATAATAAAATTAATCCTCAAAAATACAACTTGCCTAATAATTCTGCACTCCCTGTATGCGTTCTGTGTTTATACTAAAAACCTCTCAAAGCTACTAAAGAAAGGGAAAATAAGGGGGGGGGGAATAACACAATTTAAAAATAAGATTAATACTTAAAATCTATACATTAAAAATACCTCTCAAAGCTACTAAAAAAGAGAAAAATAAAAAGAGGGAATAACACAATTTAAAAATAAAATTAATACTTAAAATCTATTTAATAAAATATATTAAAAATACAGATAAAATTACCATATAAAAAACAGATGATTATATATATGAATTAATTTCAAAATCTACATTAAGACCATGTGGGGACAAAGATTCTATATTAAAAATCCATTTTATTTCCATTTTACTGAGGAGACTCTCTATATCTCCTCCTCTCCAATATATTTTCACAGCCTCTATTCCTATTAATTCAATACCACTAGTATTGCCCCCGTGGACTTCCGAAAAATGTTTCGATACATTGTGTAGGGTAAATTTTCTGTTTATATTATAAATATGTAACCTAATTCTTATTTTAAATGTTCTAGATGTTTTCCCAATGTACTGAAAACCACAGGGGCAAACTATCATATAAATTACATTTTTAGAATTACACGTTACAAAGGATTTTATATCATACGTTTTTTTGCTCTGAAAGGAAGTAAAATTTACCACTTTCTTATTTTTATTTTTTCTTAAAGTGCAACCTCTACATTTTCCACAATAATAAAAACATTTTTCCTTTTTGAACATAGATAAAATTTGTGCATTTTTCTCCTTATCTATAAAACTTGAAGTTAAAACTTGTTTAATATTTTTTGCCCCTCTAAAAATCACTTTAGATTTAGTCCCTAAATATTGTTGTATATCTTGGTCTTGTTCTAAAATGTACCAATTCTTTTTCATTATCTTTTGTAATTGGTTACTATTGGAACTATAATTAAAAATAACAGGTACAATCTTATTATTGTCTTTTTGTTCCTTTGTCTTATGTTTCAAAATATTTTCTCTTAATTCTTGTCCAACTTCATTCCTTAAACTGATTAAGGAATCTTGATTATAACCTTTTTCTATCAATTGGTTCATTAACACTTCTGTTTGTTCTTTATACTGTTGAGGTTCTGTGCAATTACGCGTTATTCTTAAAAATTGTCCCTTTGGTATATTAGTTAACCACGGTCTAAAATGGCAACTCTTTAAATTAATAAAACTATTTACATCTACAGTCTTAAAAAAAGTTTTGCTTTTAATCTCATTATCTTCTACATAAATACATAAATCTAAAAAATTGACCGTTTGAGTACTATTTTCACAGGTTAGGTTTATATTCCAATTGTTTTGATTCAAATTCTTTAAAAAGCTTAAAAGGGAATCTTGTGTTCCCCTCCATATTATGAAGATGTCATCTGTATACCTTTTATAGAGGACCAGATTTGCCCCAAGTTCTGGCTTAGAGAAGATCTCAAGTTCCTCCCAATGTGCCATAAATAAATAAGCAAAGCTCGGGGCAAATCTAGTCCCCATAGCTGTTCCCTTAGTCTGTAGATAAAAAATATTCTCAAACCAAAAAAAGTTATTAAAAAGAATCAATTGGATACCTTCTATAATAAAATCAATCGCCTAGGAGTTTGAGGGTTTTGCACAGTATCTAGCTGTTCCTAGAACTGTTCCTAGAACTGCACTCTTCTGGACACCGATTCCAGGTGGGACATCTGAGATCGTTGTCCAGAGGAGTGCATATATATATATATATATATATATATATATATACACACTGATGTACATTCTGATACACACATACTGTAAGTGTCTCTGTATATCTGTGTGTATGTGTTTTTGTAACTGTGTCTGGAATGTGTTTCTCTGCATCTAGTAACGTATGTGTGTAGGGGTGCTGCTTGTGGATTTTATGTGTTTATGGTGAGGCTGTGTTGCGTGTGAGGGTGACTGCATGTGGGGCATATGTATGTGGGTTCTTCTGTGTTTATGAAGGAAACTGAGACTGGGTGACTTAGGCAATGCGACTGTGAAACAGTAAGTGTGGTGAGGCAACTGTGCAATTGTGAGTGTGAGAGACAAGGGAAGACTAAAAATTCACAGGGCTTCTGGACAATGACTGGTCAAGGACCTTGTGCTGCAAGGGTGCTGCAAAGGTTTTTGGCTACACGGCAAAGCTACATTTTGCCCCCACTCCTTCACACTCTTCTTGTATAGAAGTGTAATAGTGGCTTTAACAATTTAATAATTAATAATTAATATTTTAAAAAATGTTCATTACCCACTCTCTGTTGATACCTTTCAGGAGGCAGGACATTCTAATCCCTGGTGGTCCAACATGTGCAGACCATGACTAGCTATCTCACAAGCTCCAGCATATACTGTGTTAGAGCATTGATGTAATAACTCATGGCACTGCTCTGTTTAGTCGGAGCTCAGGAGACAGCATAGGTGAAGACAAGAAGATGCATTAGAGGAGCAGACTTCATTGAGATGCCCTGCACACAAAGGGAAGATGGGCATGCTGCTGGGGTCTCTCTCGGTGTCAGTGACTTAGTCAGTCCATCGCTGTTGATAGAGTTAGAAACCAGTTATAAACCAGTTGGAAACCTGTCTTAAACTAGTTGGAACCAAGTCGTTAAGTATTAATTTTTGTTCTCTCTAGCAAACTGAAATTCTACATAAATTATTCACTTGGCCAGGTGTACTCCAACTGGGTAAGGCAGACGATCAGGATCCAATGTATAGAAGTGGTATAGAATGAATTAATCTCCAAAGGGCCTCACTGCAGGGCCAGGGCTACCATAAGGCGGCACAAGCAGACACCTTAGGGCACACAGGACCGGGGAGCGCGATCCTTGTGTGACCGGCAGTAGAGCTCCTGCCAGTCACTGCATGAAGCGTGGCCAATCATGCAGACCGCGGTCTACCTGGTCTAACAGAAAGTGCAACAAATTGCTTCCTGTCAGAATGGGAGAGAAAATAGAATCCCTCCACCGCACTCAACCACACCCATGGAGGGAGATGAACAAATGAAAGGTACAAGCAGGAGGGGAGTGGGGCCAAGAAAGGTTACAGGAGGGGAGGGAGGGAGCAAGAAGATACGGGGAGGGGGGCACAAGAGTTACATGATTATAAGAGTTACAGGAGGGGAGGGGGGGCAACAATAAGAGATACATGAGGGAGGTAAAAAGTACAGGAGGGGAGGGGGCCAATAAAAAGATACAGGAGGGGAGGGGGGATAATAAAAGGTATAGGGGTGGGGGACATTGAAAGGTGCAGGACTGCTGGGGGGCACAAAGAGACACACAGAGGGGGCACAAAGAAAAACTCAGAGAGGATACGTGGGGACAAATAGACACACAGCGGGGCACAGGGGGGATAACGAGACATACAAAGGAGCTGGGGGGAGAAAGGGGCACAAATGAGCTGGGGGGAGAAAGAGATGTACAATGGGGTTGGGCGAGGAGAAAGATAGGGCATAAAACACTAAAGGGGGTAAGAAATTCAAAAGGAGGGTTACATGACACAGGTGAAGATGCATTTTTATTTGGAGGGTGAGGCAAAATGCATCTTCGCCTGTGTAGTCAAAAATCCTTGCACCGGCCCTGCCTTACTGTAAGTTAGACATTTCCAAATCCCCAAATTTAAGACAGGAGTATTTTTAAGTTTAAGAACTTGTTTATTTTGGGGGAGCTGGATTTTGCACATTCAAAGGATGTGAGCTACAGCGAGATGTCAGTAAGACAATTTTCATAATTCTGGCTCAGTATAATTCATTTAAAATGAAGTAATCAAAATTTTAGTGGAAATACAATCTGTAGGCTTTAATTCATTGGGTTAAAAAAATATTGTATAAACCATTGGAAAATGTAGTGCTTTTTATACATAGCCCCCTATTTTCCAAAGCTCAAAAATAACACACTAACACACTGACCCATACACACACACTACACATTCTCTGACACACACACACACAGTTCAGATTACCTGCAGCTGACTGTCCCAAGCTCACTCTGTCCTTTATAGCAAAAACTTTGAATCCCGGCAGTGATGAGTTGTGAGTACTGTTTGGAGCAGTTCGATGCTGCTGCTCTTCACACCTCTCTGTGAGCTGCAGCCAGGCCCAGTTATAACATACCGGTACGCCGACTGGAAGTACACTACCTGCCTGGCACCAACTCCCCTCAATGCAGCCCTAAAAAAACCCAAAAAAAACCTTTCTATCTGACACCCAGAATGCATGTCCCGGGCGTTGGGCGATATAAATTCCACATTCCACAAACTGCTTAATAGATAATTGCAATATATGATGATTACATACATACATACATACATACATGCATACATAAACTACTTAATACATTCACAAACTGTGCAGTAGAGACATACACACTGCATACATTGCACAGACTATTCTACTGCTTCTAAAATGCAACCTATTGACAGTGCTAAATTCAGAGCACTCTCTGACATAGATACCCACACATTCGTAAAACCATACAAATTCCGATCTTAAAGCAGCTATATATTTTGCTTTACCTTACCTGGGCGGTTGCCTACTGTTCATCCCTCCCACCACGCCCTTCTTTATTTACAGGCTTACGTACATTGGTTTCGGAGCACCACAACAAACTTGCTTATATCACGGCTTTTGTCCCTGTTCACAAATATATATGTTTGCAAACAGTGCATAAGATGGTGTTAGAAGGGGTAGAGTTAGAAAAGAAATTAATAACTTAGATTAAGAATGCATGAATTCACATCCAAAATATGAGAGTTGAGAAAATTCTGTTAGTCTAATAAAAAAGGTGTTACAAGATACAAATTGTCTCTGTTATATTACATCTGCATCACTGAACTAACATGAATATAATTTCTACTCTCTTTCTCTCTCTCTCTCACCCTCTCTATATGTAAAAGGCCATAGGCCTGAATTTGTGGGAGGAGTTTTGCCTATATAAACTCTACCGCCTGCGTACCTATGCCGTTTCCTGTGTGAGTGAGAGGTTGCCACGACAACCAGCACTTCAATTCCGGTCTTTCCTGACAAATTGCACTGCTCCAGCTCAAAGTTCTGGACTTCTCCGTCTCTGACCCGGTTCCAGTAGCACAAGACGCCGGCTTCTGCCCATGAGACCCGGCACGCATGTACTCGTAGGAACATCCTTTCGCAGTCTTCCCACGTTTGGGCCTACCAAACGTGGGGATTGAATCCCGTTGTTCGTATACACTTCGTATAATTAATCCTGGGATTCTTACTTATGTTCACGTATTTTGCCTGTTCCCATACAGCCCGCTCATTCACTTACTTTGTTCATTTGTTTCATTCAAGCCGTATGTTTGTGTACTTTCCCGTTCGTACGTCGATTGAATCATATGCTTATTCACTTAATTCTTAGACTACTTAGACGCTGACACTCAATCTTTCATTTTCAGCTGTTCGGTTGGTCATTCTCATAAATTTATGGTTTGCATGTTTGTTTAATTCATGAGGCTTCATACAGTTTAACTGTTAGGGTTAGCATTTCCTAAATGTCACTTAATTCTTGTAGGCATCTCTGTTCGGTTTTCCCTGCACGTATTAAGGGATTTTAGTTCCTTAGACCTAGCTGGCTCTTTTTTTCCCTCGCTATCTCCATCTGCACATTTTAAATATTTGTTCACTTATTAGCACTTTTTAAGTCCAATGCACGGTTCAATTCACAGATACATTCATATAGTTTTACATGCACCATATAAATGTAGTCTATTAAAACTTTTTCCAGTTTTGTCTGGGATTTTGTTCACAAGATACTATTAATAAGTAGTCACACACGGTTGATAATAAATTACGCTTGCTCGATAGTTTAAACACTATTTCAGTATACGTGTCTTCGTATGCATATTTAGATATATTTCCTAAATTCGGTACTCATTTTGTTCTCCTATCATACCATGTATTTTAGGTGCCTATATCAATTGTTAGCAATTTTGCTAGTGAAACCTAGGACACAGGTGTTCTTCCAGCAATCTTATTTCAGCTATTTTCATTTCCTTACGTTCATATATTTCATCAAAACAGAACATTAAGGCCTCGCGTTGCCTTTTACGTTTACACTTTGTGTCAGTTAAGGGGCTTGTCTCATTGCATCGGACCCCCGTTAGGTCTTCAATAAGTTACATTCTTACAAAGATCTTCTGTTGTACTATCCGTTTTCCAGCTTTGGCAATTACTACTTTAAGACAAACTAAGATACAGAGTTACTCCAACACTTATCAGGTAATTCTTAATTTCCTGAAACTCTTCGAAAAAAATATGTCTTCTTCTTTTACTCACACATATCTTTGTTTATTTATAGGTGCACATAACAGACCCCTCTCTGGTGATAGTACACTCTCATCTGCTCTGTTTAGGGTATGTTCTGTATAAATACACAAAGCTGTAATGCAGTACTTCACTTGTCATAGGTTAATTGTTGATCTTTTTTCAGATAGGTGTAATTTCCAGCTACATCCTCCCTCCAGGTTTCCCCTTGGGTTGTTTAGAGTGTCACATGCCACGGCCATACGCATTTTTACTCTGTACTGTCACTGAGAGTTCAACATCCCGCCACACCGATTTGTGGCCACATTTCCTCATGGGCCAAATCATAGGTAGAGCCTCTCTTTTCCACTTGGCAATTAGCAGGGATTTACCTGTTACGGGGCAGTTAAGTTCTTCACCACCGGCACTAGCTAGCAAGCCAGTTCTCTTTACATGATATCACCATTGGCTTACAAAACAGTATTTTATTTACTAATCTCTTTATAGGATGTCACAAGAATCAATCCAAGGAGATGACATGTCTCTCTAGGGCACTCCTTCCAGGGCTAGAACGCCTGTTAGACCAAGCTCACCCGCTGAATCTCTCATTCCAGCTTCCCCCGGGTCTCTGAGATCCTGGACCATTCCTAAACTGGCGGCAGAACTATGCCATATGAATATTCCTTTCCCAGCCACAGCTAGGAATGCAGAACTCTATAAGCTACTAGTGGTCCCAGGCCCGGCACAAGCTCTCAGGAGTCCCATGTCAGCGGTTTGGGACAAGTTCTAGACACCTTGTCATCTATCTTGCCTACCCTTCAGTCGCTTAATGAGAGGATGACCAAAATAGAAACCATCATCCCTACGGTTATCAACGCATCTGACGTTCCAGCCCCCGGACCTGCACTCTCTAACACACAGGGTAGTGCCATTACTATTAGTCCCTCCACTTCACACGTTATCGCCCTTGCACATTCGGTTCCAGCTTCCATTAAGAAAGACATTCTAGATGGCAAGGATGTCAGCCTAGTCTCTCTCCTTATTGCTTCACATTTTAAAAAATAGATTAAGGAGATATTTCCGTGATCCTCAAAACAAGGGACCCACATCTTAACAAAAAACTCTCCATCCCCAAATTTGTTCTCGGCTTTGGGCTATACAGAGATGTCATCTGCTCTGTATACCCTCAGAGGCGAGAGGAATTCGACCTCTATTTACACAAGGTGGTGGATCTAGGGCACAAGTATGGGGGTTTTGCTTTCTATGATTACCACAAGTAGGTATCATCTAAAACAGCAGCAGCTCTGGCCCAGTCCAACACTCGATTGGATTCAGTTGGACACAGAGCTGTTCTGCATGCATTTCACCAGCTTGAGACCCCTATCTTGAGCGGTTTGTTCCTCTATTATTAGGGTGAGGGGGGTAGGTAAGGTATTTTTTATTGGTGGGGAGTGACAAGTGCTTAGGGACCCATAGTCACTTTATTATTTGTGGTCCCCACCCACCGGTCATGGGTCAGGACCAGGGGGGACATTAGGTCCCCCCTTTAATTAATTAGGGTTCCCATCTGCCGCTCATGGGTGAGGACCTGGGGGGACATTAAGTCCCCCCATTATTTATTTAATTACGTTCCCCACCTGCCATTAATGGGTGGGGACCTGGGGAGGACATTAGGTCCCCCATATATAATAATAGCCCCCACCCGTGGGTCATGAGTGGGGTGCAGGCGGGCACTATGTCCCCCCCTTTTAGTTATTTGTGTTCCCCCCATGGAGGAACGTGGGAACTTGGGCCAGTCACTAGGAGTTTTAAATGAAAAGGAGCAGCCACTGGCTGCTCACTGTTTAGGCAACATGCCCCTACTCTCGGCATGCTACAAATAGGAGCATGCAGGAGGATCTAGCCACCCTTTTATCAATATGGGGTTTTTGGTGACCCCCATACTGATTTATATTTAGTTAGGTTCCCCCATTATTCATTTATTTAGGGTCCCCATCCGCCGCTCATGGGGACCAGGGGGGACATTAGGTCCCCCCGTTTATATTAATAGCCCCCATGGGGCAGCACAGACACTAGGGCGGGGGGGCACACACACACTAAACCAAAATTTACACAAAACACCACACCACAATGAACTAACTCTATCCACACTCAAACCCACAAGCAGGCTCTAAACACATGTACAATACGCTTTCCTTACACTTTTGTCCTTTGGTATCCCACTTATCCCACTTATGGAGACACCGGAGACATGTCACAAGCAAACACAGCACAAGCATGTAAATACATTTTCATTTGCTGCATAGAACAAATACAGGGCCTTTTTTCATACACGATCTCTTCAGCAGGGCTCTGCGCATTGAACCAACATGCTCACTTTGAGAGGGAGTGTGCTTGTCTTTGGTGATGACAAAACGCCCACTCTCTCTGGGCCACCCCCTTCTCAGTGGGTCGCTGTGATTAAAAAATGCTTGGGTCGAATGTTTTCCCCAGTCCGGCCCTGTCTGGATGTGGTTTACTGCATCCTTGTTTTGTATAAAAGTGGGCCATTTGGCCATGATTAAACACATTCGTTATTACCCTTTATCAAGTCTAGGCTGATGTTTGGGGAATTGGGAGCTTTAATCACTAGTACACTGGGGATTTTGGAGAACTACAGTGGATATACTCAGCCGGAGTACAGGGGATCCGTTACAGGCAGGCCCTATATTGACCATGTAACTTTCCTAAACACCATAAAAGCTGGACATGGGGGTTACTGTTGTGCTCTTGAGAAATTAACTCAAATGTTAGTGTTTTAACCCCTTAAGGACCAAACTTCTGGAATAAAAGGGAATCATGACATGTCACACATGTCATGTGTCCTTAAGGGGTTAAGACAGTAAAAGATATCACAACAATGATATCATCAGTGAAAATGCAGTTTTTGTGTGAAAAATGCAAAAAACTAATATAAAATATAAATCTGACCAAGGTTTGTGACAAAGAAGCCACTATAAAAACTGAACATACCCCATACCCACATACCCAGAAGGTGCCTGTAGCAAGTGTGTTAAAAAATGATAAGCTTAGAGTCATGTCTACAAATGCTCGCAGTTTAGGGAATAAGATCCATGAACTTGTGGCAATAATGGCAACTGCACATTTACAAGAAAGGTAATAGGGAGGAGTCGGGCAATTATAGGCCAGTAAGCCTTACTTCAGTAGTGGGGAAAGTGATGGAAACCATGTTAAAGGATAGGATTGATGAACATCTAAAAACACATGGATCTCAAGATCAGAGACAACATGGGTTTACTTCAGGGAGATCATGCCAAATTAATCTTATTGATTTTTTTGATTGGGTAACTAAAATTATAGATCAGGGTGGTGCAGTAGACATTGCTTACCTAGATTTCAGTAAGGCTTTTGACACTGTTGCACATAGAAGGCTTATCAATAAACTGCAATCTTTAAGTTTGGATTCCAATATTGTTGAATGGGTAAGGCAGTGGCTGAGTGACAGGCAACAGAGGGTTGTAGTTAATGGAATATATTCGAAGCTTGGACTTGTCACCAGTGGGGTACCTCAGGGATCTGTACTTGGACCCATTCTCTTTAATATTTTTATTAGTGATATTGCAGAAGGTCTTGATGGTAAGGTATGTCTTTTTGCTGATGATACTAAGATATGTAACAGGGTTGATGTTCCAGGAGGGATAAGCCAAATGGCAAATGATTTTGGTAAACTAGAAAAATGGTCAGAATTGTGGCAACTGACATTTAATGTGGATAAGTGCAAGATAATGCATCTTGGACGTAAAAACCCAAGGGCAGAGTACAGAATATTTGATAGAGTCCTAACCTCAACATATGAGGAAAGGGATTTAGGGGTGATTATTTCTGATGACTTAAAGGTAGGCAGACAATGTAATAGAGCAGCAGGAAATGCTAGCAGAATGCTTGGTTGTATAGGGAGAGGTATTAGCAGTAGAAAGAGGGAAGTGCTCATGCCATTGTACAGAACACTGGTGAGACCTCACTTGGAGTATTGTACACAGTACTGGAGACCGTATCTTCAGAAGGATATTGATACCTTAGAGAGGGTTCAGAGAAGGGCTACTAAACTGGTTCATGGATTGCGGGATAAAACTTACCAGGAAAGGTTAAAGGATCTTAACATGTATAGCTTGGAGGAAAGACGAGACAGGGGGGATATGATAGAAACATTTAAATATATAAAGGGAATCAACACAGTAAAGGAGGAGACTATATTTAAAAGAAGAAAAACTACCACAACAAGAGGACATAGTCTTAAATTAGAGGGACAAAGGTTTAAAAATAATATCACAAAGTATTACTTTACTGAGAGGGTAGTGGATGCATGGAATAGCCTTCCAGCTGAAGTGGTAGAGGTTAACACAGTAAATGAGTTTAAGCATGCATGGGATAGGCATAAGGCTATCCTAACTATAAGATAAAGCTAGGGACTAATGAAAGTATTTAGAAAATTGGGCAGACTAGATGGGCCGAATGGTTCTTATCTGCCGTCACATTCTATGTTTCTATATTTGCAGGATAACATTTACAAGGAAAGGTTAAAGGAACTTAACATGTATAACCTGGAGGAAAGACGAGACAGGGGGGATATGATAGAAACATTTAAATATATAAAGGGAATCAACACAGTAAAGGAGGAGACTATATTTAAAAGAAGAAAAACTACCACAACAAGAGGACATAGTCTTAAATTAGAGGGACAAAGGTTTAAAAATAATATCAGGAAGTATTACTTTACTGAGAGGTAGTGGATGCATGGAATAGCCTTCCAGCTGAAGTGGTAAAGGTTAACACAGTAAAGGAGTTTAAGCATGCATGGGATAGGCATAAGGCTATCCTAACTATAAGATAAGACTAGGGACTAATGAAACTATTTAGAAAATTGGCAGACTAGATGGACCGAATGGTTCTTATCTGCCGTCACATTCTATGTTTCTATGTTTCTATTTTAAATACCTTGGGTTGTCTTCTTTTGCAAATGGTATGCCTTGATGGGCCCTATATTTAGCGCTCTAACTTTACAAAACCCCATAAAACTTGAACACAAATATGTGTATATTATTGCAGTAAAAGCTAAAAGTATTTTAACTTTCCCAGTTAAAATGCCATGTAGAATTTGGAAAATAACAAAATCATTTGATTGCTCAAACTTTTTTCTTACATTTTATTCATATTAAAATGTGTTTTATATATAAATATTTAATGGGAAATTAAATGCCCGTCTTCCTTGAACAAAATTATATATAATGACTGTAGGTGCACTAAATATGAAAAAGGTAAATTATGGTTGAACAAATAAATAGCTGAAATCCTAGGTTTTGGTTTGGGTTTGAACAGAACTTGTAAAATTTCCTCCGTCGTTAAGGGGTAAATACTGATAGGCTGGAAAATCTATTGCAGTGACTCATTGCCTGGAGTCTAAAACCAATGGACATCACCAACTTCTGGGTTTGCTCCTTATTGATAGTTTGTCAGGTGTTATTGAAGCTGTTATACTTTGCTGCTTGTTTGTGGATATTTCTACCTTCACTGAAAGGCATGGTCAATTGGGTTCAGGTCAGGTTACTGACTTGGCCATATGAGAATATTGCACTCATTTGTTTCAGAAAGATCTTTGGTTGTTTTCAGAGTATATTTTGGGTCATTGTCCATTCTGAACACAAAAACATAATAATAAAATGTCAACACTCCACTTTCAAATAATAAGAAAAACGCAAACTAAAAAGCATCCATGCCTATCTTCCCATCTTTCTAGTACAAGTTGATATTTGTTTCTAGAACATTGAGGTAATATAACTTGATTATAATAATATGGGGGTCTTATTGACCCCAGCAGATTTGTATTCATTTATTTGTAACTTGTTCAATGTGGTAGCTGGCTAGCAAATGCTGGCCAAATGCCACAGAATTAAGCTTTGCAATGGCACATTTTTTTTTAAACTATTTGCTAGTTGGAAGCATTAGAAGTTTAAAGGCAAACATGATTAAATTAATTTGGTGCTAAAATCTAGACCAAATACAGGTCCGGCACCTGATTCACAAAATCTGAACATTGAATTTATTTTATCAACAATGTCCGAATGTTCAAGTCCAGATGGCAAATGATTTTGCCCCATAAATAATTCTGTGATCATCTACAAATGATGTTTTTGTGGTGATTCAGACATCTCGGTAGTGCTGAGCTCATGAGTGTCTTCCTTCTCTTAAGCATGCACCATATTGGTGTAATTTTTAAGTCAATTTACACTGCTAGAAGGGCTTGCACTAGTCGGTTCCCCCGATATTCTGGCAGAGGCGACTCGGAAATCGGAATTTAGGCCGATCAGCTGATTCAACAGAATTTGGATGAATTGTAGTTTTTTCTGAAATAATTCTCCAAGTGAAGTAAATATATTTCAGTTTCAGTGTGTGTGTGCTTAATTTCTTTTTTACATCATTATTATTTAAAAAAAAAAAAAAAAAAGTAAATATCTCATTAGAAAAATCCTTTGAGTATTCATTATCACCATTTAGCATCTCTCTTGAAAATATTTTGGAGCCAGGAGATCTCATTCACATAGCGTGCGTGTGTTTAAATACTGTTTATATGAAGACATCATAAGCATATAGAAGCCACAGACTGACATCACGTGAGAGGACAGCACATAACAGTGAGTGGCTTTAATTGCCATTGTATGAACTGTATTACAATGAAAATAAATATTGGTAGAATTTTAAATGCAATGAATAGGGAAGCTTATTTTATAACATTTTTATTTTTTTATACATTTTTTATTGTTGTTTTAAGATAATCCAATATTAATATTAAAAAGGGATACTTTAGCAATTATGAATAGTTATTAGAGAGTGAGCAGGGGTGAGGTGACAAAGGACAATTAACATGCAGCACAAATAGAACTGGGAATGTTAAGAGAGTGAAGTTAGGAAGGAGTTGGTTCTGGACATTTATCAGTGCATATCTGCAGGCTGCCTCATCACTGCCATGTAATATATATATACACAAAACATTTTGCTTAATTTCTTCTGCCTTTTTGCTGATCTGCAAATTAAACGGACACAATAGTCACCAGAGCAACTACAGCTTAATATACATTATACAGCTTAATATATGTTCTGGTGCGTATAGTGTGTCCCTGTGCGCTGTAAATACTGCCTTTTCAGAGAAAATACAGTGTTTACATTGCTCCCTAAGAACACATCCAGTGGCAGTTAGTCAGAACATGCAGCATTGACGTTCAGCATCTCCACGCTTTGCATGAAGATGCTGAACTTTCCATATGAAGATGCATTGATTTAACAAGGAAATACTGATTGGCCAGCTCAGTGTTTGGCTTCACCCCTACCTCCTTCGTTTAACCAAGGAGGCAGATCGGAGGCATGGGTAGTGCCATCGGACCCATGCAGTTCAGGAATAAAGGTACGATTTGACTTCATTTAAGGAGGCAAGGGGGCTTGCATTATCATGTTGACTTACTAGAGCCTGACACTGAAAAAAATTGGTATCATAGCAAATTTTGGCCAAAAAAATATACTAGTGGGCACAAATTCACCTCAGCACAATTAATTTGTTCTATAGGAAATCAAAGCAACCCCGCCACCATTTGTTACTTACTAAATAGTGTTATAGTTTTGCTGATGCATAAGCCTGTTTTCGGTGTAAACGTTACTCCTAGTGAGGCCAGGCTCACTAGACCAATGACACCACTACAGTTAACGCTTTCTTTTTTTTTTTTCAATTGACAATTTTTATTGTTTTTTTGCAGTTATCAGTGGGGTACAGAAGAGAAATGGGGATGGGGGAATACCAACAAGTGTTGTCGACATGGTATAATCATTACAATTACATTGTGTTGTGCTCCTTCTTAACAATGCTATGGTATATAGTTCCATTCACAAGTAAACTCTCAAGTAAACTCTAAGTTCTGTCTCGTCTATCGTTACTTCCTTGCGCCCTCCTTTGTAATTCGCGGGTTGGCGGAGGGGGAGGGGGGGGAGGGGGTAAACTTATGTACACGTGTGGGATTGCGTTGTCTGTGTCTTTTCCTACTTTTTCCTTCAGCTTGTGTGTAAGCCTAAAGTGGGGCTCTAGATGTAAGCTCTTTACGTGAGCTCTATTATGGGCTCTTTTCGTGGACTCTCGATTTGAGCTCTCTCCCTAGTATTCTTTTCCTCAGTATCTCGCAGGCCAATCTTCGTTGCTCTTGCAGAACCTATTGGTGTGCAGTTTCGGCTACCTGAGGTTTTACCTTGTTCCAATATGTGTCCCAGATGCTACCTGCCTCTGTGGTGGTACCCCCTTTGCCTAGTTGGCGAGCCGCCATGTATTCATATTCCCAGTTCAGTTGAATTTGTGCTAGCAGACTGGCTCTTGTGGGGGCTGAATTAGATTTCCATTGTTTCGCTATGAGATTACAAGCTGACATTATCGTGTGGAACATAAGTTTGGCATGGACCTTGGATATGCCCTCTGGCCATATGTACAATAGGCACATTGCCGGCGTCAGGGTTACTTTTATGGGTATTAGCTGACCTAGGATGTCGTTAACTACCTTCCAGTAGGGCCGAATTTCCCTGCACTCCCACCATATGTGTAGCATTGATCCCCTGTCTATTCCACATCGCCAGCATTGGGCCGAGGTGCCTGGGAATATGTGTGCTAGCCTCGTCGGGACTAGATACCATCTATATTGTAGTTTCCTTATTTGTTCAAGGTGTGTAACACATGTGGTCTTGCCTTTGTGAATAGTGAAGGCTCCCACCCATTGATGCTCTGAGAAAGTGCATCCGAGGTCTTTGTGCCATGCCTGTTTGAAGTTGTCGGTAGAGTTATGTGTACCAGTTAGCAACGTTCCATAGACTCTTGAAAAGGTACGTTTGTGTGGGGTTCCCTTGAGGCAGCATGCCTCGTAGTCAGACATCGCGGGAGTCCCAGGTGAGGGAGTGTGGTGTTGTAGCATCGATTTGATCTGTAGGTATGAAAAAATTGCTCTATTCGGTATTTTGTATTGAGCTTGTATGTCCGGGAATTGTTTAAGAGAGGATCCTGTGTACAGATCGTGTATGTGCGTGCACCCTGCCTTTGTCCATGCCCTAAAGTCAAATGTTGGGTTTCTCAGGTATATGCTATACATCGTTGAGGCAAGTGATAGGTCACCTGTTTCGCTGAGGTGCGCTCTACTTGTATCCCATGTGTGCAGCAATAGTTTTGTGGTTTCCAGCATTTGGGGTGGTGCCGGTCTCAGGTGTTTTGGCACCCAGAATAGGTGGTGCATCCCAGCTCTGCATGACTCATGGGTTTCAATAGCTACCCATTGTGGTGGGTTATCTGCCCTGTGTGCCATGGCCACCGTGGATAGCAGCGCCGCCTTGTAGTATAGTTTGATATCTGGGAAACCCATGCCCCCTTTCTCTATTGGCTTTTTGATCGTGGAGAGTGCTACTCTAGGGGTTTTATTTGCCCATGTGAATCGTGTGATGATTTTTTGTAACTTGGTCATGTAGTGCCTGGGGATGGGGATCTGTAGTGAGCGGAATAGATACTGTAGTTTAGGTAACAGCGACATTTTAAAAGCCGCTATGCGCCCGTGCCACGAGTGGAAATCGCCATGCCACTTTTCGAGCGTCTGCGATATTTCGTGTGATAGTTTCTCATAGTTATATTTATACATTTGGTGGGTCGTTCTGGCTAAATTGATCCCTAGAAACTTTATGTAGTCATCCCTCCAGTCGAAGTTAAAAGATTCCGTCAGGGTGTGGAGAGTCCGTCCCGGGAGATGGATTCCCATTGCCTGTGTTTTTGTCAGGTTAAGTTTGTAATACGATACTTTGTTATAGTCTTGTATGCACTGAAGGAGGTTGGGAATGGATATTTGCGGTTGTGTCAAAGTTAGTAGTATGTCGTCTGCAAAAAGGCTGAGGGTGTACTCTCTGTCTCCCACTGGGACTCCGTGTATCGCCGGATGGGCCCTAATCGTGGCAGCCAGAGGTTCTAGTGCTAGCACGTATAACAGAGGGGACAACGGACACCCCTGTCTCGTCCCATTTGTGATTTCTATTTGTTCTGATACAAATCCTGAGTTTAAGACCTGGGCCCTTGGCGCCGAGTAGAGCGCCCTTACCACTGAAATGAAGCTCCCCGGGATCCCATATCTCTGTAGGGCCGCCTCCAGAAAGCTCCATCCCAGCCGGTCGAAGGCCTTTTCTGCGTCTAACGATATTAGGACCCCCCCTGCCCGTGTTGTCTCCAGGCTCTGCATAAGGTTTAGAACTTTTCTTGTGTTATCTGCCCCCTGTCGCCCTGCTACAAACCCCACTTGGTCATTGTGTATAATATGCGGCAGTATAGGCCCTAATCTTCTTGCGTAGAGTTTGGCTAGGATTTTGGTGTCCGTGTTAAGAAGGGATATAGGGCGGAAGTTCTGCGGCTGTGTCGGAGGCTTACCCGGCTTAGGTAGGGTGATAATATGGGCCAGTTGCATTTCTCCCGGGAGGGTCTCTGTGCGTACTGCTTCATTAAATACTTCTGCTAGATAGGGTGCTAAGATATCTTTAAATATCTTGTAATACGAATTTGCGAATCCGTCAGGGCCTGGGGCCTTTCCTGTCGGTAGTGACCGTATCGTATCGCAAACCTCCTCTGGGGTAACTTGCCTAGTTAGTGTTTCTTGTTGCTGGGGCGTTAAGGTCGGGAGAGTTGTTTTATCTAAGTACTCTGTAATGTTTGTATCTGTTGGGGGTTGGATAGTGGGGTCTCGTCGTAGGTTGTATAAGTCCCCATAGTAGCGTGCAAATTCGTTACTAATTGTGAGAGATGTCATTACCTTCCCCCCCGCTTTGGAGTGTAAAAACGCTATTTTCTGCGCCTGCTGTCGTTTTTTCAATCTTGAAGCCAGCAATTTTCCCGCCCTATTCCCTTGTGAGTAATGTGTGGCTTTTAACTTCCTTAAGGTGTATCCTACTCTGTCGATCGCTGTTTGTCGGAGTTTTTGACGTATCTCCGCTATTTGTTCTTTCAATTGGGTCGAGGGTTGGGCTTGGTTCTGTAATGTCAGGTTGTATAAGTCTTTCTGCCATTGTAATGTCTGTGTCTGTGATTTTCTTTTCAAGAATGCTGCTCTTCGTATAAGGAGTCCCCGGGTTACCGCTTTATGGGCCTGCCATATCGTGTGGTGTTGTAAATCAGAATTGGTATTATCTGTGAAGTAATGGCGTAGTGAGTCAGAAACGCTCTCCAAGAAGGACTTGTCCGATAGGAGAGTTTCATTGAGACGCCATGGACCCCTATGTTTAAAATCATACGTGTCCTTTAGTGTTAGTTCCATGGGAGCGTGGTCAGACCATACTATTTGCCCTACTCTGCAGTCCACTATCTGCTCAAGTGCTCCTCCCTCTACCAGTATCGCGTCTATTCTCGAGTAGGTGTTATGGACCTGTGAGTGGTGGGTGAATTCCTTATCTTCTGTGTGTGTGACGCGCCATGCGTCGTAGTAATGGTGTAGGGCCAATAATTTCGCTAGGGTTGCACTTTGCCGCTTGAGTGGTTTGTATCTCGGGCTATTTAGGGAGAGTGTAGTGTCTAGGGCTGGGTTGAGAACATGATTTAGGTCCCCACATATGATCGTCATACCTTGTTTGATATTTGATATTCTGGAGATGATTTTGTGTATGAAGTTCCTCTGATTGGTATTGGGGGCATACACATTAGCTATTGTATATAGGGCATTATTTATTTTTCCAACCAAGATGACATATCTGCCTTCCCTATCCGCGTCTTCGGTTATTAGGTCAAAAGCCACCTTTGCACTTATTAGTATAGAGACACCTTTTGATTTGGTGTCAGACGTGGAGTGGAACTGGTGAGGGTGTGTCTTGGTCAGAATGCTGGGATGTGTATTGCCCCTGAAATGTGTTTCCTGGAGACACACTATATCAGCATCTAGTTTCCCTATGTCCCTACTCAGGAGGTGCCTTTGTACTGGGAGGTTAAGTCCTCTCACATTATGGCTGTATAGCTTTATGGTGGAATGTATGGGAAGATGTTGCTCTTGCTTAGTTTGTAATGATCTATCATGAGTCTCTGCCTTCCCCAGCTATTTCGAGCTAGGCAGATCTCTATTGCTAGGAACTTCAGGGCAAGTGTAGGGCCTGTCATCCCAGGGTAATTCCACATTAGCGAGTGCTCACACCCTGCCGAGGTGTAGGGATTAAGTAGCGTTCCTTGGCTTCCCACGAGGCCTAGAGGTAAGGGGGTTGGGATGAGGGAAGGGGATCGAACAATACAATTGGGGGTTGGTGAATCCTCTGTCTTGCAGAGTTTTAACATATGTACAATTTTGAACAAAGTTGCCAAGTATATGGCAAGGTTCCCATAAGGGGAACCGTGGGGGTCGGAGCGTATCGCTTCGATCCTGGTTAGGGTGTCTCCGCAAGGGCGGCCCTCATGCTGTGTCTCATATCTTTCGTTTGCTAGGTTGACCCGTACCCGGTATAACATCTGCACATTGTGAATTGCATAAGGTGAGCCAGCCGGTCTCAGTATCAAGCGGCCCTTGGGTCATGGTTGGGTGTTATGCACAGGTTTGCCCCTCCATATCATGCTCAGTGGGGCTGTTGTATTTTGCAAGTTATTGTAAAAGATTTTTTTTTTATTTTTTTTGTCCCCTTACTGTTAGGTATCAGTACTGTGTGGAAGGGGTCATGTGTAGGCTGTGATGGGGGTCTACACGGCCCTTGGGCAAGAATCCCCAGTATGTATGATACCTCTGGACCCCACCCTAGACCCTGACCTTGTGTAGCTAATCCATTAGCTATATTTACAAACTTTATACTACGGCATGAGCTAAGTGTGCAATGTAAACGTTAAGATTGCATAACATGGTATACTTGCGGGCAATAATAAAGTTCATAGGAGTGTCGCTTCCAGATGCCTATTTTCGTGCCTTCTTCCAGGCTGAGGGTTGTCTCCCGGTAGGCGCCGGTCTTGGTCTCTCGGCTGGTGGAGTGATGCCCCATTCCTGCAGCTTTTGGAGGCCTTCCTCCGGTGATATGATGGTGGTGAGAGTGCCATTTCGTTGAATGAGAAGTTTGGTCGGACACCCCCATCGGTACGCTATGTTGGTGCTGCGTAGGGCTTCTGTGATAGTGCTTTTCCGTAGTGTCATGGCCGAAATGTCAGCAAAGATCCCAATTTTCTGATATTCCGATGGTATGTCTTTTCGGACTCTGCTCGCCTTGAGAACTGCCTCTTTGGCGTGGTAGTAGTGCATTTTCAGTATTATGTCCCTCGGTATATCTGCAGGTAAGTATGAGGGTTTCGCTACTCTATGTATGCGGTCCAGCAACAGGACATCTTGCGGTAGATCTGGTACCAGCGTGTGGAAGAGCCCCGTGGCGTATGCGGGTAAGTCCGCTGGGCCTACATTTTCGGGCACGTTCCGCAGCCTCAAGTTGCTGCGACGCGCGCGGTCTTCCATGTCCGCGATCTTGTTCTCATATTCATTCAGCCGGTCCCATGCTTCTTCCACTTTGGTGGTTAGGCGGGTATGCGCCTCCATTTGTGCCTCCATCTGATTTTCCAAATCCGAGGTGCGAGAGCCCAGTTTGTGTAAATCCGTGCGGAGATCAGTGAACGAGCGCTGCAGCGTACCTTGTAGTTTTGCCGCCATATCATCAAACATCGCCTGTAAACTCTCCGTGGTTAGTATAGTGTTGGCGGTTTCGTTGTGCGGACCTTGTGAGCTCTCCTGGTCGGCGCCATCTTGCTGCTCCTCCGGTATAGTAACTCCTCGTGCGTGCCCTTGTTTGGCACTAAAAAAAAGCATTTTGTCGGTTTTTTCAGATACCCGTTTACTTTTGTTGTGGGACATAGTGATGATGCGTCCCAATGTGCTATTTCTTATGTTTTCGGGTCGTCAATGCTGCATGAGGGCCTTAACTTTTGCGGAGCTAGACGAACATGCGACCTCTCTCGTTCGCGTCCAGGCCACGCCCCCTACAGTTAACGCTTTCAATGCAGTGATGCCCTGCTCTTTTCTGTGACACCAAAGGAAAAAGGAAAAAATACACATGCTAGGGCCTCTGTGAGATGAAATGGTTTAGAGATGATCTGCTCTTTCCCACTGTAAATGATCTGACCAGCACTTCCAAACATCAGTAATTAAATAAATAACAAAATTAACTAAATAAAATAAAAGAAATAACAAAAAACCTGACCCAGAATAAGATCTACCCTTTTCCTATATCCCATGTATATAAAGAGTGGAATGGAGGATCAATAAGTGACCCCCACTCCTATCTCCGCTTTGTGGGCTGTTGGTGAAAGGTAATATTACTAATAAGTTAGACCGTAGAATGTGCTCATCCCTGTAGCCCTAGATATGTTAATAGAGCTGGATAATTCCTAATTCCCTTGCCCTTAATGAGTTAATTATGCTAATTTTCTTGCTCTAAAAGAGTGTTGTGGATCAGAAATGTTGATCTTTGTTATATTCAGAGGAAGCCCAAATTGTTGTTACAAGTGCACTTGGAGAAGCGAGAATTAGACACCAGACACCTGTTGGTATTCAAAATAAGCCTCTGACGTTTTCTTCATCAGCTGGGTTTTATACATTAAGAAGTAAGTGCTTACGTGCAAATACTCTTAGAACAGTAATAGGAAGAGAGTACAGATAAGACATAGGGATGAGTGTCATGTACACATAACAAATAAGTTTCAAGGTAAGAGAGAACAAAATGATTAGAGCAGAGACATCTTAGGTGGGGGCTCTCTGCTCCCGGAACTTAGACCTATATGGTCTTAAGTGGTGTTTAAGCATCAAGCATTTCCTGAGTCCAAGTTAGCCAATTTTAATATAGGATATCATTATATGACACCTATAAGCTTGAGCCTTGGAATCAAGATAAATTCTATCACAAGAGTCTGCACCCTTCACTCAGTGCGTAGGGGTCCCCATGGCCCTAGCCACCTCTCTAACCAGGATTTACCTACCATTTTCAAGCTTTGCTATATTGCCCTATCTGCAGTTCTGTAAAATTTCTAGATCTTTACATCGTGAATTAACCCCAACAGAAAACAAGACAAGTAAAGGAAGCCAACACAATAAAATGCAAGTACTTCTTCAATAATGGATAAAAACATGACAACTATAAAAGCTGAACAATATTCTGGTTGGTTTCATGGCAGTTTACTCTAAACAAAATGCAGCAATAATTAAACTTGATTTGATTATCATGTGTTGGTTTATATGTTTTTTTCTTTAAGGCTCCGTTTAAACTTATATTTTCCCGAGAGGTAAAAAGAGAGTAAGCTACGGTTCATTAGACTTATTTACTGACTGCTAAATAACAATAATAAATACACAAAATTATGTCCAGTGCTCAGACTCCCACTACTCCTGGGCGGCAACAATGAGCATAGTACACAATACATACAATAAGTATGTAGGGGTTTAGAAAAATACCCTTCTCTGTCTCATCAGAAGGGTTTTTACCTAAAGCTGAAGGACTTATTATGAATTATCAAGGTGAATTATTAGTGTAGGACTCACCTAAGAGGTTAGCCTTGATGTGGCAGGTAGACTTACACCTAATGGCCATTGGAGTGAAACAAAACTCCTTCATTTGTTGAAATATGCATAAGAATTTGGGGTAGTGCGCTGGTAACTCTTTTCTTTGGTTTTTATTAAATAACAATGATGCCGGTATATTATACAGTAAAAAACTGTGGAACAATCTTACACATATAGAGTTATTTTGGACAGAAAGTACATAACTGGTTACATCATTATATCTCTTGTTTTATTGATTTTCTCCAGGGACGCCAATGGCTAATCATTCAGGGGTTTTACATTTTGAACTTATCGGTTTTCCAGGACTTAGTCCGAAGTTTGAGATTCTGGTTTCATCAGTCTTATTTTCTGTCTATATCATGTCATTGGTTGTAAATGGAACAGTAATCATCTTGACCGTCAATAAAAAAAATCTACACCAACCAATGTATGCATTTATTGGGAATCTCGCTCTTTCCGACCTGCTCTTCGACACCATCACCTTGCCAAAAATCATTGCCAAATATTGGTGCGGAGATGGGTTAATATCCTTCTCTGGATGCATCACTCAGATGTTTTTTGTCCATTTCTTTGGCACTGTTGATTCTTTCATCATCATGCTGATGGCTTTGGATCGCTATGTCGCCATTTGCAAACCTCTGATTTATTGCTCGATAATGACCAATAAACTTACTGCCATTCTTTGCTATATCTTCTGGTTCCTAGCAGCTATTTTGAACTTCTATAACACTTATATGATTGCTCAGTTTAATTTCTGTGGCAATAAAATTAAAAACTGCTACTGCGTGAGTATCGTGATGTACAGCTTGTCATGCAGAGATATCTCCACTGTTTTGCAAATATCCTTCACTATTGCTATGTTTGTGCTTTTAGTTCCCTTGTCATTCATCATTGCCTCATACATCATTATTATAAAGACAATTTGCTCATCATCTCGATCGGACAGCTGGCAGAAGGCATTTTACACTTGCACAACTCACTTGTTAGTCATAAGTCTGTACTATCTTCCACGTGTGTCTGTTTACTTCTGTAATCTGTTCCGTGTGGCTATTGATGTTGACTTGAATATTTTAATCCTTTGTCTTTATACTTACATTCCTCATTTAGCAAGCCCCATCATATATTGTCTCCGGACAGAAGAAATTCAAAAGACTCTTCATCGTGTCGTAAAAAGAGAGAACTATTTCCGAGGTAAACTCAAGCCCGGGGTTGGATTTACACGTCAGGTGGCAGCGTTCTAAGGCACCCTCTTTCCTCCAAACAATATGCCAGATAAACTGAGATGAATGAACTAATTAACTGGACATTGTAGGCATAAATATCATCTATTGATATTTGATAACTGCATATGTATATATGTATGTATGTGCATATTTCTATGTGTAATGTATTGTGTTTGACGATATACATATAGTGAGCTGTGTAGGGTTAAAATAATGTTAGAAGTGGTAAGAGTAAAGGGAAGGCTAAGTGTTGAGAGGGGTTATAGTTGTATTATAAGGGGCATTTTGAATTTTTCGGTTTTGGGTTAGAGTTGGGTTAAATTTAGTATTGGGGTACATAGGGTGGTCAGTTTTAAAGAGCCATTAACTAAGATAATACGATTACGGTCAATTGTTTTACAGGTTTATTGTTTAAATTTAGGGTATTTCGATTTTGTAAGGGGTTGAATGTATGTTTATGGAGAAGGAAACCTTAGGGTATGTGAAATTTTAAGTTTTATTGCACAATACGCACTTCCTTTCCATTTGTTAGTCTTGTCACCCTCCTGATACGAGAGGTTCAGCATTTCCTATGTGAGAGGCTGTTAGTGGGCAGATGTAAAGTGATCCCCTCTGCTGTGATCCCTGCCCAGCTTCACACAGACCCTGGAGGAGCTGGGACACCCTCTAACACTGTTTCCGCAGCTCTTCTATTAAGACTGACTGGACTTTAGAGGACACTGGAACGTTTCCTGATGTGTATTTCTCTGCACGATCCCACCTAAGCTTCAAACATGCAAAGTATAAATTCTAAAAGCAAGCACACCTTACAGAACATGTTCCTCTAGGCAGGGAAATCAGGCCTATTCGAGCAAAAACTTATTCAAACAAACTCACACAAACCAAGGTGGTATAACAATGACATAATCGTGATATGTTAACTTTAATTCTATAAAACTAAATAAAAGCTATTTATAAAAGCATACAATACTTTGGCTTTGGATTCATCTGCACATTTTTAGTCTTATATCTCTAGTAACCATTTGGTTTTGAGTTCCTTTTCCTAACTACTTCCTCTACCCATATGTAACGTATACCGGACCTTAGAATGGCCGGACTAAAGTACCAAAGAATAGTCAGCAATAGCCGAGGTCAAGGGATACAGAAAGAGACACAACGATAAGGAAAAGCCAGGAGTCAGGGATACCAGAAAACAGGGAAGTCAAAAACAATGCCAAAGTCAAATAACCAGAATCAATAACGCGCTCTCGGACAACCACAAGGGAAACCACAAAAGGGCACTGAGCAGGATGAGAACTGGGCCTAAATACCCCTCCTTTAGGTCTGATAGGCTGTAATTGGCCTTTGACCCCAAAGGCAGTTACCAAGGTCCCATTTGCATAATTGCTGCTCAGCACAAACCCTCCTGTGGATCTGATTGCTGCTCGGCACAACTTTTCCTGTCAGAACAGTAATGTTGTTAAGCACAACTTTTCCTGTCTGAACAGTAAATTCCATTAATCACATTTTTATAAGCGGATGAATACATGACAACTAGAAGCCCCCATTGTTGATCCATGTAGCAATGCGGGGAGGAAGTGATGACAGTGTGTCTTTGATAGTGTTTGCCTGAAAATATGTGCATGTATGTGTTTGGCCATCTATCTTTGTTTGATTATTTCAATCTGGCAATGTTCATATGTGTCTGGCCGTGTGTGTCTGGCAGTTTATGTGTATATCTATGTGTGCATGACTCTGTGCATTGGTATCTGTGTGTCCTGCATCAGGTATTATTATTATATCACACACTGTTAATACACCCATTACAAATATCACACACAGCCAACACATGGCATACACAGTCATCACACCTATCACATACACAGACAACACAAACATTACATCATACATGGATGACAGGGGTGCAAGAGGGGGGGCGCTGTGAAGATTTTTCGCACAGGGCGCCTAAAGGCCTAAGGCCGGCCCTAGTTAGAGCTTTATAGGTAATGGTTAGTATTTTGAATTTACAGCTATAGGATTCAGGAGGCCAGCGTAATGATTGACAGAGGGAGGACGTATGGGAGGAGAGACAAGTGAAAAAGATCAGCCTGGTGTCAGCATTCATTACTAATTGTAGAGGGGCAGTTCGACTTCTGGGGAGACCAATTAGGAGAGAATTACAGTAATCCATGCAAAAGATAACCAGAGCATTAGGTTTTAGGGTAGGGTTAGGGGTAGAGATAGGGGTAGGGTTAGGGTTATAGGGTAGGGTTAGGGGAAGCGTTAGGGTTAGAGTTAGGGGGGTAGGGAATTGCCAAAGTCTCTCATTCCCGAAGTGCCAAAGTCCCAAAGTGCCGAAGTCCCAAATTGCCAAATTCCCAAATTGCCAAACCGAACAATAGTGTCAAAGTACCGAATTACCGAAGCACAGAAATGGCGAATTTTGGAAGTGCCGAACCAAACCAAATGTTTTGCTCACACACATCCCTACTCGTCACCAGAAAAATAAACCTATAAAATAATTCAGCTGCTCTAAAAAGCAAAAACAGCCAGCAGCTTCTTATAATCTTCCCCCTAATCCGATCGACGAATATATAACCAAATAAATCAACAAAAATCAGTATTTACATACACTGACAGAGTTTAGAAGCTTGTAAATATATTTTATGCATTCGTCCAGTTGGCAAGAAAAATAAAAACAAAATTAAAATTAACAGATCTGTAATTAATCAAATCGATTTGTTTTATATTCATTCATTTTGTTAAGGATAGCATATTATGGAGTTGTCTGATAAAAAACTAAAAGAGCAAAATTAGGAAAAGGGCTCATCTTAATTGTAGATTATGCTGGCTTTAGTGTACCTATAATCTTAATTTTATTAATGACAGTAGGTGAGCATTTGCTTAAGTGTCTCTTTACTAGAACTCCACAGCAGCACAGAAAACAACCAATCAGAAAAAAGTTAGGTACTATAAAACCCCCTTCCCATTGCATAATTTCCTCTTTCAAGCTGCGACAAAACAGAACAAAAGGCAGAAAATATAATGGAGAAAAAACAAAGTCCTAGATACAATAAATACAACAATGTCCACCATCCGAAAAGAGCTGCCGAACCAGATAGCGTTGATGGACTGTATACTGAAACGAGAGAAAAACAGAATCGAACAGGTTGATTAGCCAATGAAATGTAAATACAAAAAGAGAAGTCCTGCGCTCACTCCCATCACTACTGGGCCGGCAGCAATGACTACAGTACACATCAGCCCCAATATATAGTAAAAACCAAAGAAAAGAAAAAGTCACTTGCGCTCTCTCCTTAATCCCTATGTATATTTAGCCAATGAAATGTATTCTGAACAAACATGTAGGTACCCAATGTAGCAACCAAAATTAATGTAATTTGCATAGATCCCAACCCTACTTATGAAAAAAATAGACATAAGAACAAGTGAGAGGTAGCAGAGACAACAAGCAGAGTTGCATACGTACCTGATGAACCCAAACTATAAAATTAAACAAGGGAGGGATAAGAACGGGTGGGAAATACTCGCCTCCTGTCATTAATAAAATTAAGATTATAGGTACACTAAAACTGGCATAATCTACAATTTTATAACATCACAAGAGGCTTTGTATTTGCTGTTTTAACGCTCAGCCAACAAATCCAACGCTGATTGTTTCGCTGGTACCTAATCCGGAAGTTACTAGAGCCATACTAAACGGACCTTCCAACTGCGAGAAGTGACAGAAGATGGATCGATGAAGATGCCAGCTGTCGAGGCACCTCAAATGCGGGAAAACACTATCCGCTGTTAGATCCATTGTCCATGATGTTGTGACCTGTTTCCTAGCAGCAGGTCCATGAGCTGCCAAGCTGACCTATTAGCCATTTTCCTCTAGGTGTAAACTGTCGAAGGTCATTTGCGGATTTAGGGCAGTGAGAAGAAACTGCCACCAGGTCTCGACTCTAATGTAGACGGTGGCTCTTCCGATCGTGCCAGGGTTACCGGACAATGTGGCCTTGCAGGTAAATCTCTAACCTCAAGTAATGCGTCTAAGCCTACCACCAATTCCGTCAGAACTCATTAGGGTCTTTTCGTTCCCTCATGTCCTACCTGGTGGGTATTCTCATCCGAGAATACATTTATAAAGCAGGCAAGAGTGCATCAAACTAGTCGTATCCTAAGTGAATCCAGTATTCCAAATGGACTGTGCAACCCGCGACTGCGATAGAGAAGGAACTCCCTAAGGGACGTCCAATCAGGGTCCCAACTGAACTTGTGTGGTGGAACAGTGGTCGACTATTCTGGGGATACTGAATCCCTGAAATATTTAGAGGAATGGGAAACGTAAACCGGAGTTGAGATTTCCATCCAGGTATGTCGTCGTCTAAGAGTGATAAGATGTACGGATCCAATGTTGATTGAGATCTGTATAACAGCAAAGAGTCCTCACGTGCTGTAGTGAGAGAGTGAAATAGTCCACTTACCTGTAGTAGGATCCTGTTCCATGCCCAACCTGTCAAAATTTGTGTAGGGGTTCCTAGTCTACACGCCACCTTCAAGATAGGGTATAACAAAGTGAGACCCCTAGGTCCCTGCACCCCTGACTGTCCGGGCACGTATCTCCCAGAGTAGGTCCCAGGTCAAGGGACCCAGCAATGTGAGTTTGATAACCGAAGTTAAGGTATCCCTATTGAGGGATACCTCCCTTCTTAGCTTGGAGTCCCATGAACACATAGCTTTCTCCAATACGCAGGCAAGGCGTAAAGTCCCTTCGCTCACAACAGGTGACTCCAGAGAGCAGATATAACAAAAAAAATAACCAAGAGTCTAGCTTCAACCGTCCGAATCATGTGATGTCCCGATTGAGCATGTCGGCAGGCCTATCTGAGTCTGCTACACATTCTGAGTCTGCTACAACCCAGCGGTAGGTTGCGACCCGACTTTGACATCCGTGTAGGAGTCGGGGCACCCCGGGTTCCTCTATAGAGTCTTGTAAGGCTCCTTTATGGTAGATAAAAAGGTGGGTTAGCGAGAAACCAAACCAAGACGGCTCCCGTGAGGTATATATGGAGGGCCCTTCATCTCCGAACCATGTTCTCCAGATATGTGCTCAGAGGAGTAGCGGCAGTCCTGTCACCTTTTTCCGAGATTGTAATGACCAGGGGACTCAAGTCAACCGGGGTTTCTGGACTTTCCATACATACGGAGTACCTGCAGACCGGGTAGAGGGCCTTCTCTAGTCTTGATACCCGAGCAATGCAGTGCCCGTTTGCTCCATGAAGGTCTCAGTATCTCATGTCATCTTGATCTGGGAAAAACTGTCTGCACAGTTTGTTGGCAATGGTCCAGATATCTAAAACAGAATGCAATTGTCTGTTTAATATAGCGCAGAATATACCAAAACCTGCACTTTTGTATACCTGAGGCTCATCCGTTAGCCATACCGTCTCCAGTGTGTGTAAATAAGTGGGAGTCTCCCCCCGTTATACCTCTGTGAGTATGTATCGTGTGGGGTACAGTGGTCCGGATCCAGTAGATCCATTACAGAAGGTAAAATAGACGGATCCAGTCTAAATATGTATCCTGCATGAACAGGCAGCCCTCTATAACGGAATCAGTAGCACGGTGGTAAGATCTAATTGAATGCAGGATGGACGCCCCTCTATGCAGTCATCGTTGTCCTGTACAGGTACAAGCCTGTGTGATGAACAAATGGACAGCACCGTAGTGCGTTGAGTGTATGAGAAAGCCACGCTCTCTAATAATGTGACCGAACTCTGTGTCAGCGTCTGGCTGATAGTCTGAGCGGGCCACACCCGTTAATAACCAGACAGTAGAGTCTACCTCCATGACCGGTTCTCTCTACGAGAATGTGTCACTCAAAGCATGACCTCTTTATCCAGTTCAGTAATGGGTTGAGGTTGAGGGAGGGCCGCGTCCTCTTATAACAGATCAGTGTCCGGTTCCGTATATGAGAGGGGTTCGCTCTCTGTTCGTGAAAGTAAAATATCATTTTCGGATTGAGGTGATGGAGGGTCGCACCCTCTTGTAATCTAAAATAGAGTCCTTTAGAGATTCAGGGTGACGAACTGCAGGGGTACGCCATTCACTAATATCAGCATAAGACTGAGATCCTGAGGTGGGTCTCTCACGGCCACGAGACTGCTCTCTGAATCGCTCACCTGAGGTGGAATTAACTGGCAATAAACCAGACCGATGGAAGATGGAATAGTATACAGCCATGGGTCGTGTCCATCCTTAATAACAGAAAGGGATGGTGAGAAGATGCAACCTACAGAAACAATGATGGGAACTACCAACTGGATCCTGTGCGCGTGTGCGGGGTCCAGGATGACCGTTAATAGCCTGAGGAAAGCTGGAGACGTTCGTCGCAATCCACCAGAGATGGGAGATCGGAGGAGGTCTCGACGAACCGAGCAATAGGACAATTGGTAGGCTCAAAAACCAAGAAACGACAAATAATGTAGATAACGGTAAATACGTACCTCAGAGAGCAGGTAAATAGCAGATCGGAACAAAAAGTCAAGTAAACCCAACTGAAAGGGTCAGGAGCTGAACAAGCAATGGTCCCTGCTTGTGCAAAATTCTCTTCGGAGATGTGCCTCCGCCGGATTGATGTGAACCATGGTGGCGCGCCCGGGGATCCTCATAGCAAAAAAAAAAAAAAAACCTTGCCCCTCAGAGTATGAGGTTTAGGGCCTTCACCCTTTCAATCATATTGAGGTGCCCGTGTACTGGTGTCCTCTTGGATGGTGAGGCAGCAGTGCTTGCCTGGATGCCCATCTATCTCCATGTCAATAGTGGGCACTTGGCTATTCTAAGTGATATCCTCCCAGGCCTGCGGCCAAAAGGGATTTTGGGCCCAAATAGCTCAGGATGAACAAAGGGCACATATAGAGCAGGCCAATCAGAAAGGCACAGACATAGCCGGTCAATCCAGGGGGCACAGACGTAGCTGGCCAATCAATGGGG
>OW240912.1:415608640-415639901 GCA_933207985.1 Pelobates cultripes | reverse complement strand
GCCTGATGGTACCTCAAACACCATGGCAACCATGAGTAAGAGGCAAGGAGGATAGCAACATACAAGTACCTCCAGGGAGTCAGACAGGTCATGAAGTCCAAGGTCAATGGCAAGAACAAGATTCAAGCCATCAACACATATGCCCTACCAGTCATCAGGTATCCAGCTAAAAAATGACCCTGGCAACGAGAAGAGCTGGTCACCATGAATGTCAAAACCTGAAAACTATTTACTATGAATGGAGCGTTCCACCTGAAATCAAGCACTAAGACACTGTACACCAGCCGGAAGGAAGGAGAATGTGGCCTGATGAATGTCAAGGCCAAAGTTTCGGATAAAACACAAAGCATCCAGACATACATCCCAAAGATGGCTCCCAAAAAAGAAATGCTATGGGAATGCCTGGGTTAACAAAAGATAGCAGATGCAGAAAAGAAGGAGGTTCCATAGCAGTTCCATTAATGTGAGTCACATCCACCAGAAAATAGTGGATGTGACTCACATTAAGAAACCTTACCAGTGGTTGAAAAATGCAGGACTGAAAGACAGCATTTAGACGCTAATCCTAGCAGCTCAGGAACAGACACTCAGCACCAGATCAATAGAAGCAGGGGCCTACCACACCAGGCAAGACCCAATGTGAAATTTGAGACTATCAAGCACATAGTAGCTAGACAGGAACAGCATACACTGATTTTGGAATTGTGTACAGAAATATCTGTAAAGAATATGGATTGGACCTGCCTATGTCAAGATGGGAGATACCACAAAGGGTAGTTGAGAATGGCAGTGCTAAGATCCCGTGGGACTTTCCGATCAAGACAGACAAGCAAGTAGGGTTCAATCAACCTGGCATAGTGATGGTAGACAAGGAATGGAAGACTACAGTGGTGGTAGATGTGGAGGAATGGAAGACTACAGTGGTGGTAGATGTGGAGATGTGTACCACCCAAGTTGGGGCAGTGGCTTCAGCAGATTCCATATGGGACATCTGAGATTGCTGTCCAGAAGAGTGCAGTTCTAGGAACAACTCCAGACTCCCAGGCACGAACATCTAGGTGCAAGGTATATTGCAATATGTTAAAGAAGAAATCAGATTAATTTTCCTATTACCCTGACCAGCCAATACACTGGGGGCAGGGGCAGGAAAAAATGAGGTCAGGACGGTGGTATCAGCTCCACCTCAATGTGGGCTTGTACCCAGAAATAATATGTGGAAAACAGAAGAGACTAGATAAAGAGGGCACCCTCAAGGAGGTCCCTCAAATAGCTGATATAAATAATGGATACACCATAGATACAATATCTCTTGGAGGCTACTTGAGCAGTATATAGAAAAAAAGCAGTGGGAAATCCAGTATCTCTAAATAAGTCTATAAATATCTTAGGGCAAAACTAATAAATATAAGGGCAAAAAGCTTTATTAACAAAATGATGCCCAAAGGAGACTAAAATATACACGATAGCTGAATAGGATGCAAACTATATCCCCTCCCTTTGTCCAGTGATCTGAAGTGGGGGTAAGTTTATGGCAATCCAAAATCATCAATATGATCTGCACACCCTTGAATAGAGCTTGTAGGATAAGGGAAACTAGTCAATTTGACGATCTAGAAGTCCAATAAGCTAAATATACTCTGATTCTGCAGAGCTGCTGTAGTGGACACCGCTAGACTAGTTCCCTATAAACTCCTCGAAACACCTTTGTGGGTGTTCTGTGCTAGAGCTATTCTTAACTCCGGTGTCTACATCAGCCTACGCTCTAGTACTGAATACTGCTTAAACTATATACATAGCGAAGCTACTCATTGCCAAAGAGTGAAAAATAAAAGGTGAAAAACAGAAATAAATATGAATCCCCTCAAGTGCATAGTGCTGGGTGTATATTGCAATATGTCCTGTTGAGGACCCAAGTATAAAAGTGTGTCTTTTTCCCAATAAAAACAGTTCTACTTCACCATACAATATGTCTCAGTGCTTCGGGTGAATCTGCTTAACAGCTACAATCATCTACGATGCTCTCAGGGCTCTAATCACTGAGCGATAGGGAGTTCCCTGTGAGTAGGCCGCTACACAGGGTGTCTGTATGTGTGTGTGTGTTGGGAGGGGTAAGGTCATGTGACAGGGTGTCTGTATGTGTGTATGGTGATGATATGACAGCGTGTCTGTATGTGTGTTTGGGAAGGTGATGGGATAGGGTGTCTGTATGTGTGTGTGCAGGGTGATGTGAGGTGATGTGATGTGCGGTGTTTGTATGTGTGTGGAGGTGCTAATGTGACAGGGTGAGACTGTATGTAAGGAGGCTGTATCCCCCTTCAGGCTCCTTTCACATTGCTGCTCAATATTTTTTTTTACTTTTTTTTTAGTTGAGCTCCCCCCACCCCCATTTTGGCAGTGAGGGGGCATTTATCCTTATTCCCTGGTGGTCTAATGTGCTCAGATATCTGGCCTTACCTAATTGCTCTATTAGCTCATCCATAAGAGGCATCGGGTAGGTATCAAACTTAGAGATATCATTTAGCTTACGGAAATCATTACAGAAACGGATTTCCCCATTCACATTATCAGAATACCTACATATTATGTAAAGGTGTATTAGTTTTTTTTTTTTGTCCATCATTATTCTATTGAGGCATTTGATAGAACAGTTGAGCAGTGAAAGAAATATTGTAAAAGAATATGCATGACATCGCTAAAACTGTGGTCACAGGAAATAAAGTATGCCATATCATGATATATAAAGGCCTCATTTTAAAGTAGAACAGGAGTAAACAGAGCAAAGTGTCAGGGTTCAAGAATAGAGATCAAGCTACTGTTGTGCACTTAGTAAATCGTAGGTTAGAAGAAAGACCACTGCTAGCACTCTAAACAAGAAACAAACAGCAGACTAAACATGTGAGTAAGAGAGAATCCAAAGAACATGAAATAGGCCCAGCAGCATCAAGGTGACTGCTTATTCCACACCCTCGAGATTGACCACAGGGCCATAGTATATCAAGAGTCTGAGAGGCCCCAACCATTTTCTCCACCAGCCCCTTGTCACCAGCGTCAATCCATAACACTGGCTTCACAGCCCAGGCTGAATCCAGCAGCTAGTGTGCCATCTCCTGGTCATCTCCTGGTAGTCAGCCAGATATGGGTCTCCCAAAGACGTGAGCCATGTGAGGGGTGGCAACCCTAAGTGGATCGTGATCAAGGTAAGTGGCAATGTCGTTAGGAACCTGTCCCCTATTGAGTAGGTCCCCGCCTTGGTCTCATTCTCCACTTGTTCCCCGGTATTGATGTGATATCACTGTTTGGAGTGTGCTCTGGAGGAGTCGATGCATAGGAAGATGTGGTTGGTTTTAGCAAGAGGTGGGTCAGTGTCACCAAGAACTTCTCCCATATTTAGTTTAAGGCCAATATGAGCAGCTTTAGATGCAGCAGTTGTGCTGAGTGATAGTTGGGCCCTGGAGTGGCTGCCAGGCTAGGTGTCAGGCCTCCTGCAGTTGGCTTCTCACGGTGCGGAAGGCACCCAAAGAGAGTCAGGGTGATGCAGCAGTGGAGACCGAGATATCCCCCACCAGTCCTAAGTGTGTATGTGTGGATGGGGGGGCAGGGCACAGGAACAGCCAAGCGAATGTTGGAACAGAGGATTGGGTGCTTCCTCCGATCACAATACTGGCTGCCGAGGTAATTCCTCCCGCTAATAGACTATATAGTGTACTAAAGGGATTAACTCGGTGGGCTGCAACTTCTTCTCAGGCATAGTCAAGTAACAGGCTTTTATTGTTCAATAAATCATTATTAACATGCATCTACCTTGGTCTGCAGTCAGGATCTTGTCCCCTGCCCCCACCTTGGTGTTATCTTTTTAATCATTATTTCACAATAATATAATGGAAAAACATCCTCCAGCAGTTTTTCAATGGAAATCTTGGCAAGGTAACGTATATCCAAGATAAAACACAAAAAATCAGGATAATAAGCATAATATTACTTCAATGCAAAGGGATTTGGACAAAATATGGAACTGGGTCGTCAAATGGCAGATGAGAATTAATACAGCTACTAGAAAAATAATAAATGTTAGGATTCACTTTTTGGTGGATTCTGTCATATTTAGTCTCTTGATCATTATTTAGCTATTTGGAAGCCTCTACAATACACTTCAGTTCAACAAATCGATTTACTATTTTGCTGTGTATATTTTTATGGATCAATGCAATAATTAACTAATTGAATTGTACAGTTTGACATTCCATAATTACTTACTGTGAATCCAATAAAGTACCTAATTGCTATAATCTTCACAAAACTAGGCACAACACAGTCACTATACTAGCTTGAAGAAACCTTTTTTGTTTTACCTTTTATTTAAATCTTGTTAACACCCTCATGGTAACATATATTCTAGATAAAACAGAAACAGACAAAACAAAACCATAGGATAATGAGCATGATATTACTTTAATGCAAAGGGATTTGGACAAAGTATGGAATTGGGTAATCTGACGGCAAATGAGTTTTACTGTAGATTAAACATGTCAAACTCAAAGGCTTGCACGGGCCAAATAAACAAGGTTTACGTTTATGTGGGCAGCAAAAAAACCCCCCACAACTTAAATTTTAATAGAAACTTAGGTTTGTTTTTAAAAGTACAGAATAAAAAAAAAAAAACAGCACCCCCTCTACTAAATCCCAGCCCCCCATCTATACTAAACTACAATCCCACCCTCTATACTAATTCCCAGTCCCCCCTTCTATACTAAATCCCAGCCCCCCCTCTATTAAATCCCAGCCCCCATCCTCGTTTAAAAAAAAAATAAAAAAAATAAAGAATATTAGAATATTAGCCAACAAGCAGACTCCATCCACTCACATTGCCATTATCAGTATGCGACTCCGGAGTCCAGCTTCTGGTATACCCCTAATGGTGCCGTCCGCACCCTGTCCCAAAGCGGATCCTTCTGCTACTCTTTGAAACCATGAAGGTGGAGCATGTTAACATTGAAATGTGACGTGGTGTTGCATGCCTCTGTGCACCTCCAGGTCCTCCACTGTCCAGCCGCGGTCATCGCAACACTGACCAACACACACTCACTGACAGACACACATAAACAGACACACACTAAAAGACACACATTGACAGACACACACTTACTCACTAACAGACACACACTCACTGACAGATACACTCACTGACAGACACACACACAATGACAGACACACACACTCACTGACATACATGCACTCACTTACAGACACACACTCGCTGGCTGACAGACACACATTCACTCACTGACAGACACACACTCACTCACTGACAGACACTCACACACACTGACAGACACACATTCACTTGTAGACACACTCACTGACAGACACACACACACTGACAAAAATACACACTGACAGACACACACACTCACTCACTCTCTGATAGACACACACACACTCACTGACTGACAGACACACACACTGACGGACACACACACTCTCTGACAGACACACACACTCTCTGACAGACACACACACACTGACAGACACACTCACTGACAGTGCACTCACTGACAGACAGACACACACACACTGACAGACACACATACAGACAGACACACACACTCACTGACAGACACACACACACACACATTTACACATTCTTGCACACACTGATATAATTTTATATATCGTTCCCTACCTTTGGGAGCTGGTGTAAGGGCTTCTCCCTGGGGTCCAGTGGGTATCTTCTCTCGGGAGGTCTCCTACCTGCTCCTCACTGCTTCCTCACGCGCACAGTTTAGTGATGCCGGGTGCCGGAACAACGTCATATTCCGGCACCCGGCATCACTACAGAAGGCGCTCACAAGGGAGCAGTGAGGAGCAGTAAGACTCTCCTCCCCAGCCAGGTAAATTTGAACAGAGTGGGCACCTGCAATGTGGAAAGAGTAGGTGCCTACTCTGCCTTAGTAAGCATGTCAAACTCGCGGCTCACCGGGCCGCAAAAATATTAATTATGGGCTGTATGCGGCCCATGGGCCGCAAGTTTGTCATGCTTGCTGTGGATACTTGAAAAGTCATACATTTTGGGGTAACAAATGCACAATAAACTTAAACCTAAATGGCACTAACATAGGAAAAAATAAATAAACGATTGTTTATAGACAACAGGCTAGTTAACAATGTGCAATGTCAGTTGCTTAGGCTATTAAGTAATTGTCATGCATAAAGAGGGGTCTAAAGTCACAGGACAAATATATATGTAGCCTTTTTATAGACCGATGGTAAAATGGAGCAGCCTATAGATCAGGGAAGTGAGGCATGGGGGGCATCTTAGAGATTAATGAAGTGAGGCATGTGGGGCAGCCTACAGATCAGGGAAGTGAGGCATGGGGTGGCAGCCTGTAGATCAGGGAAGTGAGGCATGGGATGGCAGCCTGTAGATCAGAGAAGTAAGGCATGGGGGCAGCCTATAGATCAGGGAAGTGAGGCATGGGGGGCAGTCTATAGATCATTTAAGTGAGCCATGCGGGGGCAGCCTATAGATCAGGGAAGTGAGGCATCCAGGGGCAGCCTACAGATCAGGGAAGTGAGACATGCAGGGGCAGCCTATAGATTAGGGAAGGGAGGCATGGGGAGGCAGCCTACAGATCAGGGAAGTGAGGGATGCTGGGGGAGAGACAACCTATAGATCAGAGAAGTGAGTCATGGGGGGGGCAGCCTATAGATCAGGGAAGTGAGGCATGGGGGGGCATCCTACAGATCAGGGAAGTGAGGCATGGGGTGGCAGCCTGTAGACCAGGGAAGTGAGGCATTGGGGGCAGCCTACAGATTGGGGAAGTGAGGCATGGGGGAGGCAGCCTACAGATCAGGGAAGTGTAGAAGGTGCAGAAAGGTGCTAGCTAGTTGGAAGCCTCTACAATACACTTTGCGCACATGGTTGCAAAAAGACATAAAACACTTTAAAATACATAAAGTCACCTTTTACACATAACACACAGACATTTCACATATCCCCAGATAGCTGGGATCTGAGCGCACAAAACTACCGAATAGCGCTCAGATCCTATTCACACAGTTCAATTGCCATGGAGCCAAAGTCTTTAACTACACGAATGGGCTCCATGGCATAGCTATCTGGGTTAACACATTCACATAAAGTCTGGTCCATAGTCCAAAGGCAAGAGGCGGGCAGCCAGGCTTCTCCAATGCAATGTGGCGAGATTGCTCTCGTCACACATTACAATTAAACCCCTCCCCCACGCCCGGAAAAATTCCTGTGGACACCCATGAATGCAATTTTTAGGCACCAGTTAGACAACCCAAGGTATGTTCAGTCTTTATAAGTAGCCAGAAATCCTGGCCAAAGTTGGTGTTCTTTTGTTTTTTTGCAGTAGACAAATATAATGCACCATGGGAGGTGGCAGAATATATTCCAGGGAAACTAGACATTTAGGTGTAGTACAACTTCCCCAAGCTCACATAACAAAATGCAGGAAAAATGTTGGCCTGATAAAATGGGTCAATGAGAAATAGACAAAGCCAAAAAAATGAAGGCTTCAACTTCTATTATACATATATGTAGTGAGGTTTTACAAGGCTACAGTCCTGAGTGTATTAATATATTTCTTGACATACGTAGCAAGATTGGAAAACACATTTGTGTCTTTAGGGACATTGTCTTCTGGGTAAATTTGCCTTTAAATACAGCATACGGTAGCATAAACAGATACATCTTCTGAAGAAAGTCTGCAATTTAACCTGTAAGTATTTTTGTTGTTAATTTTTTATTAGTACTCATTTCATTTTATACATGTTTTATACTATTGACATATATAAATCTTTCATTTATAAACTGTCTTTTAAGGGCTGGATTTTATTTGTATTTTTATACAAAAATAAAGTACTGATGTACTAATATATTATGGTAGAATTTCTGGTTTTCAGATACACTACAATAGCACTGATCTGTGGAGATGTTCTTATTCACTAAAACAGGGATTTTTCGAATGTTATAAGAGAATTATTGATTTTCGTCTAAGTAGCTGCGTTGAAAAAAATGAGCATGGCTTGACAGTTTGTCAAATATGTCCAATGCTGGCCTCGATTTAATATTTGGGATGTGCTTTTTTCAAATAATGTAATATTGTTTGACAATTTTTAAAACCGTATTTACATTTTTTCACTTATTTTAATATTTTTTGACATATGATATATATTTTTGTTATTTTAATATTTCTAAAAAAAATCCTTTGAAAAGTTTATCCAAAAATATTAAATCATTTAAAAACAAAGACATAGAAACATAGAATGTGACGGCAGATAAGAATCATTCGGCCCATCTAGTCTGCCCAATTTTCTAAATACTTTCATTAGTCCCTGGCCTTATCTTATAGTTAGGATAGCCCTACGCCTAACCACTGCTTAAACCCCCTCACTGTGATAACCTCTACCACTTTGGATAGAAATCTATTCCATGCATCCACTACCCTCTCAGTAAAGTAATACTTCCTGATATTATTTTTAAACCTTTGTCCCTCTAATTTAAGACTATGTCCTCTTGTTGTGGTAGTTTTTATTCTTTTAAATCTAGTCTCCTCCTTTACTGTGTTGATTCCCTTTATATATTTAAATGTTTCTATCATATCCCCCTGTCTCGTCTTTCCTCCAAGCTATACATGTTAAGATCCTTTAACCTTTCCTGGTAAGTTTTATCCCGCCATCCATGAACCAGTTTAGTAGCCCTTCTCTGAACTCTCTCTAAGGTATCAATATCCTTCAGGAGATATGAGGTCTCTCCAGTTTTTGCACAATGGCATGAGCACTTCCCTATTTCTACTGCAGTGCTAATAACTCTCCCTATACAACCAAGTATATTTATATCTTGCACTTTTCCACATTAAATGTTAGTTGTTACAACTCTGACCATTTTTCTAGTTTACTTAAAGCATTTTGCCATTTGGCTTATCCCTCCTGTAACATCAACCCTGTTGCAAATCTTTGTATCATCAAAAAGACATACCTTACCATGAAGACCATCTTCAATATTACTAATAAAAATAATGGAGAGAATGGGTCCAAGTACAGATCCCTGAGGTACCCCACTGGTGACAAGCCCAAGCTTCGAATTTACTCCATTGACTAGAACCCTCTGTTGCCTGTCACTCAGGCTAACCCATTCAACAATATTGCAATCCAAACTCAAGGATTGCTGTTTTTTGATAAGCCTTCCATATGCAAAAGTCTTACTCTTACTGAAATCTAGGTAAGCAATGTCTCCTGCACCACCGTGATCTATTATCTTACTTACCCAATCAAAAAAATCAATAAAATTAGTTTGGCATGATCTCCCTGAAGTAAACCCATGTTGTCTCTGATCTTGAAATCCATGTGTTTTTAGATGTTCATCAATCCTATCCTTTCATATGGTTTCCATCACTTTCCCCACTACTGAAGTAAGGCTTACTGGCCTATAGTTGCCCAACTCCTCCCTACTACCTTTCTTGTGAATAGGCACAACATTTGCTAATTTCCAATATTCTGGGACTACTCCTGTAAACAATGATTGGTTAAATAAATATGTTAATGGTTTACTGAGAGGTAGTGGATGCATTGAATAGCCTTCCAGCTGAAATGGTAGAGGTTGACACAGTAAAGGAGTTTAAGTATGCGTGGGATATGCATAAGGCTATCCTAACTATAAGATAAGGCCAGGGACTAATGAAAGTATTTTAAAAAATTAGACTAGATGGGCCGAATGGTTCTTATCTGCCGTCACATTCTATGTTACTATGTTTTGCTAATACACCACTAAGATCTTTTAATAACTTTGAGTGTATTCCACCAGGCACCATCGACTTCTCTGTGTTTACTTTAGACAACTTAAATAAAACCTTTCTCTTTAAACTCACATGTAAGAAATTACTAATTTGTCCTTTTTGGACCCTTTTCTTCATTTTAATCTGTAAATACAGCTAGACCTTTATCCTCTACATACCTTCCTTCTTTTCTTTTTAATCTAACTAATCCTTGTTTTACTTTCCTTTTCTCATTTTTGTTTCTAAAACGTGTTTTATCCTCCTTTTTTTACTGACTGTGCTATTTTCTCTTCTGTGTGTGATTTGGAAGCTCTTATAACTTGTTTAGCCTCTTTCTTTGCCTCTAATCTTATAGAACTGTCTATCTTCCTCAATCAGTTTTTTCTATAATTAATAAATGCTAACTTTGTGTTATCCAAAAATAGCTTCTCCAAAAATATTAAATCCGGCCCTAGTTTGAAATGTATAATTTCTTTATGAATTCTGCATAATTCCTAGTTTATTGAACAAACTTCAATACATCAGAAATTAGATTACTACTAATTATAACGTTTAATGGTCAGGTTGGCTCAGATTACCATTCAGTTTTTAACCTTTCAGTGGTCAATAACATTTGCATAATAAAGTAAATCGATAATGAATAGACCCCGGGGATGTGCACTAAACTAGAAAATGCTAAATGTATCTTACTTAAATAAATTGTTTAATTTTATTAGAATAATTTCGTAATGTAAAGTCAGAGGTAGCAAGTCCTTCAAATTACTTTATTACTTAAATGATGGGTTAAAATGTGTATTTTATTCTTAATAGAGTAATGTCCGGTGTTAGGAGTCAATGTTCAAAGAGGCTTGAAGAATGGCTCCATTCTTGTGTCATCGAAATGGGGATACAGGAAAGGGTACTAGAGATAGTTTGAAGAAAAGTGACATTCAGAAACCCGTTAGCAGTTTACATGCCCGCATTGTATGCACATTATTTTCTCCAAATTCTTGTGGTTCTTCTTTTTGCTCCAGACATTCTTTTGTCTAAATGCCTCTGGAATTATGCATGTCAGATGTACACAAAGTAATAGTTTTGAAAAGGTTAGTGTTACGACACGAACCGTCGGGTAGATGAAGCCGCCGTTTAGGCAATAATCCCCTTTCTCCAGAAATGCAGTTTAAATTCCGCCGATCGCTAAACTCCCGAACGAAGTCCACGAACACGGCAACTCCCGATCAGCCAAACAGTCGAACGCTTTCCACAGCTAGAAATAACGAAAGCGCTGTCCCAGTAATAATTCCCCCACAAACGAGACCAAGCTCCGTCTTGAGGGTCAAATGAAGTTCTGTTTAATGGGGGCTACCTGCCCGGTATTTATGCAGGTCTCCACAAGGTGGACACTCCCCGAGGGGACCTTGTGGAAGACTGTAACACATATTGGACAGTAGCCAATCGCAGTGGCTTCAATAATAGCCCTTCCCATCTTGCCCACAATTCCGTCTTCTTTACCTTGGAGATAATTGGGGAAGAAACCTAATTATCTCCCAAGGTAGAGACCATCGCCATCTTAAATTACAGTAACAAAAAGACATTAAAATACATAACTACAGAAATACCGAATGCATATGGTTCGTGTAACGTATCCCCAGACAGCCTGGATCTGAGGGCATGTTTTCACCGAATAGCGCTCAGATCCGATGTATCCAGTCGAATCGCCATGGAGTCAAAGTCCTGCACCAGTCCTTCGGTATACGAATGACTCCATGGGATGGCTGTCGGGGCGAAAGTCCATATGAATGAATAAAACTCCCGAACGACCGACGTTCGCATGCCTTGTCGAAAAGGAAGGTAGGCAGCAGCTTTTCAGCGGTGTTCGGTAGTTTAAGTGTCCGTTTTTAGTTCCATACAGTTTGTACCGAACACCGCTCGGTGTTCGTATGTCCCAAAATGGCCGCTGCCTCGTGGTCGACATGCGAACGACGACCACCCGTACGAATGGAATGGAGAGGTGTCTGCGGTTAACCACAACGTTCTAATTGGGGCCAGAAGGTTAACCAGCAGCACACTCCTCTCCTGGGTGGTCGTTCGTTCGGTAGTTTCCATCGGTATTTTGCAACTACACGAACGGGGTTATAGGAACAGGCAATTCCGCGAACAAAAAGGGAAACAGACGAACCAACAATGCAGATGAATCTGTCACAGTTAGTTTTGTACAATGCGGACAATGTCATCATATGTATTTTTTGCAATAGACTTATATACGTAGAAAAAAAACCAGGAAAATGAAATAAATAAATATATTTATAGATATATATATTTAAATTTTTCTGTTTTTTTTTCTTTTGTAACACTGCACTCATTATTTGTGTAATTGTGGTAATTAATCGCCCTAAAACCTCATACACAATGAAACTGATGAACTGATAAAATTAAAATTTATTGTGACTTGTGTGGACAACAATTATTATTGCTTAAAATGTAAGTAATTTAATTATTTTCGTATTTTTCACTTTTTTTAACAATTTGTAAATTACATATTTTGGGGGGCATAAATATATATATTTGTTTATTTTCTACGTATACAAGATTCCACTATGATCTTGATATCTTGAAACCTCATATTTTGTACCAAAATATTGAAAAGGGTAGACTAAAGGGACCCAGAGTTAGCAGAGTTAGTGCACCTATATTTAATAACACCTAAATTGTATGGATCCCCTGTTTCTATTCTCTCACTCATGGGCAATATATTTATGGTGTCAAATCTATCTGCACGTATAGAGAATTGGCTATTTGATCCCAAATTTCAAACAATTACTGATTTGTAAAAAGAACGCAGAAGTGTATCATCCGCGAAAGGTATAGATACCACTTGCAAAATTACAAAGTAATAAATGCTCTAGCAGGATATAATCGTGATCTATTCTGTTAAAAAGTACCACACATGTGACAAGGGCCTCAGTTTAATATTTTTGGATGAACTTTTAATGGTCGCAAGCTTTTCAAATTATTTATTTACAGAAATTTCCCTTAAAGTCAAAGGGAAATAAAGTCAAATAATTTGGAAATGTTTCTAAAAATATTCAATCATTGAGAAAGCCTCTTAAATTGAGGCCAGATTGTGATTCTCTAAGAAGCTTATTTTAGAAGATTAAATTGAGGCCATAGGTGAGTTTGATTAATCTTGGGAACCTGACTGGCTACATGAGCACACCTTAATACTTATGTTTTTAAAACAAATACCTTGTTATTTAACAGATCTTTCCATTTAATATCCTTGGTTTATGACCATCTTGGCTCTCCTTCCCAGTGAAGGTCCATGTGTGCTCTTCTCCTTTGTGAGTGATTACAGAGAAGTCTGACTCCATCTCCTTGTTATTTCCTTTAATGTGGGTTTGGATAACCCCTTCCAACCATCTCAGAGGTTAGTGCACCTAGATTCCTTAACACCTCAATTGTATAGAAATGCATTAAATCTGTAAGCTGCAATGTTCCATTTAGTTTGGTATCCTTCTAGCAATCCTTGTGGGTTATAGGAGGTGTAGGAAGCTGCAGGTAGTGTGCTGCTCAGGTAGTGTGTTATAGGAGGTGTGGGGAGCTGCAGTTAGTATGCTGCTCAGGTATTGTGAGTTGTATGAGGTGTGGGGAGCTGTAATGAGTGTGTTGTTCATGTGGTGTGGGTTATAGGATATTTGGGGAGCTGTAATGAGTTAGCTGCTTAGATAGTGTGTGTTATAGGATGTGTGTGGAGCTAGAGTGAGTGTGTTGCTCAGGTAGTGTGGGTTATAGGAAATTTGGGGAGCTGCAATGAGTGTGCTGCTCAGGTAGTGTGTGTTATAGGAAGTGTGGGGAGCTAGAGTGAGCGTGCTGCTCAGGTAGTGTGTGTTATAGGAGGTGTGGGGAGTTGCAGTGATCATGCTGCATAGGTAGTGGAGTTCTGCATAGGTGTGGAGATCTGCAGTGAATGTGCTGCCCAAGTAGTGTGTGTTATAGGAGGTGTGGGGAGCTGTAGTGAGTGTGCTGCTCAGGGGTGCGTGTTATATGAGGTGTGGAGATCTACAGTGAGCATGCTGCTCAGGTAGTGTGAGTTATGGGAGGTGTGGGGAGCTGCAGTGAGTGTGCTGCTCAGGTAGTGTGTGTTATAGGAGATGTGGGGAGCTGCAGTGAGTGTGCTGCTCAGGTAGTGTGTGTTATAGGAGGTGTGGGGAGCTGCAGTGAGCGTGCTGCTCAGGTAGTGTGGGTTATAGGAGGTGTGGGGAGCTGCAGTGAACATGCTGCTTGGGCAGTGTGGGTTATAGGAGGTGTGGGAAACTGCAGTGAGTGTGTTGCTCAGGTAGTGTGGGTTATAAGAGGTGTGGAGAACTGCAGTGAGTGTGCTGCTCAGGTAGTGTGGCTTATAGGAGATGTGAGGAGCTACAGTGAGCATGCTGTTCAGGTAGTGTGGGATATAGGAGGTATGGGGAGCTGCAGTGAGTGTGCTGTTCAGGTAGTGTGGGATATAGGAGGTGTGGGGAGCTGCAGTGAGCATGCTGTTCAGGTAGTGTGGGATATAGGAGGTGTGGGGAGCTGCAGTGAGTGCGCTGCTCAGGCAGTGTGAGTTATAGGAGGTGTGGGGAGCTGCAGCGGTTATAGTAAGTGTTGGAAGCTGCAGTGAGTGTACTGCTTGAGTAATGTGTATTGTAGGGGGAATGGAGGTATGGAATGAGCACATTGCTTATACAGTATGTCACTTTTACCGGGCAGTGGTTAAGAAACCGACAAGAAAGATAAAGGGTAGGGATTCATAAGTTTACCAGTCTATTTTTCTTTACACACCATAAAGAATTTAATTGCATACACTTTGATAAATGAACGTATAATTTAGTCCATTACAATTTATTGTAATTAGCCACATATGTAACATGGCACCTCCACTAATTTTCTTTGACATGTTACTGATCAGATGCTTTTTTTCCAAGCAGGATTGTACTTTGTTTCCAATGGCTAACCAGTCTGAGGTTGTCGTATTTGAACTCATTGGTTTCCCAGGCCTTCCTCAGAAGTATCATATTTTTGTCTCTGTAATAATGTGCATTGTGTATTGTGTTGCAGTGTTTGCTAATTGTACTGTTATTGCATTGACAATGTGGAATGTGAAATTACATCACTCGATGTATATAATCATCGCCAATCTTGCATTGTCTGACTTACTGTTTGACTCAATAACGTTACCTAAAATGATTGCCAAGTACTGGTTTGGAGATGCATCTATAACCTTTGCAGGATGCATGTTTCAACTCTTCTGTGTCCACTACTTGGGATCCGTGGACTCTTTTATCATCATGCTCATGGCGGCTGATCGTTATGTTGCAATTTGCAAGCCTCTCAGATATTCTTCTGTTGTGACTAACAAACTTACTATGTATATGTGTAGTCTTTTGTGGATGCTTGCTTCCATATATGCTTCCATTAATGCAATCTGGCATTCAAGTTTTCCATATTGTCACTCTAGAAAAATCAACAATTGCTTCTGTGTCAACATGGCTGTCATGGTTCTGGCATGCGGAGATATAAGTCTACTTAGACAAACATCATTCTCTGTTGGAATGGCTATACTGCTTTGCCCACTGGCATTTATTATTTTTTCATACATTATTATTATTGTAACAATTTATTCATCGGTTCGAAGTGAAAACCTTCAAAAAACATTCTACACTTGTACAACACATCTGTTTATCATTGCTATGTACTTTGGCCCCCGTATGTTCATCTATACAGCTTATCAGGTCAACTTAGTCTTTAGTCTCGATATGAGTGTATTGATTCTTTTCCTTTACACATACATTCCACACATGGCTAGTCCTATTATATATTGTCTCAGGACCAGGGAAATTGTGCAGATTGTTGAAAAGATTTTCACAACACTACCAAAAATATTAATGTAGACCTTTTAAAAAAGAAAAAAAAATAGCACTTACATGTGGAATACACATCTGTAGTTGCAAGCAAAACTAACATAATTAATGATGGCAAAGTCATGAAATATTTGTACCACTTTGATATAAATGTGTATTGTTTGTGGATGATTAAGCTGTTCATGTTATACATTACAGTTAATAGTATGGACGCATGAGGAGCACGTCTCATAAGGAGCTTCCCCATCTCCTGGCCTTATGGTGGCACACAGTGCTGGATTAAGAGCCTATTGGGTTTGGTAATGATGAAAATGATGGGCCTAATTACACAATTTTATGGACAGAAAGCTCTAAAACAGCCATATACCCATACCACAAATTATCTTGTATCTGGTAGAAGTGTTGCTGGAGGGACACACTTTGATAATGCATTTTAAGACTACACATACACTTTTTCTTTTTCTTTTTTTTTTTTGAAACAAGGATCCAACTCCACGGGCATTGATCTACAGTTTGCCTAGTCTAGGGCTGATCCTGGGAGGGGGATAGCAAAGTGGCGGATTGCCAAGGTGTGCATAGCTTGGCTCCACACCCATGCTTATTCGGCCTCAAGATCAGCCCCAGGTGGCAGAGCTGGCAGCAAAAGGTTACAAGCTGACAAGCTGTTTGAGGACACATGCTGCAATATTATACTTTAACAGCATGTAAACATTTACTTCCAGCTCTTCTGCCTAGCCCTGCTCATGAGGGGCAGAGCCTAATGACTTCTGCCTTAGCCCCTATGTTAAACTGGCCTTGGACACACAGCTGGACAGGAAAAAGACACATGAAGAGGCACTCCTTGTTAATAAACATTTCCCAGTAAAGTACCTAAGTGACTTGTGTCTCCCTCATGGAGTTTGGGAATGGGCGGCAGAAACCCACATACTGTTATTGAATACAACCTCTTGCAGATTAAATGCGAGCTGTGCTTGAGGTCTGTGCATGTGTGTGTGTGTATGTACTGATCTTTCATTAAGATGTCAATATGAGAGGTGAAGATCTCCCTGAATGTATGTGTTTCTGTTGCTTGATGATCACTGCCAGCTATCATACATTATTATAAAGTAATGTTTGTATATTATGTAAAAATGTATTAATATTTATTCATTGCAATGCATAACTCATGTACCACATTAACAGAGCAAAATAAAAAGCCGATACATATGTGACTCTCTATTGAAATATAAATACACCCATGAAATAAAACTGGGAATGTAGGGAAGCCGCGCTTAACAAATAAAATCCTTGTGTGGAATCCATGGAGCCAATATAAAAGAGAAAACAATATAGTGTAGTATGTCTATAAAAGCAGAGGCAAAATACAAAGAAAAATATTGCACTCACACTTTTCTGGAGTTGAAGATCAGCTCCAGATCACAGCGTATGGACGGTACAATCTCCGTCTATGGATGTCAGGATGGTCCTGATTCCCTCTGATATCGTATCCTTATGCCAATAATCCACGTGGTGTATTCAGGATGATGCTCCAGAGATATGCAGAGGATATAAAAGAACAGGAATAGTGCTCTCTGTATTAATAAAAGAAATAAAAGAAAGAAATATACTCACAATGGATGAGCAGATAGAGATTGCTCAGTCTTTAACAGCATAGGTGGTTTGTTCCCCACCCGGGAATGTGAGATACAGCTTTAGTGTATGGCAGGATCCTTCAGCCACACTGAGTGGCCCAAGGTGTATGTATATGACTGAAGGATGATGATTCTGAACGAATGATCCGCATGGATGGATAACCATTAAAGACACCAGGAACTTTGAAGACAATTGCTTTCATGATTGATTTAACACGTTTTGTTTCATTGACAGTTATGTCACAATAACAACTGTATGCCTTTAAAGTATTAGGTTTGCTGTGTGTATTAAATGGTAAGCCTTCCATTAAGACCACATAGATTTGTTGACTATTTAGTGTTTTACCTAAAGTAATGCAATGTTATTTGATCTGTCGTATCTATAGTATTTCCTTTACTAGAATTCTTATTCAGCAAAAGACCCCAAGAATCTTGTATTGTTCAGACCTACTACAATACCTGTCAATCACAATCTTCACGGCGTATTGAACTGTGAAAAGAGGAAATACACTTGATTGAAGCTATTCATTATTTTACTGAAAGCAGAATAAAATGAAATCCACAAATGATATATTTGTTAACATTCTGGGGACATTTTGGGAAGCTGCATTCCCATAAATGTCACACAAAAATACAAAAAAATTTTAGTAAATGCTAAACCAGTTTGTCAATTAAAAACAAAATAAAAAATGATTGCAAATATACATAAATATACTTCACTAATGTCTATATAATTTAAAACACAAGACAATGATTGTAAAAAAATAATTCTAATACTGTGCTCATTTCCACACCCATTAGCATATGCAGAGAATAACCAGGGCCGGATTTCACCTACAAGTGCCTGACCACCGATTTGCAGAACTTATAATGTGCCTTTGTGAGCTTAAATACTCTGATTGGAAGTGATAAGTACCAGGAGCCTTGGGAAGTGCCATCCGTAGTCCAGTCAGCCTTAATAGCAGAGCTGCAGGAACAGCTCCCCACTGTACACCTTATGTACCCCAATACAAAATGTATCCCAACTCCAGCCTAAACTCAATAATCCTAAACAGCCTCATGCCACAACCCCTCACAAGCTGATAAAGCCGTTAATACTAAACACGCCGTGTAATCTAACTCTACCATTAACCCGTCTCCAAGCTTAATCCCCCTTTACCATAACCACTTCTAAAATTGTTTAACCCTGTATGCATTTACACAGCTGCATACACTGACTGTACTTACACATTCAAACGCAATACATTACAAGCAGAGCAGAAATATGCACATACTTACATTTATACATGTGTACTTACCAAATATGAATATGTTTTTGTATGTTTTTAGGCAATTCATTATGCTAATTTTGAGTTTGGGGAGCCAGGGGGTTCCTTAGAATGTTGTGCCTACAGGCACGAGATAAATCCATTCCTGGAAACACCCTGTAAGTTGGAATGCCTCCTTTCAGACTTCACCAGATATGTCAAACCACAGAAAATACCAAAAAGCTGCTTCATCTGGGAATCCTTGTGGAAAATTACAGATGGCGACCACATGAAAACATTACTGCAAAACATGTATAAAACCTAGTGTTTGGTGTGTCTCATCCTTTGGTTTCCATAGGTCAGGGGTAGACAACCTTATAGCAACACTGTGCCGAAATAGGAATTTTATGTCCTGGTCTTTTTTTTTTTTTTTATTGAGATGTGTATGTTGTAGTATTCTGCTTGTGTTATTTATACTGTAGTTGCTTTGTATATTGTATATGTTCATGAGTAGTTTGTGGTATCGTGTATGATACCTATGAATGTAGGCTGTGCATGGGGGCTGCTTGTAGAATTGTGCGTGTGGAGGGATATGAAATATAATGTGTTTGGTAGTGTGTGTGTATGTGTGGGGACTGTTTGGGGTATTGCATGTGAAAGGCTGCATGTGGGGCTGTGTGTATGTATGTGGATTGTCAGTGGTGTTGAGTTTGTGCGGATTGTGTGTGGGCTGTTCGTATTATTTATATGAGTGGAGGGTTATTCTGCATTTCTGTGTAAATCTAGCAGTGTATGTGGCTTCCCTGGGTTCCAGTGGGGACAAGGCTGGCCAGGTACATGTCAAGGACAGGAGCTGCAATAGCAGCTACAGGCTGCTCTACTCCAGTGTGGATTCCCATTCACAAAGTGCTGGAATAAAGTGATCTGATATCACTTCCTCTATGTGCTGCAATGCCTAAATTGAGCATTGCCCTTCACCATCTTTTCGTATTAGCAGATATCTAAAGTTTCCCTGGAACTCCTGATAGGCCAGGGCCTGTTTGGATCTAGCAGCCGTAGGTTGCCTACCCCTGCCATAGGTAATGGGTCCATAATGATTAACCAAACTAGTCAAATCATCCTCATGAGGGGTATCAAAAAAAATATCATCAGAATTATAAAAATCCAACGTGGAAAAGTTTCAGGTTTGTTCCCCTAAATGGTTATTCGGCAAACTCTGAATTGCAGTAAATTGAAATTCAAATGGTCAAATTTAGGTTTAAAACTGCTAAACTGTGACTAAAGATGAGTTGGCAAAATTTTCCAGATCACCGATTTTTGACAAAAAATTTGCCATTCGTATTTGACTTTGCTAAAATTCGGCTACATTTTTCAAGAATTCAAAATTAATTTAAGATGTTACTGTAATATAGTTGAACTAAATAAAAATTCTGTGATTCCATGCCAGTTATGTTTTTAGTTCAACCATTCTTGCGAAAACTTGCTGTAATTTCTACTACGCAGAGTCATAATAAAACCAACCAGGGTATTAACTAAAGTGGGAATTCATGGTGACTTCACAGAAAATTTCAAATTTTAGACCAAGGTAGCTGACCTGGGAGGATAGCGGTCTCTCTGTTTGGCTAGTTTGCCTTAAATTTGAATTCCCTTTAAATTCTGATTTTAGTGAATAACTCGTAAAATCCTCCTTTGTGTAAATATGGAAAATTAACTAATTTCAGACACTTTTTTCACCTCTGTTTTTAAACACTTTTTATTGATTTAAAAGCAGTCTATAAACTTGTATCCACATATAAGGGTAACCAAATTAAAAGTTATATCAATTGGGGCCAGCAACAGACATTTAAAGAGCGACTTAGAACATGAACACCAATAAAACAAAGTATGCGATCTCCCAAATAATCATAAAAGAAACAAATTAGAAGGTATAAAAATAAGATACAGTAAACTTTAGAACGCTGCTATTACACGTGTCATTTCCAGCCTGACTACCTGTCGGTAGTTGTAGGTGGGACGGTGGAGGATCGGAGTGACCAGGCGACCAGCACATGCTGCATCACTATATTGGACACTGCAGCAGCTACACTTGGAATGTTTATTTGACACACTCTGTGGTTGTTATTATGGGTAACTTGATACAAGTTCTATCCATTTATTGGTATTTTTTTTTTTTTTTACCAGCTTTTGAGTGAATGCCTGTTTTTGGTAGTTTGTGCCTGAGACTGAAAATCTAGTCCTGTGCTTATCTATATAAAGTTTATCTAATTTATATATCTTATTTTCAGATGTAATTTGTTTGTTAATTTTCGGATTATTTTGAAGCAGACATTCTTTGCTTTTTTTTGGTTTAAAAGCATGTTAATACTATGTTGCACCATTCACATATTAATTCAGCTATACGATGTAACTGGTGAAAAATAAGCAATAAACTGGAAGCATTGAAAGAGCTTAGAAATAGCAATAAACATGCAATGTGACCGTTCATTTTAAGTATTCCTGTGTGGGAAAAACTGACATTGTTAATGACGTCCTTGGTGACTTTATTAACAGAATTTACAAAGTAGCAAATGCAATACATTATGATCCCACTGGATTGCGCAGTGTGTGAGAGTGTCATTACACAGAGCTTGCTTAGTCCCAGAGGAAGCCATCTTGGGAATGTCTGTGGAAACGAAAAGAACAATCTGCTTTAGAGATTACATTCTAAGCACAGGCCTTAATGTTTAAAAGCGGTTTTTACTTATTATTCCTTTAAAAAAAGACCACAATTCCATTAGATTAATTGCTTTAAAATGTCACTCTCCAAGATGTTAGTTTTACTGTAACTTGCCCAAAACTTTGTTAGAAGAAAACACAAACAATTTCTTAACATGGTTCATACAAATTGTAGCTTGGCAATGGTTCATGTCTGAACTGTGGCCACTCTTCCAGTGGTTAGCTGACTTAAACTCCCATAAAATGTAGTCAGCTTCCTGGAATGCGGTGCTAAACCTACTGATTGCTGATGTTGGTTTGTAAATCATACTAATTTTAATGGGTTACCCCAAGCACCATAAGCTCTTCAGTGATTTTGGAGTGGTCATGGTTTTTAGATTCTGTATGTGAAGCATTTCACTGAGAAACTGCACATAAAGAATTAAAGCGCATGGCTACCACCTCTGGCAGTGTCATTAGCCAGCCTGGAATGGGAGTGGGAATTCTGTGCATATCCCGATCAGACAAAGTAAACATAAATAAAAGGAATGACCTAGCATCCTCTATCTGATCACAGCCCTTCTGGTACATATTCCCCAAAACATTTTTCAAGAAGATAAAATGATTACCTTAGAACGCGTACAGTATATCAGATTTGTCTGATGGGCCAAACAAAATAAACAATTTGAATTTTAACACTCTCTCTAGACCTTAATAGTTAGGGGGTCTGAATTTGCCTGATATTTACATCTTTTCCATTTAGGCATGATCAATTGATGTAAATATACACGTTCTAAGCTATGGACAGCCCTAGATGCCAGTTTCTTCACAATCCCAATAATTACTTTACTTTTCGAACTGCAAACATCTCTTTATTATTATTATTATTATTATTATTATTATTACTGGCATTTATAAAGCACCAACAAATTCTGCAGCGCTGTACAATTGGGAAAAAGACAAACACAATAATAACAGACCGACACAACAGGTAGAGGACCCTGCCCGTGAGCTTACAATCTAAAGGTTAAACTGGGGAGATGAGACAAGAGGTGGCAGAGGAATTTTTATGTGATAGAAGAGAGTTAATAGTACAACTGCAGAAGCTGATAGCACGTAAAGGAGGTGATTGGCTGTGGTTCCAAACAGCTGGAAGAGCATGCTATATAGTTAGAAGGAACCAGGATGGGCAGGAGGAGGGGAGGGAGCCAAGTAACATTAAAAGGCCTTGTAGCAGGGATGGATGATGATCTGGGCCTAAGGAAGAGAGATAAATTACAGTTACTTAACATTTACAGTTGTGGCAAGCGGGGGGGGGAGTTTAAGGGGAATGGAGCAGGCTAGCTATTTGCAATATACAAGTAAGTATTTGGCAACCAAAATTCTATCAGCCAGATTATTAATAACTACATGTAACATCGAGTGCAACATATTACAGTAGTAAGCAATATGTAACAATGGTAGTATCATTATAGTAAAGTAATAATCTTGTAACAAAATGAATGAAATCTGGTTGAATATCTTCTCCATCTCAGTCCGTACCTTACAGCTGCAGTGATCAAAATTAAAAGGTCTTCTTGCAGGGATGTATGGTGACTTGGGGCTTACAGCTGCAGTAATCAAAATTATAGCTTTGACTACATACCCTACATTCCGGAAACTACCTCCCCCACACCCGATATATATATCCCCATTATACTTCTTGTTACACCATCGCTAGAAATCATGGGATGATTATTCCATATCTTTGGTGGGCCCCTTCAGTGACCACTACGACCTAACAGCGTGTTTTATGTCTTTACATTTAAAGAACTTTTAATGCAATTCACATTTTGATAACAGAATGGGACAGTGCCAGTATAAAGCAAACTATGTGAGAGATGTTAGTAGACAATTACATTATGTTAATATGTATTCACAGTGTCATACGACCCTACTCCGTCCCTTGTAGAGGAAATTGAAATAAGGTTTAGTAGTGCTTTATTAGCCAATATTACAGATAAGGAGTTTAAAACATGTCTCATGCAAGAAAATCCAGTGATTCAATCACTCTAGAAATAAAAAAATTAAAAAACATATACAAGCCTTATGATGCTTCAAGCAGGCCATTAATGGCTAATACAGACCAAAAACTTCAACCATTGTCAATTTTTCATGATCATTTGTAGAAATACCCAGATCTTTTATCATGGGCAATACAGATTTGCTCTGTAGATTATCCGACATTTAGCATAAAAAGTCACTGTACAAAGTTTCCATGAGATTTAGCCGGTCTGTACACACCAATACCTAACTGTGAGCACACTTCTGCTTTTAGGGATACCATGCTAGGCAGTAACTACGCAACATATTAAATAGACTTTTTTTGTTTGTACATCATTATGATTTATAGATAAGATGTTTGGACTATGGACTGGTCCAGCGGAACTCATAATGTGTTTACAGAGAACACATACAGTTTGTAAAGATATCAACTTACTATACTCTACTAGATTAATGAGCTTTGTTTATTGGACCTTAAACTGCATATATCATTCATTTGTTTGTAAAATCTACAAGATAAGCCTTCCTGAGTTTTGTAGTTTTTTCCACCAAATACAATTAGTGTAGTTGAGAATGCATCATTCCAGGTGTTCCTTGATCAATGACTAAGGAACATTTCTGGTAGTTCACAGTAATCGATAACTTCATCTTAAATCTGTCAATCAACTTTACTCAACTTTACTCATGCAACTCTGTAATTACAGATAACACATTTAGACACATTGGAACTGTTGCACACACCCTTCCTATGCCATGTACTTAGACATTAGAAGGTTAACTCCTCGTTCGACTGCATTTTGTCACATGCAACCACAAATCTGCCCAATTGTAATGCCAAATTACTCTCTGGGGCACTACAGTCTACACTATGAGAAGAGGAGAGGATAGAGAGAATTTGCTCACAAGAAGAGTGGCCTACTGGCTACATACTTTACATAATTTGACAGCAGGATCTTAATAAAGAACAAATATTACCTATATGTTTATACATTAAATACCGCTGCTTGATTACACTTGTAGTATGTGTACCTTTCATTTACTGATCTCTTTCAATTTTCTTTCCATTGATTCTGCTGTGAGCTTGTCACACCTTGTGGGTCCACCTTTCCTTCCAAGAACTCCAAAAAAGCTAAATTATCATTATTGGCGGCATTATTTCATCCATACTCATTGTATTTTCAATTAGTATTTCCCAAAGGTGCACAAATACTCTTACCTCTTACTGATATTCTGCGGCAATTAGTTATCTGACTTGGTATAATAAAGAAATTATTATATACATCCTTGAGATGGGGAAGTATATCATGGAGTAGGGAGTTTATGGATTACATCTCGATGGAAACAATACAACTTGTGAATCCACAGTCTGGCACAATATAAATCTATAAATAGAGAGGACAGTATATGTTGAAGTACATAAGGGTAATATAAATAGTTCCACGAGGTAGATTACTTACAAAAAGTAAGGAATAATGCACTTGTCTCCCCCCAAGGATATATAGAATGATGAAGATCTTTATCAGAAGGAGCAACAGACCTCCAAAAAAGTAAAAGGAACAAAATAGTGCAAAATTGTTTAAAATATAAAATTTAATTATTACAGGTTGCACTTACATACGCATAAAAAGACAGGCCTGTCACCACTGTTAAGTTGACCAATGGTGAACTTCCAACTGAGTTGTAGAACCAAAAATCGGACAGTATAACGAATAAAATTAATAAAAATAAAAACAGATAAGCATAAAAGCATAAGCATAAAAGTCCAACAAAATGGTAGATATTCAACTGTTGTTGGGCTTTTATGCTTATTTGTTTTGATTTTTATTGATTGTATTCGTTATATTCAATTCTTCAACTCAAACGAAATATATATGTATGCTCCAGAAATAACTCCAATATATATTTCTAAAAATAGAATAGAAAAATAAATCTTAATCCTCCAAGAAAACACCATAGGTCTATATCTAATTAAGTAAGTTCAACTGGCAAGATTTTTTTCTTTATGGGCATTGCACATATTAACCCTCATTGGAGAGGAGGTAACATAATTAAAAACCTTTCGCAAAGGGAAACCCTTTGGATAAATAAATTAAAAACACCATCACCATGTGGACTCAATTTAGATATAGATCTATGTTGTTTTTTGGAGGATTAAGATTTATTTGCACGTTTATGTAAATATCGCACTTTTCCTATTTTAAGAAATATATATTTGAGTTATTTCTGGAACATAAATATATATTTCTCATACATATTTTTTTTTTACATATTCAATGAAATTTTCACCTTCCATTCAAGTCTGTATACAATTTATTATTTTTTATAGTTCCCCTTTATATATCCATGCTTTGAGGATTCCTTTTTGCTAAAATGATTTTCCCCCTTTTTTTACATGGCAAATCCCCTCCTATGGGGGTACCATTAAAATCATATTAACCAATAGATGGGAAGAGTGCAATAGTTGGTATACCACTTCTGTTCACTTTTACATTTAGAACAAATTGTACTCAAGAGAATTATTCATTTTTATTTTAAATTTTTCTATTTATTTTAATTTTATTCTTACACACTTATATTTTTAGTTTTTAATTTTTTTATACATTTTTTATAATTAATTATTTTTCCATTCACTAATTTAAATTTTAAATTTTTTGTTATTTTTATTTATTATTTATAATTTGTATTTAATTTATTTCATTTTATTTAATTTCTTATTTTATATATATTTTTTTCTTTATATATTTTTCTAATTATAATAATTTCATCATTATTATTTTAGTTTCTATTATCTATTTTTAACTACATTTTTCTATTTGTTTATTTTTTTCTCATTTCAACTATTATTTTTTCATCTATTTTCTTTTATTCATTTATCTTCTTTGTATAGTATTGCCGATTAGAGTTACCTAATACCCCACCCTCCATTTGTTCTTTGTCCCCCACTTAATATGAATGTATGTGTCCACACTGACTGGAAGTATGTTATACAAAGAAGATCGGAAAGAACAGCTAGTCCCAGCCACTCCCGGGTTTCGGCCGTGGAATGCACATTGGAATGCATACGTCATCGGACGGCATGCGCGATGACGTCACATCGCTTGGACGAAACCAGAACACCTGCAAGAGATTATTGGACTTTGTGGACATTAGGGGAGGGATAAAGGACTGGGGAGGAAAGGGGGTTTTATTATTATTTATTTGGATTTGTTACTGCACAAAGTCCAAAGTCCCTGAGTAAGTCCTATACACGGACGAAACGCGTAGGACCCCTGTTAGTGACTCAGAGATACTGCACACATTGCTTTTAACTTTGATGCAAGTGATTAAATAGATTTTTATTATACACTTGATTGTGCACTACAATTTTATTTTTCTTTCTTGAGTACATACACTGCAGCCAACCAATGGTGATTTGAATATAGCGTCAAGATTGAATCCTTGGAGAGAATTTATACTAAGGGCACTTTAACTTCAGTGAATATGTGAGTGGCCATTTGTGAACACAACACTTGTGGTTTATTCACATACACAATGATACGCTATGTTTTTCTGTTTGTTATTGGTTTAGCAGATCATCCCCTATTTTTTGCACATATTTCGTGGAAGACAGGAGGAAGTCTTTGGGGGTACCTTTGGAAGCTTCACCTTGTATAGGGAAGTTTCAGACCCGAGGTGCTAGCCCAAAATAGTTCCAGAGAAATAGGTGTGTTCGGTCTCTGTTTGTGAGTTTCCTGTGCAAAAAAAATACAAGGGAACCTCTAGCTTTCAGGATGCGAATGCTCTTCTTGTTCGGTAGTTCATATCTCCTGAACGTCGTTTGTGTAGGTGGTTGGCAACGGGAACGTCCACCGGTCTAACGTTTACCGGTGTTTGTGCGAGTGCCTAGCCAAAAAGAGTTCCAGGCACTTGATGACCAAGTATCGCTGCCCACCCAGGGGAAGCATTCATTAATTGTTTCCCTTGCGTTTTCACACTTAAGTGGTTGGTTACAACATTCTAATGTTCTACATTGTGTAGAACCGAATGCAGGCGATGATGGAAGTCCAGCGGTGTTCGGGAGTTTCCGTGTCCGATTTTAGTCCCAGGAACTTGACGAACAAACACCGCTGCCTACGTTCATGAGAACAAGATGGCCGCCACCTCGTGGTCGTTCATGTGAACAGTGGCCACCTAGACAAACAATTAGAACACTGCGGTTAGAATCGTTACCAAGTGTTAATGGGGTTTAACAAGTTCCTGGGTGGTCTCTGGTTCGTGTGGTTGTTCGGTTCCTGAACCACATAATCCCTATTACACAAACAGAGCCTTTTTAAAGTATTTTAGCAAGGTCTACTGCAGCATGCCATAGTCCTTAGGCAGGAGGCTGGCAAGCAGGCTACTCCAAGCAGAGGTATTTCTGCCACACTTCTGTTCTACCTTCCCCCACTACAGATTTTATTTCCACCTCTACAACACAACTCCTATCCCACTACTGTACATACCCTCCACCACACACTACTGCCCCTATTCCCACACTACACATTCATTACTCTATATATATATCCCCTACATTATTGCTCCTACACCCCCCTACTCTATAGTACAATTCATCCATGCACTATTCCTATGGATCTCTACACTATAGCTCTATCCTCCCACACCACAGCCCTATCCCCCTCTACACTACAGCTCCTATACCCGCTAAACTTCAGCCCTTATTAACCACAACACTACAGCTCCTATACACGCTAAACTTCAGCCCTTATTAACCACTACACTACAGCTCCTACACTCCTACACTAGAGCTCTATCCTCCCACGCCAAAGCCCCTATCCTTCCACAAACAGATGCACTATAGTCCCTATCCAAGTAGAGCTTTATTGTGACATCAGGAACAGATACAAGATTTTATTGTGAAATCAGAGATATATAACAGAACTGTATCAGGGATACACATATGAAAATATCAACATCAGATTGTCAGATTGATAAATCATGCAGGGTTTTAGTGTGACCTAAATAGATAATTAATATGTTTCACTGGGAGATCTGTAAAATGTGTTGAATTTTATAGTGAGTGTAGCAGTGCACATAACATGAGATCAGTAATTTCTCAAATCTGTTTCTTCTGTTGATCCAAAAGAAGAGAATAATCACACTTTGATGTGCTTTCCAATTTTTAAATCGCTCATTCACTCATCTCACTCATAATATCCCTTAATATTATGTGTTTACAAGCAGTGATATCCCGAACGGTTCGCTGGCGAATAGTTCCTGGCGAACATCGCTTGTTCGTTTTCGCCACGGACGGCGAACATATGCGCTGTTCGGTCCGCCCCCTATTCTTCATCATGGAGTAAACTTTGACCCTGTACCTCACAGTCAGCAGACACATTCCAGCCAATCAGCAGCAGATCCTCCCTCCCAGACCCTCCCACCTCCTGGAGAGCATCCATTTTACATTCATTGTGAAGCTGCATTCTTAGTGAGAGGTGGGACAGTGTAGCTACTGCTGATTTGATAGGGAAATTGATAGCTAGGCTAGTGTATTCAGTGTCCACTACAGTCCTGAAGGATTCATCTGATCTCTGCTGTAAGGACAGCACCCCAAAAAGCCCTTTTTAGGGCTAGAACATCAGTCTGCTTTTTTTTTCTGTGTAATGTAATTGCAGTTGCCTGTCTGCCAGCCTGTGTGTCAGGCTCACAGCATATACTGTGCCCACTTGCCCAGTGTCACCACTCACTCACTAGGGTCAAAATAGTTTGCATTTAAAAAAAAACAAAAAAACAAACAAAAAAAAAAACTTGTTTGACTGTAATATAATAGCAGTCAGTTTCCTTCACTAGTGTGCGTTTCAGGGCCTGCCCAGTGCCACCACTCACTCACTGGTGTCACAATAGCTTGCATTTAAAAAAAACTAAACTTTTTGGACTGTAATATAATAGCAGTTAGTTTCCTTCACGCGTGTGCATTTCAGGGCCTGCCAGGGCAGTGTCACACCAGTGCAACAAACATCTGGTGTAACAGTAGTGTACATTTAAAAAAAAAAAATTTTGACTGTAATAGATTGAATAGCAGTTAGTTGTCTGCAAGCGTGTGTGTCAGGCCTACAGCGTCTACTCTGCCAACTTCTGCCACTGCACCGTGCCACTCATATCTGTTGTCACAGTAGCTTGCACGCATAGTACCACTAATCGGAAAAAAATGACAGGCAGAGGCAGGCCACCCCGCAGGGGCCGTCATGGTCGTGGTGCTGTGATTCCCTTTGTCCTTGAATAATGCCCAGTGTTCAGAGGCCACGTACCCTGAACTCGAAAAGTTCTGAGGACATAGTTGACTGGCTAACACAGGACACCCAATCTTCTACAGCTTCCGCTCGGAACCTTGACGCACCATCCTCCTCCAGCTTAGCTTCGGGCACCTCTCAAGTTACCACTCGCCCGCCTGCCACCACCACCAACACTAGCACCACAGCAGCTTCACTTGGTATGTCAGAGGAGTTATTTACACATCAGTTGGAAGAAATGAGTGATGTGCAACCATTATTGCCAGAGGATGTAGATAACAGGGATATGTCTCAGTCAGGCAGCATTACACACATGGACGTATGGTGTGATGTTGTACCCGCTGCTGCTTCCTTTGCTGAGTTGTCATATACAAGTGAAGCGGTTGATGATGACGATGCGTCCGTGGATGTCACATGGGTGCCTGCTAGAAGAGAAGAAGAACAGGGGGAAAGTTCAGATGGGGAGACAGAGAGGAGGACCCGGGGTCAGCCAGACAGCACGCCAATCAATGCATGCTGTTGCCACCACCAGAATGCCGTCATTGCAGAGCTCAGCAGTGTGGCATTTTTTGTGTGTGTCTGTCTCTGACAACAGCGATGCCATTTGCAACCTGTGCCAAAAGAAAGTGAGTCGTGGGAAGTCCAACACCCACCTAGGTACAACTGGTCGCACATGATCGCACATCAAACGCCTATGGGATCAACACATGAGTATAAGCAGCACACAAACTCAAAGCCGCCATCCTCCTCCTGGTCCAGCATCTTCAGCCACGTTAACCACTGCTGTCCTCCTTGCCCCCTCTCAACCATCCACCCCTCCGTCTCTCGCCTTGAACAGTTCCTGCTCATCTGCCCACAGTCAGGTGTCCGTCAAGGACATGTTTGAGCGTAAGAAGCCAATGTCACAAAGTCACCCCCTTGCCCGGCGTCTGACAGCTGGCTTGACTGAACTCTTAGCCTGCCAGCTTTTACCATACAAGCTGGTGGAGTCTGAGGGGTTCAAAAAATTTGTAGCTATTGGGACACCGCAGTGGAAGGTACCCGGCCGAAATTTCTTTGCACAAAAGGCAATCCCCAACATGTACTCGATTGTGCAAAAGGAAGTAATGGCATGTCTGGCACACAGTGTTGGGGCAAGGGTCCATCTGACCACTGATACCTGGTCTGCAAAGCATGGTCAGGGCAGGTATATCACCTACACTGCGCATTGGGTAAACCTGCTTATGGCTGCCAAGCATGGAATGCGTGGCTCTGCAGAGGAGTTGGTGACACCGCCACGACTTGCAGGCAGGCCTGCTGCCACCTCCTCTACTCCTCCTACTCCATCCTCTTCCATATCCTCCTCGGCTGAGTCCTCTTCTGCTGCTGCTTCTTGCTCCATATCAACGGCACCCCTCCAGCTCCCCATGTACTATTCCACATCCCAGATATGGCAGTGTCACGCCATCTTGGGGTTGACTTGCCTGAAAGCAGAGAGTCACACCGGACCAGCACTCCTGTCCGCCGTGAACGCACAGGTGGATCAGTGGCTGACTCCGCACCAACTGGAGATCGGCAAAGTGACAACGGAAGAAATTTGTTGGCGGCATTGCATTTGGGCAAGTTGACACATGTGCCGTGCATGCCACATGTGTGTCATCTGATCGTACAACGCTTTGTGCATAAGTAACCAGGCTTACAGGACGTCCTGAAGCAGGCCAGGAAGGT
>OW240912.1:415569381-415608540 GCA_933207985.1 Pelobates cultripes | reverse complement strand
CAATTCCCACCAAACCAGAGATACCTACCAGCATGTTATATGCACCTGGGATTGCTTTATATATCCTCTAGTTTTTGGTTTTGCTATAATTTTGACTCTGGTCATTTAAAATAAACACATATTTAATAGATATAAATTGTTATACTGCTGAATGAAGTAATGATAATCAGCCCTTGCCCTTCTACCAATGGCAGGAGAAGGATTGCAACTTGCCACCGTGGGGCAAGAGTAAACAGTGGCCTTTCATGCACTAAAATTCCCAGATCTCATTATGGATGATCCTACACATTGGGGGCTTATTTATAAAGAGATTTAAGGCAAGCTGTCATCAGACTGTATCCTGTAACCTCATTCGGCATATCCTGCAGTATGAAGAAGCATTCACAGAGATATGTCAAACCAAAGTGTGTTATGATGTCATTATCGCTGTGCAAGTAGCATATTGATCGGGTCTTTATGTTTATGAAGCCAAGCAGTATAAATTATTTATTAATTTTAGAAGTAGCATAGTAATCATACAATCATGGAATTAGCAATGTGTTTTTATCAAAGTTATTTACTAAGGTATGAATTTTATGGCAAGACAGGAGGCTTCATATTTGCTTATCTTTCTTTACTGTAACTCCCAGCAGCAAAGAAACAGTTAACAGCAGTGTAAAAAAAGTTTAACCAATCAGTATGCATTACAGCAGTATAAACTGTCATCAGGCTCCTCCCAATTCCTCTTTCTTTGCTGCTTAGCCTCCCAGGTGAGTCTATTCTAATTATACTCCTATTAATGCTCTATTTCTAACTAACTGATATATATATTGTGTATTATTTTGATAATTTTTCATTTCTCATACAGTTTTCCAATATCTGCTTCTGCTTCTACTTCTATTTTTCTTATTTCATGGGCTGACACTCCAGTCAGCCCAACAATTCATATTACAACACTTTTCTTCAATACTTTTGTTTTTTGGTACTGTCCGTTTAATTTCCACTTTCCCCGCGGCGCCCGGCATCTTGCCGGTCCGCTCAGCCGCTCAGTTTCCTCACACACTATGTGTGTTGCCCTGGCGTCTCCATAGAGATGTTTCCCGCCTTTTTTCATGCCGCGGCAATTTCTATTAGTTTTTTCCCGGGCTTCCCTCTCAGCGCCATCTTGTGGCAGGCTTATGCGCGGCGGTTCCCTCGCACCTCGGCTCTCACTGCAGGACGCGACCCAGCCGGTTTGGTAAGTACATATTTTACCTCTTAAAGCCCCAGACCCTTTAGTTTTAAAAACTTAAAGACACATACCCATATTAAAAACTTTCATATTTTCTTGCAGATTTCAACTTTATTACACAAATCCTTGCTTAACTCTGAGGGTGAACCCCTCCAGCCTTTACTCTGAGGGTGAACCCCTCCAGCCTTTACTCTGAGGGTGACCCCCTCCAGCCTTTACTCTGAGGGTGACCCCCTCCAGCCTTTACTCCGAGGGTGACCCCCTCTAGCCTTCCTTCAAGGGTGACCCCCTTTGCTGCCTCTATGCCTCTGTTTAGATCTTGGACACTATACTGTCCTTTCTCTCTCTGGGTGAACCCCACTGATAAATTCTGTAAGATCCCATCTGTTACAGGATAATTGCTCTCCTGCTTTTTTTTTTACATGCAGTCTAAGTCCACCGCCTCATTGTAATTAGTTTGTCTGCACAAAAAAAAAAAATTATATATATTGTAAATATAATAATTAATTTCTTTTGTGGTGACCCCACTGTTACTGCATTATGTCGGATGTGCCAGAACCAGCAGTTTCTGCCGAACTTAAGGCTTGGCTATTCAATGCCATTACTGAATCTATACCCAAAGCTCTTGCGGCTTTCCGTGAGCAAACAATCCCAGCCCCTACGGCGACCATTACCCAACTCTCAGACTCCGAGGATTCTCACGCTTCAGAGAATGAGGAAGCCCCTCGCAAACGCCCTTGGAAGGGCGATAGCGCCACCGCCGGTAAAGGCAAAGCGCCTGCTAAACATCCTAAAGTGCCCTATTCTAAACCCAAGCAAACCACCTCCCAACATGATTTTGACGCATTCGAGGGTTCAACCTCTAATTATAATCTCCAAGTATTAGACGAATACTATGCAGAACACTCGGATACTGAGGCTCCGCCTCATAAGACATTCCGAGACCTTTACCCTTCCGATTCTGCAACTAATGAACCCCTTATACCTCTAGAGGAATTCCAATTGGAGTCTGATCTCACCTCTGAAAACCCTAACTTAAAAGAGGATACCTTATTTGACACCTCTGGCCGCCCTTTATTTGACCCCAGATGCATCAGGCACCTTTGATCGGCCGAATGGACGCCCCCGGACCACATTGCCAAATACTGTAGAATGTGGCTCCGTCGGCCCTTAGAAAAAGAGGTGAGAGCCAAATTAAGGGCAGAATGCCCACGTCCCATTATCCCAGACAAGGTGGCCAATACACCCGAATTTGACCCTTTCCTTGTGACCTTTCTAACCAAGTCAGGGAAAGACCCCCGTAAGGGCCTAGAACAGGGTCTGAAAGCCACTCAAGACAAATTGATGGATGTGGCGGGCCCGCTCATACAAATCTTCATTATTGCAGACGAGGCTCTATCAGGTGGCACATTTGATGCACATATGGTGCGAGAGTGGGCTCAAAGGGCCTTATGCCTTTTAGGCAATGCCAATGTGGCAATATCAACTGAACGGCAGAAGGCCGTCCTTTATAAAATCGATGTCAAGCTTGCCGAATTGGGCACTAAAGAACTTGGTCCAGAGGCTCAAGGCATGTTATTCGGAGACAAGTTCATAAAAGAACTAAGTAAGCATGTCTCTGTTTTTACTACGCTGACAAAGGCACAATCCTCCATTCGCAAGGTATTTCGCACTTAGCGTTTTTCCGGAAGAGCTGGTCGCTATAGAGGCCGAGCGACTGGCAGAGCCGCCTTCACGGGCTACAGACCTCGACCTTCAGACACCTGGAACTCGGGCAATACCCGATTCCACCACAGGCAATTCTTCCCCTCTCGCGGAGCTATCCGAGGACGTGGATCCACTTCCCTCCGCGGTGGCACTGCTACAGGTAATGGACCTTCCTTATTCTCATATTCCTATTGCAGGCCGGTTAACCCTTTTTTCCCAACAGTGGTCTCAACTCACTCAGGATCCTTGGATCCTTCAGACGGTGTCCGGGTTCCACCTGGAATTTTCAGTAGTACCGATACAAAATTCTCCTCCTACCCCAATCAAAATGTCACTATTAGACGAGTCGACTCTACGGAGCGAACTCGATGATCTATTCACCAAGGGTGCGATCGAAAGAGTTGTTGGCCCACAGACCTTCATAAGCAACATGTTTCTAGTCAAGAAAAAATCAGGAGGTCTACGACCTGTCATCAACCTGAGAGATCTGAACAGGTTCATCACATACCGTCACTTCAAAATGGAGGGGATCCATTTATTGAGAGACCTACTCTCCGAGGGAGATTGGTTCTCCCGCTTTGATCTAAAGGATGCATACCTCACGGTGCCGGTAACACCAGCACACCGCTGCCTCCTTCAGTTTCGTTGGGAACAAGCACTATGGCAGTTCACCTGCCTCCCCTTCGGCCTATCTTCTGCACCCTGGTGCTTTACCAAACTAATGAAACCAGTGATGGCATTACTGCGCTCCCTAATCTATCTGGACGATATCCTCCTCATGGCACAAGACCAGGAAACTCTCCACCTTCACACAAGCATGACCTCCGCCCTATTGCAGAATCTTGGCTTCGTGATCAATCACCAGAAATCATCCCTAACACCGTCCCAGACGATACAATTCCTGGGATTCCAGATAGACTCTGTTCAAGCAGTCCTTCAACTTCCGGCATCCAAAGTCAAATCCATAAAAAGAGACATTCGGAGGTTACTGATATCACCACACCTCCGTCTGCGGGACCTGGCCCGCACCATCGGCTTGCTCTCCGCCTCAATACAGGCTATATTCCCTGCCCCACTGCACTACCGAGCACTACAACGCCTGAAGACCCAATACTTACATCAGTCGACGTCCTACGACCAACAGATCACACTCACGGACGAAGTCCGGCTCGAACTCCATTGGTGGCTACAACATATGGACGCTTGGAATGGCAGAGCCATTTTCGGATCCCAACCAGACTTCATCCTGGAATCGGATGCAAGTCTGCTCGGATGGGGCGCAACCTGCTCGGAAAGCTCTACAGGAGGACTCTGGTCCCACTCGGAATGAGCACTTCATATCAATTGCCTCGAACTGATTGCAGGCTCATTCGCAATCCGCAGTTTCGCCAAGGATGTCTACAACTGCTCCGTGGTGCTGAAGATGGACAACGTGTCCGCGGTTCGTTACGTGAACCATCTAGGAGGTTCCAAATCGAAGATGCTCTCAGATCTGACCAAAGAATTATATCAGTTCTGCCTAGACAGGAATATCTCTCTGCGAGCGGAATATCTACCGGGATCAGACAACCTCGTCGCAGATTGGTTCTCCAGACACTGGAGGGACTCCAGCGATTGGACACTGAATCCACAAATATTTCACCGTCTCCAGGCCTGCCGGGGACCATTCAACCTAGACCTCTTTGCATCTCGCCTCAACAGGCAGACGGACACTTTTTACAGCTGGTTGCCAGACCCAGCGTGCCTTGCAGTCGATGCCTTCCTACAGACGTGGCCGATGTCCGGGGCATATGCATTCCCTCCTTTCTCCATGATTCCACGCACACTACAGCACCTCAGAACTCAGGGTGCCAGGATAACACTAGTGACCCCGCTATGGCGGGCCCAACCATGGTATCCTTACCTCCTGGAAATGTCAGTGGATTTTCCCCTGCTGCTACCCAGCACCTGCGACCTCCTCAGAGACCCGACAGGCAGCTTTCACCCATTGGCAATTCAGGATCATCTCCAACTAGTGGCTTGGACCGTTTCAGGGGATCTTGGAATGTCTCAGGCCTTTCGACAACTGCTCAGGGACTCCTTTGGGACTCATGGGCCCCGGGAACTAGACGCTCTTACATCTCTGCATGGTGCCTATGGAGTTGCTGGTGCCTGGAAAGGGACCTTGATCCCTTTTCAACATCTATAATTAATATTATCAATTTCCTTTCGTCTCTGTTCGACCAGGGTAAATCCTTCCGGACCATTAACGTGTTTCGGTCTGCTATTTCTGCAGCACACGTTCCTATCGAAAGTTCTTCAGTAGGCAAACATCCTTCCATCTGTAGACTCTTGCGGGGCATACGCATCGCTAGACCCCCGAATCCCAAATATAATCAATTCTGGGACGTGGCCATCATGCTCACATTCTTGGAAGCTTGGCCGGACAAAAAGGCGCTCTCCCTACGCCAATTATCAGCCAAACTAGCTCTCCTCCTTTGCTTGGTCTCCTTCCGAAGAGTTTCCGACATCAGGGCTTTCGACTTTCATGCCCTCGATTTCACACCGGAGGGGATACACTTCCATATCACTAGACGCACCAAGACCAACTCGTCTACTGTAAGCTACCCTTACTTTTCGGAGAAACCCCTCTTCTGCGTAGCCCGGTGTATAAGACACTATATTGCCCGCACTACCCCTCTCAGAGCACCTACTGGGCCCCTCCTGGTGTCTTATGTACGACCTCACAAACCAGTCTCGTGCCCTACCATTGCACGTTGGATTAAATAGCTTCTAGCCCTGGCTGGCATTGATGCATCTTTCGGGGCTCACTCGGTTAGAGGTGCAGCCGCCTCCTCAGCACTCATAGCCGGAGGTTCCTTAGCGGAAATTCTAGCCTCCACTGATTGGTTTAGAGAATCCACCTTCCGTACCTTTTATTTCAGACACTCTCCACACGTTTCTCTGTCCTTGCTATCTGTGCGTTAAAATAGCAAATATGAAGCCTCCTGTCTTGCCATAAAATTCGGGATTATTCTAACTCCTAGTGACCGAATAATCTAAATTTTATTAAAGACAGGAGGCGAATATTTTCCCACCCTGGATTTCTTTTTACCCACCCTTTTAGGTAAGTATCCTGTACTATCTCCAGTTCTACTATGACTAGCACCCTCTCTTTTCTCTAGCCTATACTCATTAGGTCGCTATTATATGCTAAACCCGTTTTCAATGGTACATTGGTTTTTATATTCTAGGTATGTCACTTACTCTACATATCACACAGTTAATTATCATAGTTAGAGCTTGCACTTAAATTAATTCAGTTCACTGCATTTAATTTGGTTTTTTCTCTTGCCAAAGAGACCATACTTTCACGATGTTTCTCCTTCCTCCTAGTGTGAAGATCATTTGCCTTCTGTCTCGAATCTACCCGCAGGTTGATCACTACCTTCATCCTACCGGATACCTACACCGTTACCTGTTCATCGTTTTTTAAGGTTTCTACATTTACATGGTTGACTCTACGACTGTTCGGCTACATCAAGAAAGAGGAATTGGGAGGAGCCTGATGACAGTTTATACTACTGTAATGCTTACTGATTGGTTAAACTTTTTTTTTACACTGCTGTTAACTGTTTCTTTGCTGCTGGGAGTTACAGTAAAGAAAGATAAGCAAATATTCGCCTCCTGTCTTTAATAAAATTTAGATTATTCGGTCACTAGGAGTTAGAATAATCCCGAATTGTTTGGAATTTAACATGAAATCAAAGTGAATTTCAAGTGTAAGACCAAAATACCTGAACTGAAAGACCACAGACATCCGGAAGAACCTGGAGATAGTTATCTGTGAATTTTGAATAAGTGATAGCATTACTTGAGTTTCCCTGTGTTAGGGTTATTGTAACATAGCAATCAAACATTCACTCGCACAGGGTATAGATGTTCATGGAAATTAAAAAAAATATTAATCAAAAATTTCGGTATCCAAAGAAAAACCCTTTTCTTAATTTTGTTCATTCAGCTGCTTAGTAGATAACTTCCTAATTTAGTATCCCTAAATATGGCAATCCACATAAGGGTAGCAAATTAAGGAGCTATCTACTAAATAGCTGAACGATTAAAACTATGAACAGCCTTTTCTTAATTTCGTTTTTTCAGTTGTTTGGTACATAGCTCCATAATTTGCTATCCTTATCAATAGAAATTGATCATAAATGAATCAATCCACTTTATTACAGATCCACTCACTTTCATTTTTATTTTTTTCATGTTGCAGCAATTCAAACATGTGGATGCTTCTGAATTGCAAAACCAAATATTTTTTTTTTTCATCCTGTAAAAGTGCCTCCAGGAACAGGTCCAATCAATACACCTCATAGAGGAACCATCGGTGCATGTGCAGTGCTAGCAGCAATGTGCCTACAATTCTGCCATTGAGAATGATTCCCTAATGAAGATCTTGACGGCACTGCGAGTGATGTCACAGCATGTCAGGGTATGTGAGTCAGGAAGCACAGTCCCTGTTCTCATATCCAGTGGTTTCAATCCACACTCCCAAGTCTTCTAATTACTAAAATATTTAGAGTCGGGGCCACTAAGGAGGGGAGAACAACTGTAGGCCTTATAACAACTTCATCTAGATAAGGTTGTAATAGTGATCACAGTATTCTTTTCATCAGGATTTTATTTAAATGTTATTAATTTAAGTCTGTTCTTAAACAGCATATTGTTTCCAAAAATATCCTTTACTCACTTGTTAACTTTAACTACTCAAGTGATGAATAATATTCAAATAGCATTATTATTTTACTATTTATATAGTGCCAGCAAATTCTGTAGCACTGTTCAATGGGTGGACTAACAGACACGTAATTGTAACCAGACAAATGGACTCACAGGAGGGCCCTGCTCAATGAGCTTACATTCTAGAGGGAGTGGGGTATAGATACACAGGGTATACGTAGGGGTAATGGTAATGAAAAGTATTCACTGAGCACTTAGGATATTTTTGACAGTTGCAGGAAAGGAGTCATGGAGGGGGTGGGGAGAGGAGGGGTGAAAACCTGCTAACAGTTTAAATGATATGCTTTCCTGAAAAAGTGTGTTTTCAAAGATTTTTTTTAAGGAGTGGAGACTGGGTGAAATTCTAATGGAGAAGGGAAGGGAGTTCCTTGGAGAAGCCTTGGAGGCGAGCATCAGATGTGGGAGTACGGACAGTGGATAGACGTAGGTCTTCAACAGAGCATAGGTGCCTCAACAGGACATACTTGTGTATTAGGGAGGATAGGTAGGTTGGAGCAGCATTATGTAGGGACTTGTAAGCAAGCACTAGAATCTTAAATTGAGCCCTATATCTATCTGGAAGCCAATGTAGGGACTGACAGAGTGGGGAGGTGTGGGAGGTGCGGGCGAACAGGAAAATTAGCCTCGCCACTGCATTCATTATAGATTGCAGCGGTGCAATCTGGAAACACGTAAGACCACTGAGAAGGGGATTGCAGTGGTCAAGGCGAGGGAGAACAACGGCATGGACCAGCACCTTAGCTGCGTGTGGAGTTAAATAGGGGCGGATGCGAGCTATGTTTTTGAGATGGAAGCAGCAGGATTTGGTGATTGACTGGACATGAGGGGTGAAGGAGAGGTCGGAGTCAAGGAGAACACCTAGGCAGCGAGCCTGCGAGGTAGAGGTGATGGTGGCGCCGTTGACTTGGAGAGAGACAGACACAGGAGTAGCAACACTTAAGGGAAGAAAGACCAGAAGTTCTGTTTTGGACAGGTTGAGTTTAAGGAAGTTATCAGCCATCCAGTTGGAAATAGCAGAGAGGCCGTCAGATATGATGAGTCTGCATATAAATCAAGATGAGTCAAGATGAGTCTGCATAGAAATGATATTGGAAGCCAAAGGAGCTGATGAGTTTACCAAGGGAGGCAGTATAGATAGGGAACAGCAGGGGACCAAGGACAGAACCTTGGGGAACACCAACAGAGAGGGATTAGAGAGAAGAGGCAAAGCCAGAGAAAGAAACACTGAAAAAGCGCTGGGAGAAGTAGGAGGTGACTTGGAGAGAGACAGACACAGGAGTAGCAACACTTAAGGGAAGAAAGACCAGAAGTTCTGTTTTGGACAGGTTGAGTTTAAGGAAGTTAGCAGCCATCCAGTTGGAAATAGCAGAGAGGCCGTCAGAGACATGATGAGTCTGCATATAAATCAAGATGAGTCAAGATGAGTCTGCATAGAAATGATATTGGAAGCCAAAGGAGCTGATGAGTTTACCAAGGGAGGCAGTATAGATAGGGAACAGCAGGGGACCAAGGACAGAACCTTGGGGAACACCAACAGAGAGGGATTAGAGAGAAGAGGCAAAGCCAGAGAAAGAAACACTGAAAAAGCGCTGGGAGAAGTAGGAGGTGCACCAAGAGAGAGCAGTATCCTGTAGACCAAGATTACGGAGAATGAGAAGAAGCTGTTGATGATCAACAGTGTCAAAGGCAGCTGAAAGATCAAGGAGAAGTAGAATAGAGTAATGGCTGCGAGCATTAAACCTGAGTTCTGGTAAATTATTTTCATAATTTGAAAAAGGTCTGTGGTATTGAAGCTTTTAAAATCCCAGATATTTGTTGTAAACTTTAACATCTCATATAATATTCGGTATAATCAGTTCATTTGATGGACCAATATCCGATTCATGGAATCATTTGGAACACGAAAAAGAATTTTAAATTATTTGTGCCACTTTATGTAAGATTTGTAGAATTGAGTGAACCATGGTTTCATTGTTTTCCTCTTCAGATCTTCTTTTTGGACAAGCCAATGGCTAATCACTCTGGTATTTCTTCATTTGAACTTCTTGTCTTCCCGGGACTCCCTGAGAAATATGAGATTCTGGTATCTGTGGCAATGTTCCTCATCTTTAACATATCATTGATTACAAACGGCACTGCGATATTACTGATATTTTTACAACGGAATCTACACCACCCGATGTACGAGTTCATTGGAAATCTCAGACCTGCTATTTGACACGATCACCTTGCCCAAAATTGTTGCCAAGTACTGGAATGGAGATGGATCAATGTCTGTACCAGGATGCATCACTCAGTTATTTTTTGTCCACTATCTCGGGACACTTGACTCCTTTCTCATCATGGTGATGGCTTTTGATCGTTATGTTGCCATTTGCAATCCGCTGAGATATTCCTCCATATTAACAAATAGAGGTTCTGTTGTTCTCTGTATCCTTGTCTGGCTTTTAGCTGCTACATCCCCATCTCACAGCACAATCAGGAGTGCACAATTCAATTACTGCGGCAACAAAATTAAGAGTGGATTCTGCTCCACTGTAAATGTGTTCAGTTTGGCATGCACTGACTACTCTACTGCCCTAATGATATCCACGTCTCTTGGTGTGTCTGTGCTTCTTGGGCCTCTCTTTTTTATCATATTGTCATATATAATCATCATTAAGGCAATCCACTCATCAGCTAGAACCCAGAGTTGGCAGAAGACATTTCAGACTTGTACCACTCACTTGTTGGTTATATGCATGTACTACATTCCACGTGTAACTCTTTATTTAACAAATCTGTTTCGAGTATCTATTAATGCTGATATTAATGTCTTAATTCTTTTCCTCTATACTTACATCCCTCATTTAGCAAATCCTGTTATATATTGTCTGGGGACTGGAGAAATCAAAAACACTCTTCAATCTTTGTTGAAACCAAAAGCTAGCTTTCAAATTAATGACAAAGAGAATACTGTGCAAAAAAAAAAAAAACCCCAAAAAATAAAAACCACAAAGAGGTGAAATAAGCTAGTCTATGCATTAATCAGAATTTAGAAAAAGAAAGCTTAATAAACCCTGTTGTTATCTTTTTAAAATATATTCAGGTTTATCCCATTTAGTGAGAGCTGCCAGAAATTCAACGTGAATTTCACATTTACGGTTAAAATAGCCAAAATGAAAACACATATGATTTGAAGGATTTTCCCTATTTAGCTAATGCTCTGAATTCGTAAATTCACTTTTAATTCCCAGAAATTCTTTACTCTGCCATTCTTACACTGTTATTGTTACACAGTGATTGTTTTATTAAAACTCTATTTTGACTTTAATGACACAACAAAAAAAGTATATTTATTTCCAAATTGTTGTTGAAATATATATTTTGAAATAAAGTTGAAACACGATATATGTGTACAGCAGTATATTATTAAGGTTTTTGTAGATATAGTAACACTATATAGTTATTACTGCCATTTATAATGCACCAACAGATCGCGCAGTGCTGTACAATTAGGGGAAAACATACACATATACACAGACAAATACAAAGGGTAAAGAGAGATCTGCCAATGAAGCTCTATTATACAATGCACTTAGTTAGACAGCCCATAAGCTCACAATATAAAGGATTTAATGGGGATTGGAGAGGTGGCAGGTGGAATTTGGAACATATGGCTAAAGAAAGTTAATGGAGAAACTGCAGGTAAAATGTAAAGTGAATGAGGGGGTCATTGAGTATGATCTCAAACATCTGGATGCACATGCTATACATTTTGTAGGAACCTGGTTGGGTAAGTGGGAAATGCTTAGTTAAAATTAAGTACTGCTTGGTGTTGGGTGCGTGAATTGACTCATAAGGAACAGGATGGAGATGAAACAGTTATATGAAGGTATTTGCAGCCTGGAGGGGCAGGGGGTGGGTAGAGTAATCATTTATGTATGCCATTAAAACCAACCAAATTCTATCACCCAAAATATTAATAACTGTGTACATGACATATTGGTGGAAAACATGCAATGACAATAATACAAACTGCATGCACAGAAAATGACAGCGGCAAACTACAGGTATAAATGGTAACAGTGCTATAGTAACGAATTATAATATGGTAACAAAGTAAGAATAAATGAGGTGGAGTATCTTCCAAACTTCAGTCACTACCTGGAGGTTGCAGTGAGATATAAAATAAAGAGACTCAGTATTGACTGGTTCTGGGTGTGTGGAATGAGGCCTCAAAATTGCAGGGAGATGAATAATAATAGAGAGATTAAGTATTGCTGGTTCTGGGTGTGTGAAGTGAAGCCGGAATGTTGTAGGGAGATGGAAATGGAGAGGTTCAGTATTGCCTGGTTCAGGGTCTGTGAAGTGAGGCTTGGATGTTACATGGAGATAAAAATGAAAAGATTCAGTATTATTTAGTTCTGATGTGTGAAGTGAGACCTGATTTGAAGTGGCCATAGTGTTTGGAATCTGTTTGTGTAGCATTTCCCTATGAAATGCTGCACATATAAAGATTAACCCCTCTGTTATGGATGTGTAACTCTACCTCTGGCTGAGTCAGGGGTACATCATCGGCTAAACCAAAATAATAGTTCAGATCTAGTTAATGTCAACTTTATGCACATTTTGATGCATAGACAACCAACTGATTCGCTGACAGTGGTTACTTGACATTCTAAGCCCATCAATGAGTGACTGGTTTGGATTTCAGATTCTGCAACTTTGCAGATGCCATATGTCATAAATTTGCCTACCAAGAAGATAAGGAGTCCAGCGAGGTTCCAAGAGGGCAGTCCATTACAAAACAGACTAGTGGTTTTTATGGTTGGAGTAGCCCATTAATTTAAACACTAGAGTTGTCTTCTTATTAGTTATCCAAGGGCAATCATGCTTAACCAAATGAAGGATGTTCAATTCACTGGGGAATCATCCATTGCCACCTTAACTTGTTCCACAAGTGGTGTAAGGGGGAATACTCTTTTTTTATTTAGTTGTAGATTGTTAGATCATAGCAAGAAGAAAGTGAGACTTTATCTACTTAGCAAAATTGATATACAGCTCATTTTTTTTTTTTAAGGTGGTTGGATGTAGATATTGCTTAGCACAGCCTGTTGTGATGTATCACCTTTTTATTTGTTTCACTTACCAACTCTTTTTTCTTTCTTTTTTTCCCCACTATCTCAATACATTTTGTATGATTTTAAATTGGCGTGTACCTCTTTTGGCCTTTCTTCCAGTTTTGTCCTGGAGATGGGTCTTGAATATCTGGAGTAATGACTGCATTGGAGAAATGACTGACTCATCTTTAGTAGTTTATTTAGGATGTTTCTTGCCCTAGGCCCAGCCAAATCTATTCCTAACCAACCATATATTATTATTATTATTATTTTTAGCAGGAACTCATAAATGATGCACATGGCATTAGCTCGCTCACCTATTCTTCACTTGTAAACGTAACGACTCATTCTTCATATTAATACACTAAATACTTAAATATACAAACACTAGACTCTTCCAGTTGTGAAATATTGTTCTTTGCACTGGAGAGAGCAATGTCTATACAATAAGTAACTTTCTATAAACAGTTACGCAGAGTATGATCAATATGGTGTGCTTGTTCCAACCCATGGTAACTCACCAAAATATAATGGGAACCACATTTTATTTCCCATGTTGTTAAGTTTTACTGAAACTGTAATACAGTTATTACTAACAAAATTGGATATGAGTCCTTAGTGTCTTGACCCACCAGTTAAGAACTGATGTAGTAAATGTGTTAAACATTGTGTAAAATGAATGAAGCCCCCTTAAAATAATGTAGTATCTGATGGGTGAATAAGAGGCTATGTTCTAAGTATTTCCTGCTGTAAGGAGAAGGAACCACTCTTTATTTCATAACTTGTAATCAGGAAAAGGGAATATTAATATGGATACATTTTCCATGAACCTAGGAGACCCTTGATACAAACATTTTATACATCCCTTTCCATATGGATGGAAAAAATACCCACCTGACTTAGAACTCGATAACCTTTTCAGAAAGATTTTGAAAGTGACATGGGACTGATAACATGCATACCAACCTCACATGAACTGCTGTTTTCAGTGGTTTTTGTTTCATCTGCTTTCAATTGATACCAGTTTATGCACATTGCTATTGATTATAACCAGTATGCTGGAAAATGTATTTAATTTACAAGATTATTGTTTAGTAATCACTGTTCTCTTTTGCCTGTATAGTAACCCCTAGCCCCATCATAATGATGATTAATAGCTGATAATATCATGAACTGGTCAGATATGGTTAGATTGAGTCCACCAGAAAGGATCTGTGTAGTAGAGAAAAAGAAGGTTTAAATGATCATTGAGGTGCAAACATTTGTGACTTTAATAATTCTTAAAATACATTGTAGGATTTTTACACGGATTTTTACACGGATCTTATGGTAACCGCAGCCTTCTAGGGTAATTAAAGTCCAAGACACATCCAGCTCAGTTTTTCCGATTTATTGATGAACACAGGTCTGTAACAAAATGACACTTGCAAGAACACCATCCATCCATCCATCCACCCATCCATCCATCCATTCATTCATTCATTCATTCATTCATTCATTCATTCATTCTCATTCTCTTTCTCTCTCTCTCTCTCTCTCTCTCTCTCATTCTCTCTCTCTTCCCTTCTTTTAAAAGCCTGCCTGCTAATTGACCAGCTACAGGTGAGTTTCAATTAGTCACATCTGTGGAACTCTTAAGTCAAATACAAGTCCTGGTCTGGCTGTTACATAGTAACTAGTGTTATTGAAGCACTGGCCCACCCTGCCCCACCCTGCTTTCCAAATGCTCCGTTTAGCAAAGCAGGCCTGATATATCTTCCCTCAACCACCATTCCTCATTTTTGCTCGCAACATGTATTGGTTATTTTAATAATAGTAGCAATTAAAAAGGATCAATGCTTCACTAGAATACGTTTTCCTATGCATACATTGCATATAGCGTTGGGGTCCTACTAACAAATATCGTTTTTTATAAATATTGTTATTCAACCTTTCAAGTCTTGCTTATTACCAACAATACTCAAGTTAACATTTTTTTTTGGCATAAAGAATTTGAACCCAAATATCTGTAGCTTTTAGCATGCAGCATGCCACAAATTAGGAAGAAATTGTTAATATTTCATGGGGACATTTACTAACCATTGTGGATGCCCAGTGGTCACTAATGCACCAGTTTGCAGAGATTTTAAATGAAGAAACAATAGTAAACACATTTGTCCTTTTGCACTTATTATGCCATTGATCCAAGAGAGAACAAAAATCACATCTGGATAGAAATATACCGTAACATATGGGGTGAATTCCTTCTTCATTGCAAAGAGGCAATCTAAATTCTCATTGGATCAATGAATCAATATGGCTAATATGAATATTAACTGTTATTAAAACCTATCAGTTTATACGCAAATCTCTATCGCTAACCATTCCATATCTGCCAATTAGTATAACGTATTAAAGGGAAATGACATGAACCCAGACCATTTAATCTCAATGAAGCGGCCTGGGTGCCATGCGCCTGTAGTTTAAACCCTACCACTACAGTTTATAGTACAGGGTTTAAATTTCTCTAGTGACAGCCACTACAAGCACTACAAGTATAACTCAGCTATTTAAATCAGATGGTCTCATAGAAATCTGACTGGGGATGAATGAAGATTGCCACCTGAATTTTTTTCTCCTGTATGACCTGTAAATTTCAACTGTATCCTGCCAAATTTTCCTAACTATGGGAAAAACCCAACAAGCCATGGGATCACACAAAGAGGTCTCTCACCCCCATGTTACACCAGTATCTCTCCGCTCAGAAGAGGCTTTCAACGGCATGGACGCTATCTCTCCAACCTTCTCTGCTAACAACAGCCATTTGGCTCAGACAGATAGAGAATGTATGCCGATACTACAGGCTCTGCACACGTGTGCTGATTTGGCAGCCACCAACAGTATTTTACAGGCTTCATTCATGGACAACATTCAGGCCCTCCTTGAGGACTTACAAGGCCTCGGTGACTGCGTGGACCAACCTGTGATCAGTTTCAATCTGCACAAACTCAGTCCTATGACACCATCCAACAGCAAGATGAATACCTCAGGTGCCTGGCATTTGACGAGGATTTGGACAACCAGCGATAACTTGTGCCGCTGAATGCTATCTACTCCTGAGCTGGCTAAAGCTCTAAAATAGGTGAGTAAGAAGGACTGTTATTACTACCACCGTCATCTTCCCATTACAGTTTTACACTATTGGAATTTCTTTCTTCTATCTGCATGCTTCTGCATCATCTGGATACCTGACTTCCTCGGATCCATTAAGGTCTATTGATTTTACTTATCTCTTCAATCAAACTTGGACTATTATAACTCTTACATCTTTTATCAGGACTTTATTTCATTCTTATTCATTTTATGTAAGTACACATGGTTTTAGTTTTTTGGCGCGACCTATATTCTGGTTTTTACTATTCTATTTTTTGTTGATGTGTTTTGAGGGAACATCATACCCTTAGGTTGCGGCCCATCTCCCGTTTAATTCAGCTGTCTATTGGTCTCCAAGCGCTGATCCAACTACCATTTGCACTAGTAAACACCATTGCCATGGATGGATGTATCCTGTCTGCAACAATCTCCAGGTAGGTGGTACATGTCAAAGTAACATCCACATGTATGACTGTTTCCCAGGAGAACATTACCCGGAGTATAATACTGCCTGCCTGGCTTGCCTTCTTCCCATAGTACATTCTGCTGCAAATTCTTCCACAAGTAAAAAGCTCACAAGCACCTGGTCATCTACCTGATCTAAAAGAAAATGCAATTCATCAGCTTAGACAACCTTCTTCCATTGCTCAAATTGATAAAAGAACGTAATACTGGCCATGATAGCAAGGTGTCAGTACACCTGCACCTTTAATGGGAAGGTGGTAAGAACAGAATCACAGAGCAATGGAAGAAGGTTGCCTGGTCTGATGAATCACATTTTCTTTTAGTTCAGGTGGATGGCCAGGTGCATGTGTCATTTACCTGTGGAAGTGATGGCAGCAGGATGCACTGTGGGAGCAGGCAGGTCGGCAGAAGCAGTGGGAAGCTAAATTGCAGGCTCCAAACTAAGGGATGCGGGGCGTCTGAGTCTGTATAAGCACACCTGCTGGGAACACGGATTGATGTGGGGTGACATCGTTAACGTCATGGATCACACGTAGACACAAAGCCTTAATTGACCCTAGATTACTGCTGGAGATCACAGGGCACGGTGCTCCAAAAGGAAATGACGTGTTTCTACACTATGCTTCTTATGCCACGATGAGTTACACCAAAAACATTCTTATTTGATGTATATGTACTCGGCACCCAATCACCAGGTTTCTTTCAGGTGCCCTGATAGCACATGGGACTTTGCCAATGTTAGGACATATGCCCAATGGCCACACAGATGGAGAATGTCCATATCTCCTACCCCCACAGTACGGAAGATCCGTATAACATCTCCATTGGAGACAACTTGTATATACTTTCTTTAATTTTTCTCTGCTTTCCCCTGTTTTATTCCTACCCTTCCCTCTTAACAACCACAGATTCATCTGTTTGCAGTACTTTGTCATGTACCACTGCGTATGTCTGAGAATTCACCTGTCCGCAAGCCTGTATTTACAATTCCATGCTACAACTGAAATCATATGGGTATGCACACCCATGCATCCTGGGGCAATTTCACACTCACACTATACCTCACTTAACATACATAACATCCTGATACGAGCACATAAGCAAAACTCTCTACTACATAACAGATTATGAAAATAGATACTCACAATATACGTGGCTTAAATACGCCACATAAAAGACACATCCTTCTGGAGGATGCTAAACAAAATAAAATACATATCCTGTGTCTGCAAGAGACACATTTTGTGCATAATAAAATCCCTGCATTTGACACCCGAGACTATCCAACCCAATATCACTAAACTTATTCCTCAAAATCACGGGTATCCATACTAATACACAGCTCGCTAACGTTTGAACGGTTACCAATAAAAAAAAGACGCAAGGGGCGGATACTTAATCCTGCATTGTAGAATCAATGATAGATATCTATCTATATCTATTTCTATCTATATATCTATCTCTCTCTATCTCTCTCTCTATCTCTCTCTCTCTCTCTATATATATATATATCTATTTCTATCTATCTATCTATCTATCTTATTCTATCTATTTCTATCTTTTTCTATCTATATCTACTTCTATCTATTTCTATCTATCTCTATCTATTACTCTCACTCACACCCACTGTCTCACACCCACTCTCTTACACTTACTCACTCACAATCACTCTCACCCACACTCACTTACCCACTCACACTCACCCACCCACACTCACTCAGTCAGTCACCCACACTCACTCACCCACACTCAGTCACCTTCACTCAGTCACCCACACTCACTCACCCACACTCACCCACACTCACTCAGTCACCCACCCAATCACTCAGTCACCCACAGTCAGTCACTCACTTACCCACCACACACACACACTCATAAAATAAGTTTACTTACTATTTGAATCCTCCTGCTCGGTCTCCGGTCTTCAGCCTGTCAGCTCGAGCCGACGCTGTGTGAAGGAGATCTTATCTCCCCATTGCCGGCTCTTCGTTGCTGACAGGCTCCGGGGTTACTCCACGCTCACAGTGCCTCCTATCTCCTGTCTGCTAATAGCACTTTGATGTCTTCACCCAAGCGATGTCAAATGTGATGAATGCGAATTAGGCATTCATCAACTCGGAAGTCCCTCTGGTGGCAGTCTGAGTGACTGCAACTGGAGGTGTTCCTAGCTTCCAATGTAAATACAGTGTTTACATGAGAAAGGCTGCAGGGAGCTATAGTTCTCACCAGGGGTCAAGTCCTGGGGAATAAAGTGTGGGAACTCAAGGTCCACCCCCCCCCCCAAAAAAATACTCTTGTATGCATATATAAACGCGTGCACACACACACTGACAGGTGCACACACTCAGACACACACAGACACACACAATCACACACACAGACACACACAGATACACACACACTCACAGACACACACTCAGACACATACTCACAGGCACGCACTCACAGACACACATACTCACAGACACACACACAAACACTCACATACTCAGACACACTCACAGACACACACATACTCAGACACACACTCACAGACACACATACTCACAGACACACACACAAACACTCACAGACACACACATACTCAGACACACACTCACAGACACACACACATACAAACACACTCACAGACACACACACTCACAGACACATACACTCACAGACACACACATACACTCACAGAGACATACACTTGCAGACACATACATACACAGACACACACACTCACAGACACATATATTCACAAACACACACAAATTATTATTATTTTTTAAAATGTAAAAATGTCCACCAAGCCTCCCTACATGTCCCTGGGGTCTAGTGGGGATTCAGTGCGGCAGGCACCTGTCTCCCTGTCAGACGCGGTGAGGGAGCTGTGTTCTCCCAGCTCTGCTCCCTCGCGCGGGCTTTCTACTGATGCCGGGAGCCGGAATATGACGTCATATTCCAGGATCAGCAAACAGAGCATGGGGATCAGAGCTGGGAGAACACAGCTCCCTCGCTGCGTCTGACAGGGAGACAGGTGCCAGCTGGGGGGGGGTGCATCAGATGGCCATTATGACAAGGGAAACACTGGGGGGAATTTGGGGGCGTTCCCACGCGTTCCTGCAGGACGCGAGCCCTGGTTCTCACCTGAACAACCTCATTAAGCTGAAGTTGTTCGGGTGACTAGAGTGTCCCTTTAATCGCAAGATTAAAAGGGGTGTACAATCACATACTACAAACAGGTCTCATGCCACAAGAAATGATGATGGCCCACATAGCAACACTGCCTAAACCGGGTAAACCCCCCACAAGTGCCAAAACCTGCAGCCTTATTAAACACGGATATCAAGCTCATAGAAAAAATATATGCCACAAGTCTAGGAACTGTTATACCAACGCTAATAAGCGATGATCAGGTGGGGTTTGTTAAAGGTCGTCAGGGGGCGGATGGTACGAGAAAATTTGTAAAACTCATGCACATGTTACAGAGAGCAGTAAGACCCAGTGTACTTCTCTCCTTAGACACTGAGAAAGCCTTTGACAGGCTACACTGGGACTTCCTTACATCAGTTTTATGGAAGTTTGAACTTCAAGAAAGATTTTTAACCTTAATCTCAGTATTGTACACAGACCCAACAGCACGAGTTGTCATTTGAAGTTGTGAATTTGACTCATGCCCATTCTCAATCTCAAATGGCACCAGACAGGGTTGCCCCCTGTCATCCATATTGTAAATACTAGCTCTGGAGTCTCTTACACAACTCATACATACAACCGACACTATAAAAGGTGTAAAAGTAGGGGACAGGGAATATAAGGTGACATAGTTCGCAGGCGACATGATGGTATTACTAACTAGCCCAGAAACCTCCATGCCGCATCTGCAGCAAGTCCTACAGCCTATGCTCCTACTACAAACTAAATGTAAACAAAATGTAAAAAAATTACAAGATACATACGCCTTCAACTGGAAGCAGGACCACCTCACCTTTTTAGGAATAGCCTTCCCTGCATCTAGACATAACTAATACTCAGCCAATTATGTAAACCTACTCAAATCTATAAAAGCTCAAATTCTAAGTTGGAAAGGGAAATTTGTTTCAGGGTCAGGCAGGATGGCGGCAATTAAAATTCTACTCTTGCCAAAACTGCAATTCATGTTTTGCACATTACATATCCAGATCCCAAAACAATACTTCAAAGAAGCACAATCTGTCATAAATAGTTATATTTGGAATGGGAAAAAACCTAGGGTAGTGGCAAAAACACAATATAGACACTTTCACAAGTGAGGAATGGGTATGCCTAACCTATTGCACTATTACACCACAGCTCTAGCGGGAATCATACTTGCGGTCCTCACCACGTGGAAATACCCGTTTGGAGCCAAATAGAAAACTCACACATGGAGGGAATGCAGTTTGCCTCTTTGGCTTGGATACCCAAACCATTTAGACCACTTTAAGAACATATTTCCCACAACAGCAATCACATGACAAGCATGGGACAATTACCAAAAATCACACCACCCGGAGGCCTATGTATCCCTAGCCATGCCATTGCAGGCATTCGGGGCACTTATACCAGGTTTTGACCACAGGATATGGTACACACCTCTAATCACACACCTCTCCCAGCTCATGCTCAACTGACATGTATTGGATTTTAACTTCCTTCAATCCTTATATAAGCCTCCTCCTGGGACAATATTTTCATACATGCAGATGAGGTCTTAGCTCAAAAAACATTACTCCCAAACAACATCGCCTGTAAATGGACAACAGCTGACAGAGGTAGAAAAAATCTGCTTAAAGCAGAATCCACCCAAAAAACTAATATAAATACTGTAAACTCAACAGTGAACAACAGGACTAAAGAAAAACCTAGCTTTGTGTTGGCTTGGGAGAAAGAACTCAAACACAATATAGACAAGGCAGAGTGGCCACAAATTTACTTAGCACATAAATATCTTACACTGTGTACCTCACATATCAAATTATCTAGAAAACTTCTGTACCAATGGCAAATGGTTCCAGTAAGGTAAAACATGTGGATCCCACTAACTCAGGGAAATGCTGGAGATGTCAAAAGGACCAAGGCACCATGTTACATATATGGTGGTCGTGTCCAGCCCTTTCAGACTACTGGCGAAACATCTCTGATTTAATAAAGCAATGCACGGGCTCCCTCATGAGCCCGAAACCTACTTACTACTTTTGTTCCCAGACAAGACACCCAAACACCACATGTACTTAATTTACCACATAATAATGTCAGCACTCACAATGATAAGTAGGAATTGGCTGCAAACCAAGGCACCAACCATATCCTTATGTATTGAGATCACAGCCACTACCAAACTATATGAGAATATGGCACAAAAGATGTCAGCATGGGACAATTAGAAAAATTCACTACAGAGCAACACTCAGAGTGGTGGCAGCAAAGTAGCTTCTAAAACGCAGAGCCTTGGTAATCTGTCATGATCTACACTATTCATGCACTATTATTACATAGGAATCTTTTAAATCGAGGAGGAGTACTCCACTCTGACAGCTGTGTCCATATCATATTTGAACCTGTAAAAGAGCAAATGTGTGGACAAGTACATAGATATAGAGACTAGTGGTATAAAATGGTATAAAAAGATGGGGAGAACGTTGAGCCCTTATAGGACAGAGTCCCCATGAGCCAACCTACATTTCCTGAAGCGCAATTTAATCAGACCCAAAACACTGATACCAGCACTGGAACAAAGACACTGATAGCTCGCAGTAGGTAAAGCTGTGATGAATCTACCTCTAAACTCCCCTTCCAAATCCCCTTTTGGTTTGCACAGTTTTTAGCTTGCAATTACTAATTTGTTATTATTTACTGGTTACATTTACGTAAGAGTACACTCAACAGGGACTGAGAACGTTGTGAAGGCAGAGATCCGAAGTAAGGAATGTTTTTGTATGGTGCCATCCTCGATGCACATTGTTGTCTCACAGAACTGACTTTGTAACGTTATACCATATGCTGTGATTGTATGGTGTACCTTTTAAAATGCAAATAAAATGTGCGTGAAAAAAAATCTAAAAATAATACGCTATTTATGCATGCTGAAATTAAAAATACATTCAAAAATCTTCCAGGACCCCAACATTCTCATATTCTGGGGGTATGTGTTTTTTTTCTTTTTGCAAATTGCTTAACGGTGAATGGATTAATACATGTAGTTTTGTTTTATTCTTAACAGTGACAATAAAAGTGATAAATGCCTCATTAGGACTTTTTTACATTTCACTTGCAATGCTTACAGAACCATGTATTAATTCTCTCCCATGATACGTTCTGACATCAAAGTCCCAAAAGACTCCCTTTAGACGGTGTACTGTTTATAAATATGGTCATTAAAATGACACCCAATATACATCTATATACAGCATGATATACATCTACACCCACTGCCCACGTATCTTAGATAGAATTACTGGTAAGTCTGGTTTTCCCATTATTATGAAGTGTTACAATATATTTTGAGAAAATAATGTAAATCGTGATACTGTGTTGAATGTGAATCTGTTATTTGGTGTTAACACAAATTAAATTGGTTGATGCCAATGTTTTTTTTTTATATTAATATATACACAGAAATATATAATATATTATAATATTATAATATACTATAAAATGTCTAGTATAGTATCATAATATTGTATAACAACAATATAGCGCATTAAAATATAATAATTGTAAAATATAAATATTAAATATATAATATTAATTAATGAGCTATTTCAGAAAATAACATAAACTTACATCTCTATGTTTATAAATAAATCCAAAAGGCACAGGAAGCATTGTACTATAAACATCCAAGTGGAGACAATATTTAGACTCACTGATAACTGAAGTTAACATTCTTAAAAATAATCTGATCAATTGTGCAGTTTGCCTCTTTCTTTTTCTTTGTTTAAGTCACGTTTTATAAAGTTTTAGTGGCATAAATAACAGCATTGAAAATGTTACGAGCTTCATACAACCTGGCGGAACAAGCAGAGCATTGATACAGTCTTATGATTAACAGCAAGAAATCCAATATAAGTCCAGTAGAGAAAACAAAATGGTCACATCTTAATTCGTTCAATCAGTATGTCTGGGTAAAGACAAAGGGGGTGAAATTAAATAAGAAAGGGAGACTAAATCAGGGGAAGAGGGAGGTAGACAGTACGTTGACATAACATGTTGCTGTGTGCAGCTAATTTGAATAATTAAACCATGGTGTCCCACTGTGACTGCATATCTTTTACATTACAATATACATTGTTAATGTATTTTATTTAATTTGGCTCCCTCCCAATCCTGTAGAATGTAATAGGTAGTCATATCCATAGACACATGCATGTATCCCCATTTTCTTCTTGAGATCATTTATATTCAGTGATAATTTAAATCCCTCTGATTTATTGCTTCAATGGTTTAACAGTTACCGGGAAAATCAAAAGTGTGTCTGCACTTTAATTGATTGGCATTGCTATCATCCATTGAAGCATTATGGTTGGCCTCTGAGAGTGGCTTTCATCTCCAGCACAGTGTGATAATGTAACAGTACTTGTAATGGAGGACAGACACTAGTATAACTGGCATCTTCCAGTCTGCACTTTGCTCAAGACAAAGAGTAAAATCAGGGGCATTATTAAAGCTTTGAGATTGGCTAACACCAGTAATGCAGATTGGGACATGTAGATATCAATGTTATGGAGCACGATGGACACTAGTAGAGAGAGACATTGAGTCTGCATACAGAACCAGGTACCAGTGATCTGCGGAACATTGGACTACCAACTGCTACCAGTGTCATTATATGCTAATACCCATTCAGGAACAGACTGGTATGATTCCATGAACATAAGTGAAATATGTGTTTTAAATCTCACTTCAAAAGTACAAAAATGATTGATTTTGCCCTGTTTCATATTTTTAGCTACTCAACCCTATGTATAATAAATTGATTCACATTGATTCACATTTCATTCCATTGCATTTTAAAATCCCGGATTCGGTGTGTTCTTTTTATTTTTACAATTTTTATGGAAAAATGTTGTTTGTAAATGTTATCATGTAAATGTTTTGCCATCTGTATGTAAGAGTAGTGTGATAACTAAACCATGGCATTCTCTATGTTTTATTTTCCAGGAGATCTATCTTCTTTGAAAATCCAATGGCTAATCATTCCAACGTTTTCTTTTTTGAACTCGTTGGTTTCCCAGGACTCCCTGAAAAGTATGAGATTCTGGCTTCTGCAGCAATGTTCCTTGTCTACTGTATATCATTGATGGCAAATGGAACAGTAATATTACTAACTCTGTCACAACAGAATCTACAACAACCAATGTACAAATACATTGGGAATCTTGGTCTCTCTGACTTGTTCTTTGACACAATCACCATGCCCCAAATCATTGTCAAATATTGGTATGGTGTTGGATCAATATCGGTTACAGGGTGCATCACCCAAATGTATTTTGTCCACTTCTTTGGTAGTCTAGATTCTTTTCTCCTTCTACTGATGGCTTTTGATCGTTATGTTGCCATTTGCTTACCTCTGAGATATAATTCTATAGTAACCAATGAACTTACCTTAATTCTCTGTAGCCTCACCTGGATTTTAACTGGTCTGACCCCAATATACCATGCTTTTAAAGGTGCAACTTTTAATTACTGCGGTAATAACAAAATTTCGAGTTGTTTCTGCTCTATTGTATACTTGTTCAACTTGGCGTGTGCTGACTTGACCAGTGTCCTACAAATATCTACCGCTATTGCTATGTCTGTGCTTCTTGGACCTCTGTCTTTCATCATATTGTCCTATATTGTCATCATTAAGACGATCCACTCGTCATCCAGATCAGAGAGTTGGCATAATGTGTTTTATACTTGTACCACTCATTTGTTGGTCATTGGTTTGTATTACATTCCACGTGTAACGCTTTATTTCAGTATCATGTTTCGTGTAGTTATTAGTGCTGATATAAATGTCTTAATTCTTTGTCTATATACTTATATCCCTCATTTAGCAAATCCTGTTATATATTGTCTTAGGACAGAAGAAATAAAAAAGACTCTACAAGGTGTATTTAAAGTAAAGGTTTGTCCCCAAGTTAAATGAACACTATAGTGTTAGGTACACAAACATGTATTCCTGACACTAAAGTAGTAAAATAACTGTTTAAGTCATTGCTCCCTCTCTTTGTTGTAAAAAGAAAAGCATATGAATGTAGTGGGAGGCTATTTTTCATGCGTGGCAAAATGCAGAGCGTGGAGATGCTGGATGAAGGTGCTGCACACTGCAATAGGAATCACCTCTACTGTCCGTCTGAGTAACTGCCACTAGAGGTGCTGTTAGGCAATAATGTAAACACTAGCTAAATTAATAAGTATACTAAAGATCTTAACATTTCTATTAAATTGTGTATACAATGTTGTATTTAATAAGTCACTTCCCACTCAAAGTATTTCCTTTAACAAAAATTAAATAATAAATACAAATGGAATTAAAATGCAGCACAGAAATTGTAAACCATGTGTAAGACAATAGGTCTATCCACAGAGATTCAAACAAGATCTTTCACAGTCCAACCTCGCCATCATGGGCGTAATAGAGAGTTATTAAATACACTGTTATTAAGAATTGAAATACCTATGAGTTTCCTTTCTTTTTTACTTTTACCTGTCTGCTTATTATTCTTCTCCTTTGTTCTAATAATGTTTATAGCTGATCACATAATATCAAGAATTTCATGCATCATAATAACTCACTACCTACTGCAACCTTTGCATTGTCCTATGCTATGGAGATAATGCAATCTCGCACTTCAGTTACATTAGTTAGTTAACCGTGTGTGACCCATTATTGAGTACATGGGTGGAAATAAGATAGCCTTCTTATAATTGTTATATTAACCTAGATCCTCATTTGTTTCCTTTCTTAATTCATTTATTATTCTACTAATCATTTAGAAGAATTACTGATTTTATTTTTATAACAAACTGTAACGATTGATTCAGTTATCACCATATAATATATAAAGTGTAACAATACTTGTCTTTACCTAAATATAACAACTGTATACCTTATAAGTGCACTTACTGGAAAGAGCACAATAAACTATTTTTTTTTACCCGGTTTCCATTATACCATCCCTCTCCCTTCCTTACACATTCCACCTGATCCCGACTGATTGAAGCATTTCATGTACTTGTGATTCCATATTCACTAAACTCTAAAAGATCCATATCAATTTTATATACATTTTATATAACTCTTATCTGCTCCTTGAGAAATGTAAGAACAATGACTGGCTGGCATGTAATAAAAAAGGCAAAACTGTGTTGCTTTATTTATTTTTATAAATTTTGTTTTCTTTGGTAAAAATTAATTAAACAAATATTTCTCAAGCAGTGTCACTAACTGTTCTCTACTTATGAAATAATGCTTCAAAATTATTATTTTGTTATTTTTCCAGTAGTAATGTTTAATAGAAATATAATCTCTGTACAAATGCTGAATGACGTAGTTGAGAATCGAAAGCTAGCACTTTGTACCAGTTGTGATCTCATGGATATTCTTCCGTTTGTTATATTTCTTACATCTTTGTTAAGGCCCAGAGAAAGACCAGTCCCAAAAGGTTCCAGAAGCTGTCTATTGATTTTAAATAAAACTGGGATCAACAGGGAGATTTAAACAACAGAATGTCTTACCAGAGTCCAGTCCTTATGGATGTATACGTAACAAAATAGATACATTTCATTAGCCATAATTTTTTTTACAGCTTAAGCTAAAAACCCAAATTACTAAATGTGTCTGGAGGTGTCTGCTGCAATGCTTAGAGCCCTCAGGAAGCGCTAGGAGCATCTTTCAACGGAGGTACCCAGTCGGGGTGCCAGGCGATCCGTTACACTAAACATATGGTATATCTTAATATTTGACATAACATCAACGATGGACAGGTCTGATATCCAATCAATTTAAACACAAAGCCTCCTATTACTGTTACATAGTTGTCTAGGTTAAAGTCCATCAGGTTCAACCCTGAAGCCCATTTTTTTTATGCTGTTGATCCAAAAGAAGGCAAAAACCATTGGTATGTGATGGTGTTGGTTTGGATTGTAATGGATATTAACCACTGCTTGCATACTGTCTGGTGGTAATTTTCAAATGATCTTTGTAAGTCTTGTCCGGTGGTCAAGGGTTGCTAGCTTTTCCGTGATCATTTCTATTACAGTTAAGCCATTTTGGGGCAAAGATGCAGGTTGATAACTCACTGTAAGAAGTTTCTTCCTAATAGACCATGCTTTTTCTTTTCTGTAGTCTATATACTTCCAGGTAATATGTATACAAATTCCGCTCCCTCTCTGAGCTTTAACTCAATTCGGATTTCTCTTCAACCCTAAGCTTCATCTCTCTAATCAGTGAGCAAAAGATGTATACACTGCTATTCTCTTGCCTCTATACCTACACCCTTTATCTCTTTCCAAAGTCTTTAATCCATAAATTACATATTCATTCTCCTATTCTCTACCAATGTTTCCTCCATTTCCTGAAAATATGCAATGGTTGCTCCCACCTTCAAAAAAACTATTTTCATGTACATTTTGTCACATATCCATGCTTAATTTTACCTGTCTCACTTGTCTGGTTTCTGTAGCTGGGCTGCACGCTCGGGACAGAAATGCCCCTTAGAAGGCCCCTAGGTTCAAAGCTGAGGTTACTGCATATTTATAACACTTTCTAGCGGCAGCCAATATGCCTTGCGGCATGGTCTGCCTATCAATTTACTTCCGTAATGGCTTGATGACGTCATCGCGCTTCGCCCCGTCATGTGTGATGACATAATTAAAATCAACTTTATTGTACAAAGACTACATGTGACACAAGGCAGTTTTGCATCTATAAAAGTATGTCATAAGAGACAATAATTCTTAGGCATTAATTAGGCATTAATTGAGCCCATATACAGAAAGTAATTCGGGAAAAATTACACAACATTAGAAGGTGGACAATGTGTCCATATAGGGGGAAAGTGTACATTAGAATATTAGGAACAATGGATGTAGCAATGTAACAAAAAGTAGCAGTAATCCATGGTACAAAGGTCATGTTGTATATAAGACCACCCACTTTATTCATAATTAAGGAGCATCCAGTGAGGGAGAGTAATTTGTTGGCCTTTTCACCACAGATAGTTCATCAGGAGGGAGGGAACACAGAAGTCACAGTGTTTCATTCTTCTCAGATTGATCTAGATGTGGTCCTTTTTCTTGATACAGGTCTGAAACTTAAGAGCACTTTCACTCACCATTGCAACGTACCATTTTTGAAGTTGTGCCGGTCCCACCACGTCATCTTTTACAGCAAAGCCATCTTAAACTCAAGCATGTTATGTGTATGAAAAACCTAAGACAAATGCTGGCATTTAACATCTAAATAGTGTTATATTTAATAATTACATTAAATGTAGAGTTTACTGGATTTAAAGTCAATTACTGTGAGCTGATAACTAGTTTATACATTTAAAAAAGTCACAGTTATAGAATTAATTTTGAGAATTTTTTTTTATTACAACTCTTTAATAAAAGGCTATTAAGACATTAATTTGACAAATCTATTTACTAACTTGTGATTTAAGATATGATTAGTCCAAGCTTTTTGTGTAATAGACCATGCCATCTTGAAGTGACATAACACTGGAGGGAAGACAGCTAATGACTAATTGACTGGTAGGATATATTCACTGGCAAAAGAACAGAGGGTAAATGGAAGATCTTTAAACAAAATCTACAAGAGTAAATTTCTCAATACATACCATTGGGAAACAAATAGAAGAAAGAAGCACATTAAAACCATTGTGGCTCACTACAATGGTCAATTAAATGATAAAAGAAAAGGGCATTCAAAACATTTATATCAGAGGAGTACATCGCATCCTAAAACAAAAATCTGATATGCTTCAGATATGTTCTCTCTGTAATGGCACAAGTTGAGCTAAAACCAGCTTGAGTTCTGAGAGGGGACCCACCGAAGGGCAGGCTATTTTAGCGGCTGTCTGTTCTCAGAATACTCTTGCAACCCATTTCTTGCTCTAAAACAAAAATAGGCACGCCAATAGGGCTTGCAAATGAATGATTAGATTGGCTAAACTTGAAAATGAAAAGCTCAGAGGCAAAGAGAGCAAGACCTACCCCAAAAGTCTATTTGAGTATATTAATGTTAAAAAGGTGAAGAGTTGGCCCATTGGAAAGTGAGATGGGTGAGATCATTAAGGAGGATTGGGACAAAGCAGAAATTCTAATTAATTATTTTTATTCAGTATACAGGGAAGAAGAATCTTTAGCTGTAAGTTTGCAAACCCCTATCACAAAAGCCTTGCAGCAAACTGGTGACTTGTTAACACAGGGTAAAGTGCTTCAGAAATTAAGCTGTTAAGGGATAATATTCAAGAATTCATAAATGAACAAAAATATAATTAGTTTAGAATTAGATTCTCAGTTCCTGTTATGTGTTACTGACAAAGAAACCCCCAATATGTGTTCAGCAACATCTCCTGAGTACAACAGTGCCCCCAATGTACAGGTTTTATGGGTTTCTGCAAACTTACAAAGGTCAAAAATGTAGGGCTTTCCACCTTACCAAGTATGCACATTGAAATTTGCCAGATTGGTTTGCTGGGCCCATGTTGGCCCATGAAAATGAACCCCATCATGGCATACCATTTGTAAAGGTAAACAACCCACGGTATTCAAAATGGGGTATGTCCAGTCTTTTGTAGTAGCCACTTAGACACAAATGCTGGCCAAACTTAGCGTTTATATTAGTTTTTTATAAAACAAGAATTTTTGTGCAATTTATATTATATTAATATATTTATATTTAAATATAAAAAAAGTGAAAATACCGGCACTCAAGGTTTTCCAGAAGATAACTTCTCCATTTATTGGGGAAGAAAAATTTGACGTTTCAGCTCCACTGGGGAGCTTTCATCCCTAGATGAAAGCTCCCCAGTGGAGCTGAAACGTCAAATTTTTCTTCCACAATAAATGGAGAAGTTATCTTCTGGAAAACCTTGTGTGCCGGTATTTTCACTTTGTTTATGATTAAGCCACCAGAGCACCAGGTACTATTTTTATTTTTCTAGTTGGAGTGCAGGGGTATTTTGTATTTTTATATTTAAATATATATATATATATATATATATACATATATATAATCCATTTAGGCACTCACCCTTAAAAAATTCGTGTGAGTCTTGCCTTTGGTGCTTCCAGCGTCCAAATATATAACCAAAGATAGATAGGAGCACTCAAAAGGACTTCGTTATCGATATTTATTGTGACAAAAGTTTACATCAAAGTGTAGAACATCAAATTGACGTTTCGACCCCTCAGGGTCTTTTTCAAGATCAAACACTGAGTGAAATAGGTACAGTTTAAATATAAGTACAGAAAAATCAACTCACCAATCTCGTGTGTGCGGCTACCCGAACCCGGAAGTGTCCCGACACCCCACGTGATTCCTTCAACGTGCGTCACTACGTATGACGTGGTTGCTAGGTGATAGAGTGTAAACTCTACGATTAGAAAAAATCACAACCATCGTAATCTGTGCATATAACATGCAGATATGGTAAATATAAACGCTAAGTGCTATGAGATCTCTGTCCAGAGATCAAGGAGTGAATGTTAAAAACAAAGAGATACGAGAATACTCGATCGGAAGATTTCCAGATTATTAATAATAAAAATAATAAACCTATGAGACAAAATGCCTGATAAGGTTAAATAATCTAAAGTGCAATGAAAAGTGCAGTGCAAGGAAAAATGAATGGTGCTAAACACTCCAAGTGAAAAAATCTAATCGGCAAAAATCTCATAAGGTTAATCTGAAAGAGATAAGAAATAATAAGGCTATAGATGTCTATAGAAAAAATAAAAATTAAATAGATGGGCAAATAATATTAAATGATGTACTGTTACATATCATTACTAGATAGTAACTCTAAATTAATGTAACGTACACAATATCTGAAGTTCAGGATTTGATATATTAGCAAGATTATATTAATTCATCAAATAAACATGGAAAATGAAATATATTTGTTTAGTCCTTTCGGAGTGACTGTATCCAAATGGTGTATCCAATATGTTTCACGTTGCAGTAACAGTTTGGATCTATCACCTCCTCTGGGGCTGAGTGGAACATGGTCAATAGCTATAAATCTGAATGTGGGAAGTCTGTGGTTTGCTTGAAGGAAATGTTTGGCAACCGGCTTATCGGATTTTTGGTCTCTAAATGCGGTGGTGATGGTTGATCTATGCCCACGAATCCGTTCACGGAGAGTCAGGTCTGTTTTCCCCACATATGAAAGACCGCAGGGACAAGTGATTAAATATATCACATGATCGGTCATGCATGTAATGTACTGGGTAATTAGGATCCGGATACCGCTATGTGGGTGGACAAATGAGGTACCTGTATTCATATGGCTGCAAGTTACGCACCCACTGCATCTATAGCAGCCTTTCTTGCTGGGTCCTGTAGTTTTTCGATAACATAAAGTGGGGTCACTTCTCACTACTAGGTCTCTAAGATTCCTATTTCGTTTCAGGCTGATATTGGGTTTTTGACGAAATATTGATGGTAGATTTTTATCTGAACCTAAGATGCCCCAATATTTATTCATAGTTCGTTGGATCTGTGAGGTACCAGTGTGAAGAGTTAAAGGTAAATACATTTTAGTCGCTGGTGGTATCTTCCGTGTAGCCTCAGGTGGGTCACTAACCATGTGTTCCATAGCTTTAGCCTTTGCTCTCTCCAAAACATGAAAACTGTATCCTCTGGCAAGAAATCTGTCAGTCGGGGGGCGTGGTCTGGCCGCGAGTGAAGATGGCTGCTTAGGGGAAGAGCTCCGACCCACACAGCCAAAATAGCAAGCACACACATCAGCACGGCACGATTATGGGGCGCACAAAACGCCCGGACGGCACACAGACACCCAGGGCTCACCCGAGCAGCTCACAGACGGGACCCATGGACGGGTACCTAGCCCCGTCGACGGCTGGACACCACGAGGTGGCGGGCGCAAATATGGCCGACTCCCCGACACGCTCACTGTCATCTGAGCAGGCTGAACCCTCGCTGGCTGATATCAGCGCAGATATCAGGGCACTGGCAGCGGCAATGGTAACAAAGGAGGACATGAGAGTCCTCTCTGATACCCTGCACGCGGCGATCCGCACAGAGGTGACCTCACTCAGGGCTGAACTCACTGCCCAGGCTACCAGGATGCAGGTAGCTGAATCTAATGTGCAGGCCATGGGAGACAGGCTGGAAGCCACTAATACTGCAATACACAGGCAAGGCAACATTCTTTTACAGCTAAGGCGGCAAACAGAGGATCTTGATAACAGGGGCCGCAGATCAAACATAAGGGTCCGCGGCCTACCTGAACCTGAAGGGAACGAAGACGTAGAAGCTACGTTACAGATGCTGTTCCGAGATATCCTAGGGGCAGAGGCACCGGAATCCATGGTGTTCGACAGAGCACACAGGGCTGCCAGAGCTCGCGCAACTGATAACACACCGCGAGACATTATCTGCTGCCTACACGCCTACAAGCTAAAGGAGAAAATAATGAACAAAGCCCGTTCCAGACCCACCTGGCGATTCCGCGATGCGGAGGTGGCCCTGTATCAAGACCTGTCTCCTCTTACTCTAGAGGCCCGCAGGGCCCTGAGACCCGTCACTACGCTCCTCAGGGACAGAGGGATCCCATATAAATGGGGTTTCCCCTTTATGCTTTTAGCCAGACATCACGATGAATGGTTCCCACTAAGATGGCCCGAAGAAGTGCCCAGATTTCTACAGCGCCTTAATCTTCCACCCACAGAGGTCACCGACTGGATCCTGGGGTCGACGGACCAGAGACAAGGGCCCCAAACTCCTGGCCAGCAGCGTAGAAGGAGAGACAACACGCCAAGGCGCCCACAGACCCGCAGGCAATTGGTGCCCACGGACCCGGAGGAGTGAAGATAGAAATCCCCCCCCTGCTCCCACTGGGCAAGGAGGACAGAACACGACACGTGCACCATACCCGAGCTTGCAGAACCTGGCGGAACCCAGAGACACCCTACGCACCACAGAGCACAGATAAGTACTGCTTGCATACATACATATGAGGGGACACTTACATGGACACCCACGATTGGGAATAGCAGCACCTTAGCAGCATACACCTCCCTCCCTGGGGTGGAGAGCTCCTCCAAGTTGATTGGGGTGGGGGGCCTGATATGGGCGAGGTGCAACGCACTTGTATAATGCGGTCCTTGGAGGGCCTGGAACATATGTGCCCGTAAGACACAAATTGAGGTGCTACATGGGACAGTTGGACGTTTCTGGGACACTAGAACTCATGATGCACCGCAGATCCTCTGGGGTTGATGGAGTGCACTTGTCGTACCACAACGCACTCATGAAGGCTATCTGGAATATTGTCTGGGGGGTGGCAGGAGGGAGCTAGAGGGTCCCCGGAGGAGCCTATATCTGGGAAATTGTTATGTTCAAAATGTTTTACTGAGCTGTGTTTGGTATGTTGGTTTTGCAGACAGGAGATAGATTATGATAATAGGATGTTCAAACGCTATGGGGGTGATGGGGTAAGGGAGGGGACAGGCAGGGATTCCGACTTTGTTGCCTTAGGGCTTACTCTGCTCAAGTAGATGCAACACGGAAGTTTAGCCAGACTAGGTGAGGGCAAAGACGGACAGAGGAGATGGGAGGCGTGCTCTGCCTAGACACATGCTTCCCCAACACTGCACTACAGACGCCCACAAACAAATGCATGCACCTACACTGCAGCCGGGCACTCGTCTGCCCACGGGATATATCCCCAACAGACAAACCGCTAAACACTAAACACTGACCCCTTGACTCTAGGGACACTTTCCGAGAGCCTTTATTTGAGACAAGGGATCCCAGGTTGCCTGCCCCCACACCCAACTCTGCCTATCACGACCCACCACGAGCAACAGGTCAAACACACAATTTGCGGAACGTACAGACTAAAGGAATAGCCCCCTGGGGAAGACCGAACTGTTTACAAAGCCGAACCATGACACGCTAGATAATTGGAAAGTGGCCCGAGCCAAGGCGTAACGTGACCGTACAGATTGTTAGACTAGGAGATCTAGCTACTGACATCAGACTGAATACATGTGGGACACGGACGACTCACTGAGTACGCCATGCACAATACTACTAACCCTTGCCACAGTGCTCCTGCCTCTCAGCAGGTGAACACACTGGACCCAACTGGTTACACCACCCCTGACTAGACCCGTGTAGACACTACTACTGGGAGACCCAATCCCGTGGCTGCCCTAGTTCAACTAGGTGACGGTGCGGCATTGGACTCCACCCAGCTACACGGGACTCCCTCATCTTGAGGGCAATTTCCCCCTACTAGGGTCACAATCTCGTGACCTCACATCGGTGGCCTCTCGGATCGGGTTGAATCGGGGGAGGGCTGAGCCGTGTCCTGCCCCCCGGGCGACCTAACTCTTGGGTGTCATAACCCTCTTCTTACTTTCCTGCAACCGCAAACTCTCTCCCTCCATCCCCCCCCTCCCTTCCTCCCCCCAAAAAAAAGGAAGAAACTTCACGCAACCGCGGGGGCGCGTGCGGGCATCTCCATTAGAGACACCAGAACAAGACTGCTGAGTGATCTGCGCACACGACCACACTCGCCCTATGGCTTATACGGCTGCACCACTTCATGTGCTATCGCAAAACTGCAGAGGCCTTAACACACCTGAGAAGCGCTCACATCTGCTGAGAGAACTACACTGCAAACGGGTCTCGGTAGCGATGTTACAGGAAACGCACCTCAAAACAGTAGATACCCACAGATTGAAGGACAGACGATACCCCACCAACTACCACAGCACCCACCCTACCGACCGACGAGCAGGAGTAGCGATCCTAGTAGCAGCCAATACCCAATTCACTCTGATGGATCAACTCGCAGATCCTAACGGTAGATTCCTTTTCATCAAAGGCACAATTTCGGGAAAACTCTACACCTTCGCCTCTATCTATGCACCAAATGCAAAGCAGGCACCGTTTCTAAGCAAAACGATCCGCCAATTGGCAACGTATACTGAAGGTTCACTCGTCGTAGGGGGGGACTTCAACGCACCGCTTGACCCATTAGTTGACTCATCGACTGGACACAGCAGTATATCACAAACTGCGATCAGAGCAATAAGGAAGGCCCTGCGAGACCTGAGATTGGTAGACGCCTGGCGAACCCTACACCCGACAGTTCGAGACTATACGCACTACTCAGCCATACATAGGAGATACTCGCGTATTGACTATGTTCTCATACAACAAGAAGGACTACAACGCTTGCAGTCGGCTGACATTGTTCCGACACCATGGTCGGATCACAGCGCAGTGTCCGCACATCTGGATTCTCCTCTATTTAGGCCTACTAGGACAGCATGGAGACTGAATGAGTCGCTCTTATCGGACCCGGAAGTGAAATCCCTTCTGACAGAACATCTAACTAACTACTTTGCTGAGAACGATACAGAGGACGTGTCGAAAGTGACGCTTTGGGAAGCGCACAAGAGCGTGCTCCGGGGGCATCTCATAAAGATTGCATCACGCAAAAAGAGAGAAGCACAGCGGCACATGCTGGAACTCATTGACCAGATATCGAAATTGGAAACCCAACATAAGCGGTCGCAACTCGAGGAGCACTATCGCTCACTACTGGACGCTCGCAGACAGCTGGCAGATCTAGTAGCCCGCAAACACCATAGAGCGACACAGCGATCCAAGGCCTTTTTTTACATTCACGCTAATAAAAGCGGGAGACTCCTAGCCCGCATGATCCGACCCCAACAGGCCAGAGCACAAGTCCATGCGCTACGAACAACCGATGGCTCTCTCACACAATTCCCGGAGGCAATAGCCAATGAATTCCGTAAGTATTACCAACAACTATATAATATTTCACCAACGACATCCGATGCACAACGCGCCGAACTGCAGGAAGCAACAACGCGCTACCTACAAAGATTTCAGCCGGACGCCCTAACACCGGAGGAGGCAGACCTATTGGAAGTCCCAATAACCACTGAAGAGGTACAGGCGGCGATTAAGGCAGCGAAGAAGGGGAAAGCACCGGGACCAGATGGACTCTCAGCGGGATACTACAAGTTGTTCAGGGACATTCTGACTCCACACTTAACAACAGCCCTCAACCGACTCCAACAGGGCGATAAATTCCACCGAGAAACTCTAGCAGCCACAATCACGGTGATACCCAAACCAGGCAAGAACCCCGAAAACTGCAGTAGCTACCGACCGATCTCTCTACTTAACGCGGATGTGAAACTCTTCACCAAGGTCATCGCTACAAGGTTGCAGGCGTACGTGCCGCGCCTAATACATCCTGATCAAACAGGTTTTGTACCAGGCAGGGAAGCCAGAGACTGCACACTCAGAGCGTTTTCAATACAGGCATTGGCGCTTAAAGAGAAGACGGAACTACTAATGCTCTCAACAGACGCCGAAAAAGCATTTGACCGGGTGACCTGGAGCTTTATGATAGCAACACTGCATAAAGTCGGCCTAGGGAGGGGAATGATAGCTTGGATAGCTGCGCTTTACGCTGACCCTAGTGCCAGAGTGAGGGTGAATGGTGCGCTCACAGACACCTTTCCCATCCACAACGGAACCCGACAGGGCTGCCCATTGTCGCCGCTTTTATTTGCCCTCTCCTTGGAACCGTTTTTGGACAGGATACGGCAAACCCCAGAGATTCGAGGGTTTAAACACGGAGACCAGGAGCACAAGGTTGCCGCATATGCTGATGATATGCTTTTCTTCGTGGACAACCCGGTCGACTCCATGCCGATCTTGATGCAGGAATTCGACATATATGGCCAGGTATCAGGTCTGAAGCTTAATCAAACTAAATGCGAACTGCTGAACATACAGACTCCAACGGCAGTGCGAGAGCGGATCGCACGCGAGTATCCCTTTCACTGGTGCTCAGAACAGATGCGATACCTGGGAATCTGGATACCCAACAATCCGAAAGAGCTATATACCAGGAACTACGTACCCCTCTTGCGAACAATCCTGCTCGACCTAAAAAACTGGAATTATGACCATATATCCTGGCAAGGACGCGTAGCGGTGATTAAAATGAATATCCTACCACGGCTGCTTTACTACTTTAACACCATTCCTTGGCACATACCATCAGAATTCTTTGCAACTCTTAAATCGGCAGTAATAAAATATGTCTGGAAAGGAGAGAGAGCAAGACTCAGCTACGACAAGCTATGCCTACCAAAGAACTGGGGCGGACTAGCGTTACCCAATATACGCAAATACTTCCAGGCCGCGGTATTACAACGGATTAGGGATTGGCACGTAGCGTCTGAAAACAAACTGTGGGCCGCATTAGATAGAGAAAGTACAAACAAAGCCCTTCACATGTATATATGGCACAGCTCGGCAGATGCAGCAACAAAATTAGGCAATTCATCACCCATTGTACAAACGCTAAAGACATGGTCATCCTTGAGGCGGAACCAACATCTCTCCCCACAACCAAGCCCATTGATTCCGATAACACACAATACTGCAATAGGCGGGGGGCTACACCGATCTGCTTGGCCGATTGAGGGAGAAGGAGAGTATATCCCTATGTCAGAGGTCCTGAGCAATACCGGACTGCGAAACCTGCGAGAATGGAACACGATGACACAACAGACGCTGATGCACAGATTTCGGTACACACAATTACGGCATTTCTACTTCAACCTCCCCAACAGGGCAGCGATTCACAGAGAACAGACTTGGTTCGAAAACATCTGCGTGGCCAACACTGGCGCGGACGGTAGGGTATCGCTCATCTACCAACAATTGATAACAGGAGACCTCACACGGAAAAATGCGTTTAAGAGGCAATGGGAAGAGCTGACAGCTAGGACGTACACTGAGGCACAATGGGAACAGATATTAATCCTGCAACACAAGAGCTCCATAAGCACCAGATATCAAGAGGTTAACTTTAAACTAATCTCTCACTGGTATAGAACCCCATCTTTACTACACAGAATTTTCAGAGGAACCTCAGATACATGTTGGAGGTGTGAGTCCCAAACAGGCTCTCTACGGCACATCTGGTGGGATTGCACGCTAATCAAGCCATATTGGGAGGACATAAAAAGGGAAATGAGGATAATTCTAGGAGATCTGCCGGACTTTAGCATAGAAATGGCCCTACTGCATTACACAGAAGGCTCGATAGCCCAATACAAGAGATCGATATTACGGCACCTGCTTAACGCAGCGAAAGCAGCTATACCTGTCAAATGGAAACAGACCCAACCACCGACCGTCACGGAGTGGCTACAGAGAGTTGAGGAAATACACACTGCCGAGGCGCGGTACGCAGAACTAATAGGAAGAAGCACCAAACACATCGATATATGGACCCCATGGTATCTATACCTCTCACGTCCCGGAACTAGGGAGGCACAGCACACACCATAACACCGGGGGTCTGAGAGGACCCGGCGCACCCCGACACGTGCTATCCATCATGTCTCCCCCCCCCCACCCCTACTCCTGATCCTCCTCCCCCCCCCCTGCCCCCCTTCCCTTTTCCCCTCTGCATCTAATCAACTTCACGTAACTTCTTTTCCTTT
>OW240912.1:415530651-415569281 GCA_933207985.1 Pelobates cultripes | reverse complement strand
ACAACTCAGACAGTCCCCCTGCTGGCAGCTCCTAGAGTCCTATTGTGGAGATATGATTATGGTGATCACATGGCCCTGGAGGGCCGGGGTGACCGGAACTGCTGCAGGGAGACTGCTGGGGTCTCAGGCAGTCCCCCTGACCGTGATCGCCGTGGATTGCCAGTCCAGGTAAGTTCAGGGCTCCTATTTTGCCACAAACATACTAGGAATGTCTGCAGTCCTTAATGACAGTTTTTTGTCTGACGTCCACGGCCGTTAAGGAGATATACATAGAATAAAAATAAATACATAAATTGACGTTGTGGCAGGCTTATGCAATGTGTGATCATATAATGTAACTAAACCCCCATTATTTTTGCCTAGATTAGGTGTTTTTAACCCCTTAAGGACCGTTAGGACGGTTCAGGACCGTCAGCGGTCGGCAATGGGAAAATGCAGATGACGGTCCTGAACCGTCCTAACAGTCTTAGTTACTTACCTGATCGCCGTCGTTCCCCCGGCGGCGATCGGTGTTGCTCCTGTTGTGGTGAGACTGCCTGCAGCCCAGACAGTCTCCCCACACTGGATTAGGACCCCTATGGCCATGTGATCGCTCAACACAGCGATCACATGGTCACAATAGGTGTCCATGTGTCTGTCTGCAGGGGGACTGCCTGTACTGACAGGCAGTCTCCCTGCAAGTGTAAAATCATTAAAAAAAAATAAAGTTAATGTTAATTAAAAATATATATGTGTGTATATATATATATATATATATATGATATATCGACATATATTATATTTGTATAATATATGTCTATATATCATATATATAATGTCATTCTAAGTGTATTTTTATATTAATATGTACATATATTAATATAAAAATACACTTATAATTAAATTACACACGTATATATATAATATATATAATAACTATATATATTTTATATATATATTATTATAAAATATAAATAATAAGTAATTTAAATTAAATTAAAAAAATTTAAAAATAATAATACAAATTTAGAAAGAAAATTATATATCTATATGAAATTTTATTCTAACTGTATTTTGATGTTAATATATATATATATATATATATATATATATATATATATACCCCCATGTACAGGTCTTATAGCATTTTTGAAAGTTACAGGGTCAAATATATGGGTCAAATATTTTTACATTGAAAATAGCCAGGTTGGTTACGTTGCCACACACATTCAGTACACACACACTGCCAATACATCCATCCATCCATACATCCAAACACACACACACACACACACACACACACACACACACAGAGACTGCCAATACATACATCCACACACACACAGACTGCCAATACATACATCCATACACACATACTGCCTAATGTGTACATTCATACACGCACGCTGCCTAATATATACATTCAACCATACACACTCACTGCCCATTATATACATACTGCTTAATACATTCATCAATGCGCACATACTGCCCAACACATGCATCCATATTCACATATGAGAAGAACTGGGAAGAACTGTGTTATTAGGAATAATCAGCATGGTTTTATGAAACATAGGTCATGTCAAACTAACCTAATTGCATTCTACGAAGAAGTAAGTAGAAGTATAGATCAGGGTGTTGCAGTGGATGTGATCTACTTGGATTTTGCCAAGGCATTTGATACGGTTCCTCACAATAGGTTAGTCTTCAAACTAAAAGAAATTGGTCTAGATGAATATTCTTGTTCTTGGGTAGAACATTGGCTTAAGGATAGAGTACAACGAGTTGTCATTAATGGTAAATTTTCAAGCTGGACAAAAGTGGTAAGTGGTGTCCCTCAGGTTTCTGTTTTGGGACCGCTTCTATTTAACATATTTATAAATGATCTTGAAATGGGCATTGAAAGCCATGTATCAGTGTTTGCAGATGACACAAAACTTTGTAAAGTAATAAAATGTGAGCAGGATATTGCCTTGCTGCAGAGGGATTTGGATAGATTGGGGGACTGGGCACTAAAATGGCAGATGAAATTTAACGTAGAGAAATGCAAAGTTATGCACTTCGGGGTTAAGAATGCACAAGCAATTTACACCCTAAATGGTAGTGAACTAGGGATAACCACACATGAGAAGGATTTGGGAATTGTTATAGACAACAAATTAGGCAGCAATATGCAATGTCAATCTGCCGTTGCTAAGGCCAGTAAGGTTTTGTCATGTATAAATAGGGGCATAAATTCTTGAGATGAAAATATAATTTTGCCTCTTTATAAATCGCTGGTAAGACCACACCTTGAATATGCTGTGCAATTTTGGGCACCTGTTCTAAAGAAAGATATCATGGCACTAGAAAAAGTGCAGAGACAAGCTACAAAATTGATAAAAGGAATGGAGCATTTTAGTTATGAAGAAAGGTTAAAAAATGTAAATCTCTTTAGTTTGGAAAAAAGGCGCCTGAGAGGGGATATGATAACATTATACAAATATATTTGGAGCCAGTACAAACCATTATCTGGAAATCTATTCATAAACAGGGCTATACATAGGACACGAGGTCACACATTTAGGCTTGAAGAAAGGAGATTTCATCTAAGGCAAAGAAAAGGTTTTTTTACAGTAAGAGCAATAAGGATATGGAATTCTTTGCCTGAAGAGGTGGTTTTGTCAGAGTCTATACAGATGTTTAAACTGCAATTGGATAAATACTTGCAAAAACATAACATACAGGGATATATTTCTAATTAGTGGGGTAATAGCTGCTTGATCCAAGGAGAGATCTGACTGCTATTTTGGGGTCAAGAAGGAATTTTTTCCTAGTTTGTTGCAAAATTGGAAGCGCTTCATACTGGGTTTTTGCCTTCTTTTGGATCAACAGCAAAAACATATGTGAGGAAGGCTGAACTTGATGGACGCAAGTCTCTTTTCAGCTATGTAACTATGTAATTATGTAACATACTGCCCAAGACGTACATCCATACAATTATGCTGCCTAATACACACATCCATATCCACATACTGCCTAATACACACATCCATACCCACATACTGCCTACTACATATATAATTATATTAATGTATTAGAAATATAACTGGTCACACACTGACTGGCACACACACTCTCACTGACACACACTCTCTTAATGACAAACACAAACATACACACTGTGGCGAAACCAACTTTGCCACTGGACATTGGAGAATTTGGGCATATTGTATTTTATTATGCTGCTGCTGGCCTTTTAAGAACTATCTGGGGACATACTGTGGAGTTACTGGGTGGCCACCATTTCATGTATCAGAGGCACATGGTGAGAACAATGGATGAAGCACATGGTGAGAACAATGGATGGTGGCCATTTTAACTCACAGACACTGTTTGGACTTTCTACACGGTGCCATCTCGCCAGTATTTGGTGCACGAAGACATCGTTCAGTAGTTTTAAACTATACAACAGGGGACACATTATACAGTAATTATTTTTCTTATAGCCTGTATATGTTCTGCAGAATCTGCATTAAACTGTATCTTCCAAACTACTGAACAGATCTGGGTGAATTTTGGATATGTGGTTCACCCAGATCCTCCGGTTCCGAGGATATGGGGTTATTGCATGTTTTGGGCTCCCTGTGCTATGTTTTATAATACTGTATTTCTCTGCCTGTGATAATTAGATTAACTATTGTGTTCAGTAATCATATCACAGGAAGAGGGGAGGATTTTGTGTGGCTGTGTTTCAAATCCCTGTGGGCAGTACTATATTTGTGGATTGTAAATAAAAGAGGCTGTATGTGCCAGTCCAGTCAGTTCTGCTTGACCTCAAAACGAAGTGTCGTCTCGTTATTGAGGGAATTGGATTGTATGCTGATTGCCAGGAGTGTAAGCTGATTGTATGCTTTCCCTGTTCGGTGGTTGAGGTGTCGGCTACAGTGCTTGGAGCCCTCAGGAAGCGCTAGGAGCATCCTTCAACGGAGGTACCCAGTCGGGGTGCCAGGCGATCCGTTAAACACACAAACACAATGTCACTTACACTTTCTCACTGAAATACACACACACAATAACAAACATAAACACAATAATAACCATCTCCCCTTATCCTCCAGTTATGCCATACCTGTTCTAGTGATGTGACTGGAGGATAAGGGGACCATCTTTCAGCCTGCAGGTATCTGTCCTTGTTCCTGGGGGGCAGGAGAGCCATGCAGTGTGAGCACAGGCTGCTTCCTGCTCCCTTCACTGTGCTTCCTGTGTTCACAGGCAGGGGGCAGCCGGGATACCAGGTCACATCCCGGCTTCCCCTGCTCTGCTCGGGTGCTGGGGATTCAACAGATCCCTTCTCTCTGAGCAGATGATCGGCACTGCAGCAAGAGGGAGAACAGGATGTGGCTGCGCTGGGGTTTGGCTAAACAGCCACTTATCCAGCGCTCCGACCCCAGGCAGGAACAGCCAGCTGCCCACCCACAGGAGCAGCCCACCCGGAAACCTCCAGGTGGGCGCCCCCTGCAGGTCGGCGCCCTAGGCGAATGCCTAATTCGCCTTAATGGTAGCGCCTGCCCTGCCTGTGGCATAATTGGAAATTGCTACACATCTTGTTTTGGGTTGTTTTGTTTGTTGTTTTGGTTTTTTTGCATTATTTTGGATCAACAGCATAAAAGAATGGGATTCATGGTTGAACTTGATGGATTTTAGTTTTTTTCAACCTAGTTAACTGTATGTAATAAGTTAACAAAGACTGTGGAGCTTGACTAAAGCTTCACCATTTGTTAACTTTTCTCAAATAAAACATAAGGAAAAGTTTTATTTCTGTATAACTTTTCAAAGAGGCATAAATACATTTGAAAAAAAGGACACTCAAGGTGGGATGTGGGACATGCCCATTGAAGACAAAAAGTGACAGATCCGCTTTCACCTTTAAGGTTATCTTAATCTATTCATATTTGACCTTTCTAATACCAGATGAGTGCAATTTTTTGCCAAGCTTTTCAACTAGATCTTTACCCCAGAAATACCCACATGTAAACTCTCTGATCCTGGCCTGAGCCTGGCTTCATTCCAAAGATCTGCAAGTATATCTGTAAACAGGAATGGTACTCTGCTATCAAAAAAGAAAATTCTGCAATGTTTTTTTTTTTAACCAATTACTTACATTTTACAGCTCCCATATTTCCTGTGACAGCAATCATTTTCCTATATAGGCATTACTCATATTTTACTTATCTTATAATCTTATAATTAGTAATAATGAATTACTAATCTTTGTTAAAAATGTACGCTCTCTGGGGCAAATTGCGGGCCATTGTGGAGCAGCTTCAGTGGTGACGTTGCAAAGGGACCACATCCTCCTGCATGGGCACCCGAACAAAGCTTTGTTTGCTGTGATATCGCAGCCTCAATGCCAGATTGCACAGCCCTCAGTGACGGGGACTCTACGTGGTCCACTGACCCCTGTGTCCCTTTGAGAATGCTACAGAGCTGGGAACACATCCTCCTGGATCGGTCCTGGAGCAAAGCTATATTCACAGTGAGGTCCCAGTCAATATACCAGATCCCACTACCCGTTGTAACATTGCAGGCCCTCTTTCATTGACCTTCTCTCTATTGTCCACTGTGGACCTTGTTGTTGCTGCCCTGCTAGCTCAGTCTCTTGTGACAGGGTGGATGGAAAGGCACCCTCCAGGGTGGCTTTCAAGGCTGTGTGTTGTGAAGTTGGTGGGGACACAAGCAGGACCCCTGCACTTCCAATGACTGAAGCACTACTGAGCGGTCATCTGCTGTGGCATGCATCACGTTTCTGCTGTCGGCTTCTACATCGATCTCCAGCCACATCTCAGTGATGCCCATTGACTTGTCCCCTTCCAGCACATCTGAGGGGGGAAGGGCATAGTTCTCATAGGCAACGAACACCTCCTCCTATCAACCCACGGCTTCACTTCCTTATGGCAAGTGTCCCTCAAGTCAGGACGAACATAGATTTATGGGTGATAAATGTTATAGGTCTTAAATCTCAAAATCAAGACTGGACAAAGTTAAAGGAACAATATAGGGTTAGGACTACTTATCTAGGTGACTGGCCCTCAGAATGGTTTTTAAACCTTCTCTACATTGCTGTGCTGGACTTGCCAAGGCTGGCCATGCAACTGTCACATCACAGTGAAGTCAGTAATTTATAAAGGTATTCATGGGTAATGCAAATTCTCACAAATTCTGTTTCAATTTTATGAGCTGAATTCATAATAGTGGACGTATGGAGACCCAAAAATTTCCTGTAGCAGTAGATGCCCCGTACACTCTCTCTAGCAGACACAGATAACTACTCTCAAGCTCCATCTCTTGGTTTGCCAGCTCTTGTAGCTTCTCCATGGCAGTAATACCAGGGATATATTTAGCCCAAGGCAAACTAGGCATTTGCCTTGGGCGGCACTATTTAGGGTTCGGAAAAAAATGCTGCCCCCAAACGCCCACTGAGGCGTCCCCTGTGATTCCCCTGTCATGAGGGGTGGGGGGCAAGAGCTGACGTGCTGGCCAGCTAACAGAGACCTCCCCCTCTAGGCAATGGCTAAGTGACAGGTAACAGAGGGTTGTAATCGGGGGGGGTGCCTGGGTGAACCCATGACCGGGATCACCACGAATTGCCGGCATAGGTTAGTGCACAGCGGCTGGAGGGGCAGCGAATGGCTAGGTGTAGCCTGCTGTGTTTAAGGCCACACTTTCATGATGGCTTAGCACCCCACTATCATTAAGGGGTTAAAGATAGGGGTTACGCTTCACTGTTACGATCAATTTAAAAACACTGGGCAATGTCAATATATCATTGCTTCTGTCCATTGATTCATAATATTTTCTAAAATGTGTTAAGTGTAACTAGACTCACACAGTACATACATTATAGTAAACATACACTTAATCATTACTGAGCTATAACTGTCACCATCCAAAACATGCAATCAGTGGAAATTAATGTCATTTGCTCCCAGTGAGACTGTGTCTGATGGGAGTTATTCACTATAAATAATCCCAAAAACGGCAGTGTCAGTACGCATCCCAGAATATGAGCTATCAAGAAAAACACAAACATTCTATCTGTAAGTAAAACCTAATACAAATTCTTTAATTTACCCTCGAAGTAGCTCCAGATCCAAATATCTAGTTGTCTGAGTTTATTAAAAATATAGATAATTACTGTGTAGTTTGTATGTTTAAAAAAGTCAGTTACAGAACTGATCTAGATAGTTTCTTTTTTAATTCTAACCCTTTTAATTCTACAATACAAAACCTTTTTTGTTTGTCTACCTTTTGAAAAATGAATAATGAGTAATGGGTCGCAAAGTAAGTGATTTTCCAGACTATTGTAGACAAAAAAATAAAACAAAACATGAAATTCATTTTTTGTTTATTTGTTCTTTGGAGACGAATTCAGCTCATAAAATTGAAACAGAATTTGTGAGAATTTGCATTACCCATGAATACCTTTATAAATTACTGACTTCACTGTGATGTGACAGTTGCATGGCCAGCCTTGGCAAGTCCAGCACAGCAATGTAGAGAAGGTTTAAAAACCATTCTGAGGGCCAGTCACCTAGATAAGTAGTCCTAACCCTATATTGTTCCTTTAACTTTGTCCAGTCTTGATTTTGAGATTTAAGACCTATAACATTTATCACCCATAAATCTATAAATACCTTGAGGTCAAGGAGTCTTAGTAATATCTCATATTCTCTATAAATCGATTAGGTTCCGATACCACATTTAACATTCTACAAAATGAACATTCTAAATATTAATGTGAGCTTTTACTAAGCAGTGTTTTGAGTTGAATAGAAAGCCACATTGAAAACTGCAAAAATAATAGGCAAAATTGCAGAATTAGAGACGATTCCCAATTTTGCTATTTTGTCCTTAATTTTGTCATTTTAGTTGTGAACTATAGCTACAAAAACGTGAATTTTTATCTATCATGTTTTCTTATTCTCTCTTCTCTATATCTGTTCACTATATAGAAAGGAACCATTACCACTTGCCATCCTTTTTTATACCAACAAAAGTAACTTGGCGACAGATTTTCTTTTACCGATAACTCATTTTTAGTCCAATTTAAGTCTGTGAGCAATTTTCCTCCACATTTTGCCTATCTTTTAAATACTGAACTTAATTTTTACAATTATTAATATATAGTTTGCACGTACCATCCAGTTTAGATTTAGTGTTTTGCCCAGAGCACTATCTGTGGGGCATGCTTGCCTTAGCTGCGAAAGCTGACATGGATCGGACTGTGATTTTTTCTTACAATGTCCATGTCTTTTGTTGAGAAATTTGTGGAATTTGCTCACTGGCGTGGTTGCTAGTTTAAGCATGAAAGATTTCTGTAATGCCATCCAATGCGCACTGATCCTAAAATAACACATGCCTTACATTTCACAGCAGCTCAGAGCCAGGCATTCGTGTAAATGACATAAACAATATTTTTACCTAATTTTGTTACTGTAGAAATTAAAGTTTTTTGCAATTATTTGTCCACTTTTATCCAAAATTTAAACGAAATGCTTAGTTGACAAGTCACTCTTTTTCAGTGAAATTAAATGATAAGATGAACTTTGCTGATTATCTCCATATTATAATAACCCAAGAAAAGGTATACCTGCCCCTTCATTCAGAATCATCACACGTAATTAATTTCAAATATGATTTTGCTAAAAAAAATACAAGTTTCAAGTCTATTTTTTTTTAGAATCTATTTACAGAGAGAGAGAGAGAGAGAGAGAGAGAGAGATGTGTCTGTATAGTTCACAGAAAACAAAAGACAGCTGTTAGCATGAAGGTAATATTCTGTCAGCTCTTTAGCACAGGTTACTGTGAAACTGTAATATTGCCAAGAGACTCTGTGCTGTTGGTTCCACATTGAATTTAAGGGATACTGTAGTGCCAGGAATACAAAGCTGTACTCCTGCCACTATCGCTCCCCTTCCAGAGTGTGAGGACATCCAGCACCAGAGACCGGACCTGAGGCCCGTTTCAATTCAGAAAGCCCTCTAGTGGCTGTCTGGTAGACTTAGAGCTGCAATGTAAACAATGAAAATGGCATGGATGTTTCTATGGAACTGCAATGTTTTGCATTGCAGCACTAAGTGCAAAAAGGACACTGCACCCAGACCACTTCAATTAGCTGAAGTGGTATGGGTGCCTAGAGTGTCCGTTTCATTCTATCTAGTGTTGTTGAAAGTAGCATAATGTCAAGAAAACCATATGTGAAATGATACGAATACATGGACACAACATGTCTAGGAAGTATTACGCTCCGGGTAACAACGCGACAAAGACGTCTTCAACTCTTTTTAGTTAGTACATTGTAAATATGAGTTTTTTTTTATAAGTTTATTGTTTTGAAACTAATTTGTTTTCTTATATGACAAATATTTTTATATAGGTAATTCGAGACAAGTCAATGGCGAATCAATCTGAGGTGTCTGAATTTATTCTAATCGGATTTCCCGGACTATCGCAGAAGCTCCATCATTTGGTTTCAGTTACAATGTTCCTGTTCTACACTACATCACTGATGGCTAACAGCACTGTAATAATTCTGATTTATTTTAGAGAACATTTACACCATCCAATGTATCTAATTATTTCCAACTTGGCTCTTTCTGATCTTGCCTTTGACACTGTTACATTACCCAAAGCCATTGCTGTGTATTGGTTTGGAGATGACAGGATACCCTTAACAGTGTGCATGCTCCAGTTATTCTGTGTCCATTATTTGGGTTCTCTTGATTCTTTTATTATCATGCTAATGGCTGTTGATCGTTATGTTGCCATTTGCAAACCACTGAGATATTCTTTCATAATTACCAATAAACTAATTGCTCTGCTCTGCTATATCTTATGGCTCATCGCAGCTATTTTTGGGATGGGAGTTGTTGTTGTAACTGCCCAACTCTCTTACTGTTACAGCAAAATCAACAACTATTTTTGTAGCAGTTCAACAATTATTTCGCTAACCTGTGTTGACTCATTTTCTTCCAGAAGAATTACTTTCATTCTTGCTATGATTGTGCTGCTGGTACCACTGTCATTCATCATATTCTCCTACATTGTCATAATCGGCACAATCAGTTCTTCCAGGAACTCTGAAAACTGGCAGAAGGCATTTTATACCTGTTCTACACACTTGTTTATCATTGGCATGTACTTCATCCCACGATTATTTGTTTATACTGCTAATCAACTGCGTTTAATTATTAATGCTGATTTAAATGTCTTACTTCTCTGTCTATACAGCTATGTGCCACATCTTGTCAGCCCCATTATATATTGTCTGAGGACAAGAGAAATTAAAAGGACCCTTGGTAATATTTTCAAGATAACTAGCGGTGGATACAGTGTTAGATTTAGACATTGAATGTCACCTGTTACCGGTAGAATTGATTTAATTACATTTAAACAAACCGACACAAGAACTAGCTAATACGCTTAAAGAAAACAACTAAATGGCAGAGAATTGAATAGATGGACTGCAGGGGTATGATCTATCCACCAACACCGCTTCATTAAGCCATGGTTGTTTTTGATGCCTACAGTGTCCTTTTAATAACAATGCTCCACTTTTATTGGTCTGTTTTTATCACATAGTTGTATTGTGACCCAGATTTGAAGCAGCTGTAGTGGAATATGTATTGTTTAATAAAGTGTAATACTGCACCTTTCATGTACACAAATACTGCCTAGGGCTCAAGCTCAAACAGGACATTGTCGACCCCCCATTCGTCCCCCAATCTTGGCACATTCAACACCTCTCAAACTCCAGGGGGCCCAGGCGCACTGTGAACCCCTGCTGTTACTATGTAAGATAACACATTCTTCCTGGTGCTGTGGCAGATAGCTAACTGGCTGCTCAGTGTGCTTGCAGCTAACACACATTCAGTGACACTGCTGACAAGTGACAAGCTGGGGCCCTGTTGGAATGCTGCCTGCTCTTAACTGTGGCATGTGTTGTGGGGAGAGAGGGGGGCTTGGGACCCTGGGTGTGGAGGTGGTAAGGCAGAAAATCTTCCTGTCCTTGGCACTGGAGCGGCCAGTGGCCAGCAGGGAAATCAGATCTCCCTCATCGCCTGTCCACTAGCCCTTCAGCAGAAGATACAGAGCTTTCCACTGTGCATCGTGGAGAGTCCCCCCATGGTCCGAATCATTGTGTCTTCCCTATCTGGCTCAAGGTAAGGGAGAGGACAACAACTAAGTGTATTATTGCTTTTCATTGTAATATTTTATCCACCACCACAGTGAGCCCCTTGCCACTTCTGTGTGCTTCCCCCTCCCCTCTCTGTGCAAGCCCCTCTCCCCTCTGTACATCCCCCTTCCTCCTGTGCGCAGCCCCTTACCTCTCCTGTTTGCAGCCCCTTCCCCCCTCTGTGCAGCCATTTCCCCGCTGTGTGCATCTATTTCCCCAGCGCGTGCAGCCCCTACTCTCCCTCTGTGCAAACTTCTTACCCCTCTGTGCAACCCATTCCCCCCTCTGTGTGCAGCCCCCTTCCTTCCCTCTGTGCAACCCCCTTACCCCTCTCTGTCAAGCCCCCCTTCCCCCTCCCTGTGTGCAGCCCTCTTCCCCCTCCCTTACCCCTCTGTGTGAAGTCCCCTTCCCCCCTCTGTATGCAGCCATCTTCCCACCATCTGTGCATCCCTTTCCCCCTGTGTGCAGCCCATTCTCCCTGTATGTAGCACCATTCCCTCCTTCTGTGCAACCCTCTTACCCCTCTGTGTGCAGCCCACTACTCCCTGTGTGCTGTCTCTTCCCTCCTGTGAGCCGCCCCCTCCCCCGTGTACAGCCCCTTCCCTCCCTCTGTGCAGCGCCTTTCTTCCCTCAGTACAGCCCATTTCCCCTATCTGTGCAGCCTCTTTCCCCCATCTTTGCAGCCTCTTTCCCCCTCTGTGCAGATCCTTACCCCTCCTGTGTGCAGCAACCTTCCTACCTCTATGTGCAGCCCCCTCCCCCCTCTGTGCAGCCATTTCCCCGCTGTGTGCATCTATTTCCCCAGCATGTGCAGCCCCTACTCTCCCTCTGTGCAAACTCCTTACCCCTCTGTGTACAGCCCCTTCCCTCCCTCTCTGTCAAGCCCCCCTACCCCGTGTGTAGCCCTCTTCTCCCTTTCTACAACCCTCTTACCCCTCTGTTTGAAGCCCTCTTCCCCCCTCTGTATGCAGCCCTCTTCCCCCATCTGTGCAGCCCTTTCCCCCTGTGTGCATCCCATTCTCCCTGTATGTAGCACCATTCCCTCCCTCTGTGCAAACCTCTTAATCCTCTGTGTGCAGCCCACTACTCCCTTCTGTGCAGCCCCTTCTCCCTGTGTGCAGCCTATCCCCCCTGTGTGCTCTCTTCCCTCCTGTGAGCCACCCCCTCCCCCGTGTACAGCCCCTTCCTTCCCTCTGTCCAGGGCCTTCCCTCCCTCAGTAAAGCCCATTTCCCCTATCTGTGCAGCCTCTTTCCCCCATCTTTGCAGCCCCTTCCTACCTCTATGTGCAGCCCCCTTCCCTCCCTCTGTGCATCCCCTTCCCCCACTCTGTGTGCAGCCCCCTCCCCCTCTGTGCAGCCATTCACACCCTGTGTGCAGCCCTTTCCCTCCCTCCCAGCCCATACGGGTGGGACCAGTCTGATATGCTTCAGATATGTTCTCTCTGTAATGGCACAAGTTGAGCTAAAACCAGCTTGAGATCTGAGCGGGGACTTACCGAAGGGCAGACTTATTGAGCTGTTGTCCATTCTCACCTCTCTTGCCACTTGTTTTTCTCTCCTTAAGTTTACAGGGCAATACAGACGTGGCCACCTTTGCTCATGGTGCTTAGAGGGATATTGGCTATACCTCACTGATGATACCTTACAAGGTTGAAAGGCCATCTGGGACTGCCATATGTCTCGTACAAGGGGAACTTCAGATCTGGACTGCTTATACGGGTGGGACCAGTCTGATATGCTTCAGATATGTTGTCTCTGTAATGAAAACCAGCTTGGGATCTGAGCGAGGACCCACCAAAGGGCAGGCTAATTGAGCTCCATTTTCACCTCTCTTGCTACTTGTTTTTCTCCCCTTCGCTCCCTCTATGCAACCACCTTGCTCTTCTGTGTGCAGCCCCCTTCCCCCTTTGTGCAGCCCCTTCCCTCTCTCTGTGCAACCCCTTCCCTCCCACTGTACTGCCACATTTACCCCATGCAGCCCCCTTTGCCCTGTGTGTAGCCCATCCCCCCTGTATGTAGCACCTTCCCTCCCTCTGTGCAGCCCCCTTCCACCACTCTTTTCAGCCCATTCCCCTTGTATGTAGCCCCTTCCCTCCCTCTGTGCAGCCCCTTCCTCCCCTCTGTGCAGCCCTCTCTCCCCCTCTGTGAAGCTCCTATCCCCCTGTGACGAGACCAATCTCGCCACATTGCATTGGAGGAGCCTGGTTGCCCACCTGCTGCCTTTGGATTATGGACCGGCAGCTAAAAGGTTAATTTTACTGTGCAGAAGGATTTATTTCTCCCTTTCTGCACAGCCATTCGGTAGATTCTATCTACCGAACAAACAGTTTTTTTTCAGCCTCCCCAGTGCCGTGGGAAGCCGGCCGGCGCCGTTAATTGGCCACCCAGAAGCTGGAGTGCGCCCTCCATTTACCTCCCTGAAGCCGCGGTTAACCGCGGCTTAACGAGCGTGTGCCGGCAATCGACCACCCAGTAGCTGCGGTTAACCGCAGCTTAATTGACTGTTACTGGGTGGTCGCGGTTACACCTAGCCGCCACACGATGGTGATGTTCTGGAGCTCCCCGGGCAGCCAGCGCTTTTCTGCCCGGCTTTCCTGCATTAAACCCGGACACTTTTACGTGCAGGCACCGCTGAACCTCCAACCCCTGGTTCTAATTCGTACGGATTTAACGAATGCATGTAAATTCGGTATTTTATGTTGGAGGAATGTTTTAACCCAGATAGCCATGCCATGGAGCCTGTTCGTGGAATTAAAGACTTTGGCTCCATGGCAATTAAACTGTATTCGTGTGGTCTGAGTGCCATTCACCTAATAATGTGCACTCAGACCTGAGCTATCTGGGGATATGTTATGTATATATTTACTGTACCATTTGTGCCATTATGTATTTTAAAGTGATAGTCTGTCTTTGTGTCCCCACGTGTGTAATGGAGTTTTGCCTTTGTCCTGGGAGATAATTGAATTACTTCTCCAGGGCAGTGGGGAGGAAGCCAGGATGCATTGTGGGGATGTTTTACTTCTGTATGTCTGTAATTGGTACATGTCTGTCTTTTGTTACAGTCTTCCATCTGGTCCCCTAGGGGAGTGTCCACCAGGTGGGAGACCTGCATAAATACCGGGCAGGTAGCCCTCATTAAACAGACCACTGCTTGACCCTCAACACAGAGCCTTGTCTCGTCTTTGGGGGGGATTTACTGTATGCTGTTAGAGACTGATTACTAGGAGTGTAAGGCGCTTGGGTGCTTTTCCTGTTCGTCTGCTAGCAGCTATTCGTGAGGTTCCAGTTCGAGTGTTTGGAGCATTCCCTTGTATGCAGTTCGGGTGTTTGGAGCATTCCCTTGTATGCAGTTCGGGTGTTTGGTGCATTCACTTGTATTCAATTCGTGAGTTTTGGTGATTCTACAGTAGCTGTGCCTGTCTCTGAAAGGGGATTATCGTCTAAGCGGTTTTTACCCCTTTTGTGCAAAACGGTCCGTTACACCCCCTCTGTGCAACTTACCCCCCCTCTGTGAAGCTGGTTACCCCCCCATGGTGCAGCATCCTACCCCCCACTGTGCATCCTCTTCCTCCCTACAGTAAAGCCCTTATCCCTGCACACAGTACAGCTCCTACCCCCACTTTAAAGCCCTTAACCCCACAGTACAGCCCTTCTTCACCCCTACCTCATTACAGCCCCTACCCCACCACACACACATTACAGCTGCTAGTCCTCTCACACAGTGCAGACCCCACACACAGTATAGCTTGTATCCTCCCATACACCAGAGTCCCTAAACAAACACACACACACACACACTATATTCCCTTTCCCCTCTACACACAGTATAATGTCTATCACAAATACACTATAGCTCCATTCCCCACACCACCCATGCATACTACTGCCCTCTTCAGACACCCACTGGACTGTGAACAGCCACATCTACTTACACAAGTTCAACTCCACATGCACATAGAACAACAGATAGCCTACCCTACACACAGTAAGACCACAAGTAACCTCCAAATGCACTAATTAAGCCAGTTTAATGTTGCTATGGCTGACCATAACTAAGGACTGTGTATGTTCTTTAAGATGAGATGGGTGCTCTGGACACAGTAGTATTTAAATTCACCTCATATAGCTATTTCAATTACAGGAAACACTCAATTGAGATTCATGGCATGGGATACATCACAAAAAGGAGTGGAAACATATCACCACTTCAAAGCTCACATTCACTGCTTTCCTGCTTGTGTTTCTCACAGAATGATGCCAATGTCTACCTTACAGCTAATTACTAAAACTCTGTATTTAACAGGGATATTCACTAACATGAGAATTGTTGAATTCAACGTGTATTTCAAATTAAAGGCCATAGCTGACTTGGCTAAATGTTCCAGTTCAGCTTTTGTGGCATTAAATTTGAAATTCACTTTGAATTCCTGACAGTTCTCGCTAACTCTTTTAGCGAATTATATCAGAATTGCACATTTTAGGCAAAAGTAGCAGCTTTGGAAAAAATCTCCAACTTGGATCTTGTCACCTGCTTATTCAATCTTCAATTTGCAATTGACATACAGGGAGTGCAGAATTATTAGGCAAATGAGTATTTTGACCACATCATCCTCTTTATGCATGTTGTCTTACTCCAAGCTGTATAGTCTCGAAAGCCTACTACCAATTAAGCATATTAGGTGATGTGCATCTCTGTAATGAGAAGGGGTGTAGTCTAATGACATCAACACCCTATATCAGGTGTGCATAATTATTAGACAACTTCCTTTCCTTTGGCAAAATGGGTCAAAAGAAGGACTTGACAGGCTCAGAAAAGTAAAAAATAGTGAGATATCTTGCAGAGGGCTGCAGCACTCTTAAAATTGCAAAGCTTCTGAAGCGTGATCATCGAACAATCAAGCGTTTCATTCAAAATAGTCAACAGGGTCGCAAGAAGCGTGTGGAAAAACCAAGGCGCAAAATAACTGCCCATGAACTGAGAAAAGTCAAGCGTGCAGCTGCCGCGATGCCACTTGCCACCAGTTTGGCCATATTTCAGAGCTGCAACATCACTGGAGTGCCCAAAAGCACAAGGTGTGCAATACTCAGAGACATGGCCAAGGTAAGAAGGCTGAAAGACGACCACCACTGAACAAGACACACAAGCTGAAACGTCAAGACTGGGCCAAGAAATATCTCAAGACTGATTTTTCTAAGGTTTTATGGACTGATGAAATGAGAGTGAGTCTTGATGGGCCAGATGGATGGGCCCATGGCTGGATTGGTAAAGGGCAGAGAGCTCCAGTCCGACTCATACGCCAGCAAGGTGGAGGTGGAGTGCTGGTTTGGGCTGGTATCATCAAAGATGAGCTTGTGGGGCCTTTTCGGGTTGAGGATGGAGTCAAGCTCAACTCCCAGTCCTACTGCCAGTTCCTGGAAGACACCTTCTTCAAGCGGTGGTACAGGAAGAAGTCTGCATCCTTCAAGAAAAACATGATTTTCATGCAGGACAATGCTCCATCACACGCGTCCAAGTACTCCACAGCGTGGCTGGCAAGAAAGGGTATAAAGAAGAAAATCTAATGACATGGCCTCCTTGTTCACCTGATCTGAACCCCATTGAGAACCTGTGGTCCATCATCAAATGTGAGATTTACAAGGAGGGAAAACAGTACACCTCTCTGAACAGTGTCTGGGAGGCTGTGGTTGCTGCTGCACGCAATGTTGATGGTGAACAGATCAAAACACTGACAGAATCCATGGATGGCAGGCTTTTGAGTGTCCTTGCAAAGAAAGGTGGCTATATTGGTCACTGATTTGTTTTTGTTTTGAATGTCAGAAATGTATATTTGTGAATGTTGAGATGTTATATTGGTTTCACTGGTAATAATAAATAATTGAAATGGGTATATATTTGTTTTTTGTTAAGCTGCCTAATAATTATGCACAGTAATAGTCACCTGCACACACAGATATCCCCCTAACATAGCTATAACTAAAAACAAACTAAAAACTACTTCCAAAAAATATTCAGCTTTGATATTAATGAGTTTTTTGGGTTCATTGAGAACATGGTTGTTGTTCAATAATAAAATTAATCCTCAAAAATACAACTTGCCTAATAATTCTGCACTCCCTGTATAATGCACTAAAATTCAGAGTTTAATGAATAAGTCTTTGCGGCTGCACTCTGGCCATAGCTATGTGTGCAACTGGTACCTATATGGCCAAGTATAATGAGAGTTGCAGACAGTGTCATTGTATGAATCTGTGCATGTGTGTCAGTATTAGTGGATGTCAGTTATGTATCTGTACACAGTGGTGTAACTACCACAGTCACAGGGATCACACTTGCAGCTGCGACCGGGCCCGTCACTTTAGGGGGTCCGGCTGCCCTGTTGACTTCTGCAAATGCACAGGGCCAGACTGGCTTGGGAAATCCAGTGGGAAATCCCGGACGGCCTGCCTAACTTCAGAGTCGGTGCACAGCCCTACCATCTTGGGATGAGCAGTATATTTTTTGGGGGGAAAGCATACGCAGATGGAACATTGTTTTATCATTCTCTACTGAGTACTCACAATGAAAAAACTTTGCCCCACTCGGTGGTCATCTCGCCATGATTCACTGCTTGTTCTATGCTTTCGATTTGTAGACATTATACAGGCTTTAGCAAAAATAAACCTGATGTCACCCAAGCCTAAAGAAAGAGGTGATGCTGCTCGCCAGATAACAAAAATAGGATCTTTTCAATTTGCTTATCTCATCATCCTGCATTGCAAGATTTTGGACACCATACACATTGTCTCTAAATTGTTGCAGTCAAAAAATCTGGATTTATCCAGTGCAGCACATCTGATACAAAACGCAGCTCAAGCCCTTTTAAAATATAGAGATAATTTTGATGCAGCAAAACAGACAGCGGTAGAACTGGAAGAAAAGTGGGGCATCCAGACTCAGTTTAAAAATAAGAGAGTAAGAAAAGTGAAGTGTCACTTTGATGAACTTTTAATAGATGAAAGGTTGTAGGATCCTGAACAATGCTTTAAAACCGCTGTGTTTTATAGGGGTTAAGACATTGTGGTCAATCAGCTGTCTAACTGATTTGCTGGAATGAGCAATGTAATGCAAATATTTACAGTGAGGGAAAAAAATATTTAATCCCCTGCTGATTTTGAACGTTTGCCCACTGACAAAGAAATGATCAGTCTATACTTTTAATGGTAGGTGTATTTTAACAGTGAGAGATAGAATAACAAAAAAAAAAATCAAGAAAAATGCATGTCAAAAAAATTATAAATTTGACCACATGACAGGAGGCTTCGTATTATGCATACCTCTCTTTACTAACTCCATACAACAGTAAAGAAACACTTAGAAAAAAGAACCAATCACAGGAGAGCAGGATGTACATAAGGCAATGTGACCTCATCATTTCCTCTTTCTTTGCTGCTCCATCAAGCAGACAGGTCAGAGTATTACTCGTCCCCATTACTTTATGTTTACAGTGACTCATTGAGGTTGTTTCTGTATTATATTTTTATATACTTTTCTGTATGTTTTTGCTGTGCTTCTGTACTATGTGCAGCTGTGTTTTTTTCATGTTATTTCATAGACATTATGTAGATTTACTATTACCCTTATTTCATAACCTTTAGTTGTGATTAATATCACTTGTAATTTATCAGTTTTATAGGCATTTCATCCTTTGTTTTGATAAACCTTTTATTTACAGATTTGAGCCGTACTCATGTATAGTGGTTCGAGGTACTGGAACCTTAAAGGGATATCACCCCCAAAAATCCCTTAAAGGGATAGCACCCTCAAATTCCTTAACCCCCTAAGGACCAAACTTCTGGAATAAAAGGGAATCATGACATGTCACACATGTCATGTGTCCTTAAGGGGTTAAAGATACCATTCTTGGACCCTTAGAGGGAACTCCTTAAAAGGATACCACTCTGGAACTACTTAAAAGGGATACCAAATCCTTAAAGGGATACCACCCTCGATTTCCTTAACGGTATAGCACCCTTGGACACAGACTATCAAGATGGTACTTTATAAGTACATATCAGTGATGGGAGATTTGAAGGGATATCACCTGGATCAAGGTTCAGGAATCTACAGCAAGACTATATGTCTGGTAATAGATGCTCAAAGGGATAACCCCTATAACTTAAAACTACCTGTCAGAACACGACAGACGACGGAGCTTAGAGCTAGTGCTAAATCCTATTATCCCTCAGAGGGCAGTCACTTTTGTCTCATTACTGTCATATTAGGCACTAAAGGGCTTATTACCCTGTGCCCTCCTGGGGTGCTGCCCCTACCATGCTGCTTTTTGGAGGTCGCCCTGTGGCCACCTCTATGATCCTGGGTGAGGCCCAGTTAAACAAATACCAATATTGTGGTTTGCCCTGGTTGGACAATTTAACAACACTAAGTGACAGATACAGAATACCCTGCCAGGGTTATTACACATTACTGTCATTTATACAGACCCTGCTGGGGTCCACTGGCATTATTTACACTACAACAGATACCCTGCTGGGGTACCCCATATCACACACCCCGCTGGGGTTGTTTTGGTACTTTGAGACAATAAATTGCACACAATAAGTGCACACTACTGCATATCACACACCCTGCTGGGGTTGTTTTGATACTTTGAGACAATAAATTGCACACAATAAATTTCACACTACTACACCCTGCTGTGGTCTGCATGGTGCATTGCACACAATTAAACGGATTGTGCTCTCATTCAGTCTGTTTTATTTGGCCGCGACCCACGCTTGATGGGTACATAACCCGCGCACCTGAGGTGATATCTGACTAGGTATAAGCCAATCTATTCGGCAAAAAAGGGGACAGAGTCGCAAGCTTCAGTGCAGAATATCCCTCATGGCGGTGCATTAATTATTGATAGAGCTGTAGGACACTCCCTATCAGGTTGATGGTCAGCACGGATGGGTTCATACCCTGTGCAACTGGGGTGAGCCCCCTAAAGCACTGCTGCTTCTACTCCTACCCCTCTCAACAGCGAGCTCGAGGATTGAAAATCCGAACTTCGAATCTGGGACCGGCACTTACAGGTTCAGACCCGGTGCTCTTGGGGTGAGACCCCTATGATAGGCGTTACACTATCCGACCGAAGGAAGTCTTACAGCAACAGCCTCTACCTACAGCTGAAGGAATACCTCCATTAATAATTAATCATGATACGGTACGGGTTTATGCCCTGTACCTATTCTGCGGCCTTCAGTTAAAGGCCCACGCCCTATGCACTGGGCCCGGCTAGGCGTGCACTGCACTAAAATGCCGAACAGAGGCATGCAGTTACAACCGCTGAACAGGAGTTCCGAGCTGCCTACTTAACGATATATATTCCCCTTGATGTGAATTTAATCATGGAAGAAGTGACCAACACTCTCTATCAGGGTGATGGCCAGCACTTAAGGGTTCATACCCTGTGCACCCGGGGTGAGCCCCCACTATACGTGCGCTGCACGGTGCTGCTGAACGGAGGAAATGCTATGGTAACCTCTATGTACTGGGTGAGCCCCAGTCTGTTTTATTTGGCCACGATTCGGAATAGACCCGCAAGGGTTTCCGTGAACACTGCCTACTGTCATAGTAGACTGATCTGTTTGCCCTGCATCCTGTGCCTGACTACTGTTTTGTGCCTTACACCGGGGTATCCCTTACTACGATAAACCTACCTGAAGTTATGCACTCATGGCTTTGCAGCCTCTTGCTTAGAATGTCCATATCCGCAGACGGTCGGACAAACCCATGCCCACCCATGCCCTTCCATGCCGGTCAGAACGGCTCAGATGACTATAGTGACCAACGGAGGAGGCCTTTTAGGATTCATGACCTTACCATGGGCGATGCTGAACGCCGCCAAACATCGTACGGGAACGGGCACACAACTTGGGTATATGGACTCAAAAAACAGTTTCTGCTCCTCGAAGGAAACCCCAGTGTTGGCCTCTCCCATAGGATGCCCATAGCAGCACTCCTCCGCACTGACGGATGGTTGGTGGTACTGGGTGCCAAGATAGTCGGAACCCCAGGCACAAGGCACAAAGTTCCAAAGGGAACTTATTAGACACGCAAGGGTCCCATGACTTTCATAAGGGTCCAAACCCCTAGGAGGGAGGTGGTATGCGATTACCTTGGAACCGGTTGGCAACAGAGCCAGTCGTCGACCCCTTCAGGACATTAGACCCGAGATCCGCTACCGCTGGCTCTATTACCCATATAGAGCGAGAGTCAACCAATGGTGCTCCAGATAAGCGGACAGAGAACACAGTACGCACAGATACCATCAATATACCTCCTACTACATCCACAGGGGATTTCACCACATCTAGGTGAAAGGCACTCAATCCTGGGGAAGACCACTTTCACGTAGTCAACCGACTTGTGTTCAGGACCTAAAGACACGTCAGGACGGTCTTCTTGCTTCCAGCTCGACCACCTTACCCAGTTTTCAGGGGACATCCTCTCCTTCCGAATCCAGTAGCTCGGAGCCCGGTGGGCCCTGATAAACTACCGAAAGAAGTAATGAATACAGGCGGAGAAGACGAGACACTCTCTTCTGGGAGAACCTCATTCAGATCACTCCAGTGAACTGAAAACTCGTCAACATCCACGTTCATCCGAGAACCGGCTGGAACCTCTTGTAGAAGACTATTCGCTCAGAGGATTCGTAGACTATTCCACAATTTGGGAATATTCGTACGACTCTCCGCGGCACCACCGCGACCCTGTATGTTGTATACCTAGACTTCCTGGTCCTATACTTCACAATACATTGATTGATAAAGAAGTACTAGATCGGCTGCTCCCTACTGCAGGTAACCACAGATTAGGCGGTCAGGTTTCCCATCCACCGTGATGGACCAACTCACGTTTATCAGACAACATGTAGGCTCCTTCGATCCCCTTCTTCTTCAAAGAAGATCAACTCATCTCCAGGTGGAGACACATCTCATAGGGGCCAACTGATTTGGATATTACCACTCGTCACAGTATAATTCGAGGCACGATGGTGATCGCGCTCCGTCTGACCGGACCTCCCCGGAGAATTTATGCTTCTCATGCTTACAAGGTCTACAGTAATTCTCGAGCAGGCGAGGATCTTCTCCTGCTACATTCACACAAACAATTCCACACTGAGCTGTAGGGTACTCACATCTTCTATCCCAGGAGGGTCGGCTTCCTGGGGACCTGGACCCGCTTTGGAGGTTTCTTGGCAGGTCAGCGGATGATCACAGGCTGCCGGGGACCTCTTGAGAATCTGGGAACCCAGGGATGCGACGACCCTACCCCTACATCTGGACATTCCCAGCCTGTCTGGTTCGGTCCTGCATCTTAATCCCTTATGTGAGGATGGAGACGGAACTGCAGCTGGTATCACTACCTGAGGACGCCCAAGGGACCAGGATCCTCAAGGATACCAACTACCCAATGTCATACGTCTCCAGCTTATGAGTTGTGGAGGTCGTTCTTCTTTCACTCTACGGGACTAAACATCCTGCTGACAATCGGGCAGACTTGGTCTTGTATAATTTCCCGTTAGATGGTGTATACGTGGGCGCTCAACAGGGAAGACCTCCCCACAACACCGAATACTGGGTCTCTCAGCACACCGTAGGACTCTTATTTAGTTCTAGACTCTTTTCTCAGCGTTAAAAATGCAAAATACGAAGCCTTCTGTCATGTGGTAAAATTGAAGATTATGCCAGCTTTAGAGTACTAATAATCTTAATTTTAATAATGACAGGAGGTGAGTATTTTCCCCCCCTGCTTCGCTGCCCACCCTTTCTATTCATTTGCAGATATCAGGTGCTAAGATAGGTTTGCCTCTCACATTGGTGCTTATATGATATGTTCGTACTTCCATCAATATGGAATCCTCATTAGAGTTCTCATTACAATTACTCAGTTATCAGATTATAGTTACTATATTCTCCAATGGGATGTTAGGTGGTACGTTAATTGGAGTTACATATTCGTGACTATGTCTAAATCTGTCACACATTCTCTTTTCAGTATGATTCGTCTCTGAAGACAACTGGCAGTTCACGTGAAACTATTGGAGATTTTACCCTTCGGATTTGTCTCAACCCTGAACTCTTTTTCGTTGTTCGTATAGAATTCTTTGGAAGTTTGCTCCTTCGCACATGGGAAGTTGGAGTTATTATTAGTTTTATTGTTTGCTATATATTTACTTCTGCTTGTTGTCGCTTTCTGAAAGAGGAAATGATAAGGTCACATTGCCTTGTGTACATCCTGCTCTCCTGTGATTGGTTCTTTTTTCTATGTATTTCTTTACTGCTGTATGGAGTTAGTAAAGAGAGATATGCAAAATACTCGCCTCCTGTCATTATTAAAATTAAGATTATTAGTACTCTAAAGCTAGCATAATCTTCAATTGATTTGCATGTCAATGAGTGAAATAAGTATTTGACCCCATTCGACTTAGTACTTGGTGGCAAAACCCTTGTTGGCAATCACAGAGGTCAGATGTTTCTTGTAGTTGGCCACCAGGTTTGCACACATCTCAGGAGGGATATTGTCCCACTCCTCTTTGCAGATCCTCTCCAAGTCATTAAGGTTTCGAGGCTGATGTTTGGCAACTCGAGCCTTCAACTCCCTCCACAGATTTTCTATGGGATTAAGGTATGGAGACTTGCTAGGCCACTGCAGGAACCAAATGTGCTTCTTCTTGAGCCACTCCTTTGTTGCCTTGGCTGTGTTTTGGGTCATTGTCATGCAGGAATACCCACCCACGACCCATTTTCAATGCCCTGGCTGAGGGAAGGAGGTTCTCACCCAAGATTTGACAATACATGGCCCTGTCCATCATCCCTTTGATGCGGTGCAGTTGTCCTGTCCCCTTAGCAGAAAAACACCCCCAAACCATAATGTTTCCACCTCTATGTTTGACGGTGAGGATGGTGTTCTTTGGGTCATAGGCAGCATTCCTCCTACTCTAAAAACATGGCAAGTTGAGATAATGCCGAAGAGCTTGATTTTGGTCTCATCTGATTACAACACTTTCACCCAGTTCTCTTCTGAACCATTCAGATGTTCATTAGAAAACTTCAGACGGGCCTGGACATGGGCTTTCGTGAGCATTGCGACCTTGAGGGTGCTGCAGGATTTCTGTCCTTCACAGCGTAGTGTGTTACCAATTGTTTTCATGGTGACTGTGACAAACTGCCATTTGCCACTGGGCATTGGAGAGGACTGGTTGCCCGTCTGCTGCCTTTAGACTATGGCCCCATGTTAAAACGCTTGATATTCCCCTGCAAAGACATGAAAGCCGGGTCATTTGGTACTTGCCCTATTTGAACAGTGAAACCCCAGATAGCTATGCCATGGAGCCCATTCGTATAACGAAAGACTATGTGAAAGACTTTGGCTCCATGGCAATTGAACTGTATGTATGTGATCTGAGCGCCATTCAGTAATAATGTGCGCTCAGATCTAAGCTATCTGGGGATATGTTAAATGTACCTGTTTTTTAATTTATTCTTTATTTTATCAGTGTTTGAGTTTAACATTCTGGCTTGCTCTTCTCCAACGGCAGACGCCAGCCGTTTTGAAAAGTTGAAAATAGTTAACTACTGGTGACATGTTTCGTTATGCATTGTGTTACATGCACACAATTTTTATTTTTATTACCAGGTTTGTTTATCAGTATTGTTAGTCCCAAATGCCAGCCCCGGTGTCAGGAGCTTAGTTTTCCATGACAGTCGTCGTGTATATGGTGTTGAGTCGGTGGTTCTATGATGTGTGGTGGTCGTGAGTCGATGAGCGGTATTTCCATATAGTTGGCTCGATTCTAGCCTTCATTATTCTGTGTGGACGTGTAGGGTCGGGTTTGGTGTCATTATTTACCCGCTTTGTGGGCCATGTTTTGATGAGTGTGCCTTGCGGGCTGTTAGGCGGGTGGTTTAGTAGGTGCAAGGCCCCTAACCTAGGGAGTCTACGGGGGAGGGAGGTATTGACGCCATGTGTTGTATGGGTCCAGTTAATGCCCTAGTAGGGGTGGATGTTTGGTCGTCGGACATTAGGGTTTGTGTGTGTGAACTTCTTCTGTCATTCCCCTGTGGGCAGTTAGGGTAGGTGTCCCTTTGTGTGGAGCAGTTGGGGGGGGGGGTATTATTGTAAAAATAAAGGTACCAGGAAAATAACATTAAAAGATAGTAACATTTAAAGAAAGAAAGATCAACTCGAGCCAGTCCAGGAATTAGTTGTCAAGAATCCCAACTGTGTCCATAAGGCATGGGCTCCTGCAGCCGTCAGCGTGGCGATATGCCTGTGCTCAGCTTGGTATCCTATGGGTCTGGTGACAGTGTTGCTCTGGAATGCAGGATGAAAGGTGTTGCTGTGGTCGAGTCCCAGGTGCTTGTAGGCAGTCCCAGAGTTGTTGTCACAGTAGGTAGTCCCAGTTTGTGAAGGAATGTGTGTGATAGCAGCCCGCGTGACTTGGATGGAATTGTCCGCTCCCCACCTGTATGGAAGGCCTGCTCATCGTAATTGGGTGGTGACGGGGCTACAGGATTTTCTCGCATCATCGCATCAACCATTGTCACCTTCTCACCAAGCTGCTTGGCGATGGTCTTGTAGCCCATTCCAGCCTTGTCTAGGTCTACAATCTTGTCCCTGACATCTTTGGACAGCTCTTTGGACAGATCCTGGAAAAATAACAAGGTGGAGTCCTATTTTGTGTTTCTTCCATTCGCGAATAATCGCATCAACCATTGTCACCTTCTCACCAAGCTGCTTGCCAATGGTCTTGTAGCCCATTCCAGCCTTGTGTAGGTCTACAATCTTGTCCCTGACATCCTTAGACAGCTCTTTGGTCTTGGCCATGGTGGAGAGTTTGGAATCTGATTGATTGATTGATTGATTTCTTCTGTGGACAGGTGTCTTTTATACAGCTAACAAGCTGAGATTAGGAACACTCCCTTTCAGATAGTGCTCCTAATCTCAGGTAGTTACCTGTATAAAGGCACCTGGGAGCCAGAAATATTGCTGATTGATAGGGGAGCAAATACTTATTTTACTCATTGACAAGCAAATCATTTTTCTGGATTTTTTTTAAAATTATTCTGTCTTTAACTTTTAAAATACACCTACCATTAAAATTATAGACTGATTATTTCTTTGTCAGTGGGCAAACATTCAAAATCAGCAGGGGATCAAATACTTTTTTCCCTCATTGTAATATAATTCAGCCTACAGTACTTGCGCCTGAAAATTATGATGATTTGTTCAAAGCTGATTCACAGGTACAGGAATGTTACCCAGAGGACATATCACCAGCTTTCCCAGACCAGCTTCTGAGCTTCCGTTCAACATTTCAGGAAGAGATTCAGACAAGCTGCACGCCGGCGTTCATTTTAATGGGATACGTAAGTTTTTCTTACTTTGCTCCATTAGTCTTCCCTGTGTGAAGAATGAAGGGGAACGGTCAAACAGGTAACCCACCTGGGCCTTTTTAGGATTTATTTATTCTTGAGTAGAGACAGGTGGCCCTGAAAAATCCTTGTACCTCGGAATTTGGGAGCAGTCCCTCCGAAACCTACTAGTTACTATATAACTGACCGTGTAAAGTTTAGCTCTGAATTTTGTGGGCTCTCTCTCCAAAATCCTACAATTATCACACTAACAGCTCTCCACCAACCCCCCTAATTACTACCCAATAAATAAATCAACTAAAGGTGAAAGTGAAACATGATTACCATGAAAACCCAAAATAACAAAAAACACACAAATGCCCAAGGTGTTTCAGTGCAATCACTACATCTTTAACCAGGGCTTTTCAATTTTTATCTCAAGTGGGCCCATTGTTCCAGAATGTTGTTTTCATTAATTCTTTCTATCCAGAGGCCTCTCTTATGACACCTCATCTCATACAATCTTCCCATCCTTCCCCTGACACTTTACATATTTTATGTTTGGCTGGGATAGAGAGACTCCATCTTGTTCTCTAATGCTGAATGTAGGTGCTTTCCTCCTGTTATGTATTGTGGTCACTCAAACATTTTAGGGACAGGACGTCTGAGCTTTAAAGGACCACTCTAGGCACCCAGACCACTTCAGCTTAATGAAGTGGTCTGGGTGCCAGGTCGAGCTAGGGTTAACCCATTTTTTTTATAAACATAGCATTTTCAGAGAAACTGCTATGTTTATGAATGGGTTAAGCCTTCCCCCAAAGCCTCTAGTGGTTGTGTCATTGACAGCCACTAGAGGCGCTTGCGTGCTTCTCACTGTGATTTTCACAGTGAGAGCACGCAAGCGTCCATAGGAAAGCATTATGAATGCTTTCCTATGTGACTGGCTGAATGCGCGCGCAGCTCTTGCCGCGCGTGCGCATTCAGCCGACGGGGAGGAGAGAAGGAGGATCGGAGGAGGAGAGCTCTCCGCCCAGCGCTGGAAAAAGGTAAGTTTTTACCCCTTTCCCCTTTCCAGAGCCGGGCGGGGGTCCCTGAGGGTGGGGGCACCCTCAGGGCACTATAGTGCCAGGAAAATAAGGAAGAATGTTAAGGCAATAAGGAAGAATGTTGATTTCAGAGCAGCATCTTCTAGCTATTAGACACGTCTATCAAACAGATATTACAAATATAATTTTTTTAATACAACACAACTTCCTTATTTTAAATAACATCTTATTTTATATGTAACCTCCAGTAATCAAGCTCATTAAAGATGTCCCTTAGCCATTACAGTGTCAAACTCTTCACACTAACACTTGTTAAAGGGATACTACTAGCACTATAGTCATTTTAGCTCATTGATATGGTTATAATGCCTGGACTACCTGGAGTCCCCTAGTGCTGTCCCTCCACTCAGTACTGCCTGTAACATCTCACCACAAAAACAGTGCTGTAAAAGGTTTCCTGATTCCATACGGTCTCCCCCAAATCATCTAACATTTCTATATAATTGATAGAGGGTTAGCACCCTCCATATTTATCAACCTATTGACCTATCAACGCTAATTAAAACACCCACAGAAATGTAACTTAATTCCCATCTTAAATATCTGTTTGTGTTTCATCGTCACAGACAAATACTTTGTTATGTATGGATGTTGTCGTTGTTTAGAAAGTTTGGGTGACAAAACATATTGCTGTCATAGAAGTAGCGAATTCATTTAAACAATTCACATAATGAGCAATTACTTTCTCCACCCATAATGTTTCATCAGCAGATTTAACAAGCCATGTTCGCCCAGTGGGATAAGGTTAATTAGGATAAATTTCCTATAAAATCCTACAGCGGTGGAAGAGTACTGAAAACAGCAAGGAACAAGAGAAATTGCAGCAAATCATTGACTTTTAATCTGTAAGTAAAGTTTTGCTCTGTGATGAAGTTTTGCTCTGTTACATATTATATAGCTATCAATGTTAAATGAGGCTAACAAAGCACAGAAAGCAATGGTTTAGAAAATAAATAATCTAGAATCTTAATTCTCTAGTTCTCAGCACTTACAAAGTGAGGTTCCCATTCTATTGCTCCAGGGGGTCAACGTATGAGACTGGCACTAAAGCCTCAATTTAATATTTTTGGATAAACCTTTCAAATGATTTATTATTTTGAAAAATATGTTAATATTAATGTATTTGCATATATGATTTTTTAATATATATTTTAATAGTTTATCTAAAAATATTAACTCCCTTGAAAGCTTATCCAAAAATATTAAATCGAGGCCTATGTGCATATTTTAAAAAATAAAAACAGCAGGACACTTGTCACATGACATGTGAATTCCATTATTATCATTTTATAGTTAGATTTTATTTATAAAGTCAGATATACAGTATATTCAGTGACATAGAAATGACTGCACTGATTCATAAAGACTGGATATTGCTATTGTAATACAGTATGTTACCATTTACAAAGTGTGATAACTCGGTCATCATATCTGGACAGATAATGTAAATATTGGCAACGTTTACACACTGTCTTTCTCAAACCAAGTGGCCTGAGAAAGACTATTCATGTGTTGAAACGTTGCCAATTCATGTTTCATAGCTGAAACAAATCATGATTCCACATTGCCTGTTATTATATGAAAATGGTTTGACAAAGTGGAAGGACTGCACCATAGCCACTACAATAAGCTTTTATAACATAAACTACAGTGGTTATGGTGCTTGATAAATCAAACTGTGTACTTTAACTTCATAATAATAATGCCCAATAGAACAGAAGGTTATCAATCATTTTATTGTTATTATCAGGCAAATCAGTTCCAGAGAATGAGTAACTTATGTTGTAGAATGAGTAACCATGCCAAGGAATGACGTACAAAATGAAAATAAATACCTCAACAATTCAATACCCTTACACCTTCAGCCGTTCTGTTACTCCTTAATAATCAGGGCCAATGGTGATTGGGGGATTTAAATATAAAAATAAAGAGTGAATTATCAACATATAAAGAGTGAATAACCTCAACATATGAGGAAAGGGATTTAGGGGTGATTATTTCTGATGACTTAAAGGTAGGCAGACAATGTAATAGAGCAGCAGGAAATGCTAGCAGAATGCTTGGTTGTATAGGGAGAGGTATAAGCAGTAGAAAGAGGGAAGTGCTCATGCCATTATACAGAACACTGGTGAGACCTCACTTGGAGTATTGTACACAGTACTGGAGACCGTATCTTCAGAAGGATATTGATACCTTAGAGAGGGTTCAGAGAAAGGGCTACTAAACTGGTTCATGGATTGCGGGATAAAACTTACCAGGAAAGGTTAAAGGATCTTAACATGTATAGCTTGGAGGAAAGACGAGACAGGGGGGATATGATAGAAACATTTAAATATATAAAGGGAATCAACACAGTAAAGGAGGAGACTATATTTAAAAGAAGAAAAACTACCACAACAAGAGGACATAGTCTTAAATTAGAGGGACAAAGGTTTAAAAATAATATCAGGAAGTATTACTTTACTGAGAGGGTAGTGGATGCATGGAATAGCCTTCCAGCTGAAGTGGTAGAGGTTAACACAGTAAAGGAGTTTAAGCATGCGTGGGATAGGCATAAGGCTATCCTAACTATAAGATAAGGCCAGGGACTAATGAAAGTATTTAGAAAATTGGGCAGACTAGATGGGCCGAATGGTTCTTATCTGCCGTCACATTCAATCTATCTATGTTTCTATGTTTCAGACTGTCCATGTAAGAAATATGACCTCATACAAAGTATCACATTAACATTCCAAATCAAATCATGTATCATTTCCAACTTTTGTTTTTTTTTATCTCTGCAGTAATGTCCTCCAATTGACAGATGGGTTATTAGATTACTACGAGCCTCTTCACAGAGATTGAAATCCGTGTATGCGGTTATCACTGCTGTTCTTTGATGCTGTTTCTACAGGTATATTGTCTAGTTTCCATCATTCGTATCAGTCTGTCGCTGCAAAAGTCAGTAAGGCTGTGTCGTATTTTCTAAAAATCAGTGCTAAACTTGTTATGCCTGAATAGCTCTCGCTATGTAATATTAAACATGTAATAAATATTATGAGTTACATCTTGTTATTCATGTGTCTTTTTCCTCATTCTGTTCCTATTCTATTTTCTTCCTATTATTTAACAAATACTCTACTTAGAGTTTTTAAAGCAATTCAATGGTGAATCAATCTGAACTGTCTGAATTTGTTCTGATCGGCTTTCCTGGACTCCCACAGAAGTTCGATCATTTGGTTTCAGTAACAATGTTCCTGGTCTACACTACAGCACTGTTGGCAAATGGCACCGTAATACTTCTGATAGCTTTTAGAGAACATTTACACCATCCAATGTATCTCATCATATGGAATCTTGCCCTTTCTGACCTCACTTTTGACACAGTTACTTTGCCCAAAACCATCGCCATGTATTGGTTTGCAGATGGGAAGATATCCTTTGTGGCCTGCATGCTCCAGTCATTCTGTGTCAATTATTTGGCTTCTTTTGATTCTTTCATTATCATGCTGATGGCTATTGATCGTTATGTTGCAATTTGTAAGCCACTGAGATATTAATATCTAATAAAATTACTATTTTTCTCTGCTGCCTTTTGTGGCTCATTGCAGTATTTATTGCAATTGCAATAGTTTTTTTAGTATCACAAATTCCTTATTGTATCCTAAAAAACAAAATCAACAATTGTTATTGCAATATTTCAACGATGATTTCAATAGCGTGTGTTGACTCGTTTCCTATAACAAGAGTGGCTTTCACCCTTGCTATGATTGTGCTCCTGATACCCTTGACTTTTATTATATTTTCCTATGTTGTAATAATAAGGACCATCAGTTCTTCCAGGAGCTCAGAAAACTGGCAGAAAGCATTTTATACCTGCTCTACACACTTGTTTATCATTGGCATGTACTTCGTCCCTCGATTATTCTTTTTTACAGCTAATCAACTGCGTTTGATTCTTAACGCTGATTTAACTGTCTTGCTTCAGGGTCTATACACCTTTGTTCCACATCTTGTCAGCCCGATTATATATTGTCTGAGGACAAGAGAAATAAAAAGGACCTTTGGTAATATATTCAAGATAACCAGCAGTGAATGCAGTGTTAGATTTAAACATTGAAGGTGTCCTGTTAGCTGTAGAATTGATTGAATTAAATGCATACTAACCACATCTTTTGAATTTTTTTTATCATATTAAATGATGTTTCACATATAAATGTTTGATGTAAAATGAAAGCACATTTTTTTCTGAGCAAAATGATATATAATACGTGTGGGTGCACTTTATATGAAAGAGTTCAATTAAGGTTGAACAGACAAAAAGCCAAATTTCAGGTTTTGTTTTGATAATAACTTATACAATTGTCCTCAAGGGGTAAATAATGGTATAGATAAATTGTGCATAAAATAGATTGTATATATATTGTGTATCAGCTGCAAACAATATCTATCCATTGTGTATGATCTACACCACAACATTCTCCGAATGTTGGTCACCAGGGCACTAAATCAGGATAGTGGTACAGGAACCCGAAATCAAGCCTATAATGCCAAAAGCCCAGCTGTACTGTAATAATAATAATAATAATAATAAGTCACAAATCAAGCTTCTAAAATGAAATAGATCTTAGCAATACTCTAATTGGCAAAGAATTTAACAGAGAAACTGCAGGGGTATAATCTACACAATAAAAGTGGTTCATTAGGCCATGGTTGGTTTTGATTCTAAGAGTGTGCCTTTAATAAGAATGATCCACATTTATTTGTCTGTTTTCATCCCATAGTTTTATTGTGTGTTATTAAGGAGGTTGGGACACAGCTGTAGCAGTTGAGGTGGAATATATATTGTTTGATACAGTGTCACATACACTGATAGTGTCTGAGTCCTCAAAAATAGAATGCAAAAAAGATAAAGTACCAGCGCTAATATATTCCTAAATTTTAGTACCACAATCTGTGAATGAATAATAAACCAGCTGCATATCACCATAATTTTATCTTATAATATAGAAATTGTAACAAGTGTGATGGTGAGGCGCTGTATTAATATACAGTGGAAACTCTGTATATGAGCACTATACGGTGCAGTATACTGATAAATGTATATATATACCTTAGATAGGTGCACTACTTAGGGATCCTAGTATTTATGTGTTGTTCTTTTAAAACATAAAAAGACCATATCATAGTGCAGACTGTAAAACATTTAACAAATACAAAGTAAAGTCAATTCACAACTCACAATTTTTAGAGCTAGAAAGTTTAGCTCAATTTATGAGCTTTTTGGGGTCCGTAGAGGCAGGCAACCCTTTCCCTTCTTTGAATAGTTTTCTGGTTGTTCTTGTCCTATACAGTATCACACAAAAAAGCGCATATGGTGCAATATTGTAGTTCTCATGAATAATAGTGGTCTTTCCAATATAGTATAGGCCACAAGGACATTGTATTAGATATATTAAGAGAGATAAAATAAATTGACCCTTTAAAAATCCTTCCCTGGTGGTCTATGGTGCAGCCACAGTCCCTCACAGAGCAGGCATTCTGTGAGACAGTCAGAGCATAGGCATCACATTTCCTGGTTTCCGAGCCATCCACCAGGGACAGTCCTATAATCCACCAAGGACCCCAAGGTTTCCACTCTCCAGACTGCTACTCCCACTTTGAGATCATCTATATTGATGAACTCTGTCTAGTTAATAATGCAATACTTCTCATCGAGAAGCATTGGACACCTATAACTCATGCATGGCAATCGCCGGGGGACACAGAGACATGGGTTTACTGGGGAATCCTCGGAGTACCAGAGACATGGGGAAACATGGAGATCCTGAGAGACACATAGACATAAGAACACACAGAGACATAGGGACACTGGGGGATCCTGGGAGACACTGAGACATGGGGATATTGAGAAACTAATGGACACTGGGAGCCACTGAGCCACTGGGAGACATGGGGGCACGGAGACCTTAGGGGTTACTGGGAGACATGGGGACACTAGGAGACATGGGGACACTAGTGGAACCTGAGAGACTAGGGGACACTGGGAGACATGGGGACACTAGTGGACACTGGAACACATGGGGGCACTGAGACACTAGGGGACACTGTGAGACATGTGGGAACTGGGAGTCATAGGGACACTAGGGGGCACTGGGAGACATGGAGACACTACGATATATAGGACACTGGGATACATGGGGAAACATGGAGACACTGCACTGTGAGAGAGGGAGACAGTGGGAGCAATCACTCTATACAGCAGAATCAAACTGTAAGTAGTTTTTTTGTGATTTTAAAGAATTTTCTGTTATTTCACTACTTGTGATTTACATCTTGTGATGTCACGCATGCATAATTAATTATGCACATTAGTATGGCTAGTATTAATTTCCAAGAAAGGTGGCAACCCTATTTACAGGTTGAGAGAAGTAAGGTACATGTGACAGGATTAGGGGGTTAATGTGACAGGGTGAGTGACGCATTGCTGGGGTGATTGTGACAGTATTGGAGGACTTTATGTGACAGGGTGAAGGAGGAATAGTGTGACAGGGCTGAGAGTTGAGAAGAATAGGGGAGTGACAGGATTGGAGGGGTTAATGTGATAGTGTGAGTGTGACAGAGCAAGGGAAGGCGAGTGCGACTGTCATGGGTTTGGGGTGAATGGGGTCGGTATGCAGAGATTTTATACGGACACAGTCACTGAATTTAAGGTTATTATTATAAAGCAAATGAGTATAATGAAAAAGTCCCAATGACAAATGGAAACGAAAAATAAGGCAATATCTTCATAAGAAACAAAAGTCCTTAAGGTAAAATAAAGCCTTTTACCAGAGTTTCAGCACTGGACAAATTATTGAAGGCATGATTGAAGTTGTAGCAGAATTGCATGAGTTAAACCAAGGCTGGAACAGAGTTATAGGGGTTAAACAAAGCAGAATTCAGGCAGATAAGAGTTGATTCTGGAAATCCACAGGTGAGGGAGATCAAATTACTTCAGGCAGGATCTGGCTCTTCACTGTAGGGAAACATCAAAACAACTGAGCACAGACCTTAGGGCGGTCTGTGCTTAAATAGGGAAAAATGAATGGGAGCTCTCCCATGAGAAGGGGTCTAAGGGCCTATATAAGTGGAAGGCTCCTCTGGGTAACTATACAGTGTAATACAATCATGGGTGGTGAGAGCACTTAAATAGATATAATAATTGCACGTTACCCTTTTGTACATGTGGGTATAAAAAACCTATTTCTTATTGCCCGTAGAAATGTAAAACAACTTCTATAAATATAAAAATAGAAGAAACCGCAACATAGGGTAATAACATAGCAGCTAGATATAACTTAAACTGATAATCAGTTCAACTCACATGGTCATGAGCCACTTATGAAAAGCTGGCTCATTCTAGAAGCATATCTTATAGATGCACGTGGTACACAAACTTCAAGCTGAATAACCTCCGTGGTCCTTGGTTCCTATTGCTCAAATACTCCAGGATGCAGGAAGTATGCAAGAAACACTTTATTGGACACACTAAACAGGCAGCTAGATAAAAAATAAATACAAAATAAAAAGTCCACTGTGCTGAGATAGAACTTAACACGTTTCGGCAAAGCCTTCTTCAGAAGTTCCTCTGGGTAACTAGGTGTCCACACCTCCCTATGTGGGTGGGACACAATGTCCATTTGTTAACTGAAAGCCACTGTTCCCTACACTGCTTCCAGGAAAACCTGTCCCAAGGGCTCTGATAGCCTGAGGGGATCCTAGGGCAGTGTGAGGCACATGGTATACATGCCACCTAGTTCATCTGCCAGAGGGGAGGTATGCTTATGGACGGGCAGAGTGGGAGTCCCTCCCCTTGCCCCATGAGGAGATAGCCAATGGTGTGCCGCAGAGGGGTGGAGGAGAAAACCGGCCACCAGGAGGTCGGTGAAGCGCATCCCTCACTACCAGGATGTCAAAAAAACACTTGGCATCCGGTGAGTGAGTGAGACGCACCTAAATCTCTCAGCATGCCGTGACAGCAGCATGGTTGCAGGGGGTGAGTGTGATGGGGTCAGGAGGAGTTAATGTGAGAGTGGCAGGATGAAGGGCAGTGACAGTGTCTAGGGGGGTGACAGAGTGTGTGGAGTGGGTTACATTGTTTGTGGAGTGGGGGGCAGTGTGTGTGGAGGAGGTGATAGTTTGTATGGAGAGGGTGACAGAGTGTGGGCGAGGTGACAGAGAGTGTGGGGGGTAGCAGTGTGTGGAGGGGTGACACTGTCCAGTGGTGGGTGGCAGTGTCCAGTGGGGGGTCACAGTGTATGTGAGGGGTGGCAGAGTGTGTGGAGGGTGTGACTGAGGATGTGGGGGGGTGAAAGAGAATTGGGTGATAGAGTGTCAAGAGAGTGCGACAGTGTGTGTGGAGGGGGTGACAGAGTGTGAAGAAGGGTGACAGTGTGTGTGTGGGTAGTGACACTGTCTAGAAGGTAAAAAAATAATAAGTAAATGATAGAGTATCAAAATAAATGGAACTCCAAACCTGGTTTTATACAAAGTCAGGGAAAGTAAGAAACATTATAAAGGTATAAATTATGACCAATCCGGAAATAAACACGGAGTTTAAATAGTGGAGTTTGCTACAAACAGCAATTATATTTAGTCCCAAGATGTTCCAAAAAAGAAAATTATATAATAATAATGAATACTTTATTATTACATATAAATAAAAAGCACTATATATATGGGATAATTGCTAAGTGGCAAGGGGTATATCAATCATCAGGAGGTCCTCTGTGTCTCTGTAATACGGCACAAACCTTATAACTATTCTATGAGCCCCTACTGGTAGGAAGAAAAATCCCTTATGAAAAAAAGAGTAAGAATAAACCAATAACTAATAAGTAAATAAATAAGTAGGTAAGTCTTCCTGGGCTCATATCCGAATCTACTAGTCAGCAGTCCGACTAGAAGGTCTGAGACCCACACTCAGAAAATATCCAGCAAAAGACAGGGGCAGCAATCAGTATATACCCAGGGTCTGGATCTTTTACCTTACACTGGCTAGTGTTGCACAGAGATAGTGAATAGCAACAAATGTGAAGCCTCTAATTACAATTGCTCAAAAATCTCAGCTATTAGCAAATAATGTTAAATATAGCAGGTAGCTTTAAGATCAATTAGCAAAAGAGAGATGCTGAACTAATAAGTCCCTATAGTTCCTAAAAACACCTTCAAGGGGGTTCTTTGCTGTCCCTAGATAATAACGCTGAGACCTTTCAGATTACCCCTTGCCACCAAAAAGAAAAACTCTGAGCTACAAACTTAAAGTGAATAAAGGTGTTAAACACCTAGTGCTCCCATAGTGAATTAATAAACAAAACAAAAAACCCGACGCGGGTTTTGGTGCATTTAGTTGCATCTTTGTCACTGGTTGAAAATACCTTGGTTTCTGCCATGAATTTAAACCACCCTTGTCCACTCCGTATTATCCTCGAATCGCCTCGATGTCCACTAACAGGTGTGTGAAGAAGCGTAACGGAGGCGGAGATCTGACAAGTCTGCCGTGTGCTGATGGCCCCTCCCCTTTTCCCCACGTCACTCGTGCACCAAATTAGGTTGCCAGTGGGGGGCGGGCCGAGGGCAGGCAGGGCCATCCCATCTTAACACTGAAGCCCTCCCCCTGAAAGTGGGATCTAATCAGTACCCCGCTATCCAAAGGGAAAGGGGTGGAGTCAGGGCAGGAGGAGTTGTCAAACAATATGATGACAGCTTCTCCTGTCTCTAGCGATATAAACATACATACAGTAAGTAATAGCCCTTAAGTGGCCAGAAACTAATTACGCAGAGATGCCCTGCATGTATCTAGTACTATATAAATAGATTTTGCAGGCTGTAACAATATAAGTAAAAATATACACCTAGATACAGCGTCTAGTTGGTACATAACCTATTATTGATATAGGATATTAATGGGGCATATTTGGGAAAAATGCAAATAAAAACCCAGTGGCCTAGGCAGGGGAGGGCTGACAGCCTTAGGCCTGGGGGGCAAAACCAGTCAAGTGGCCCATTGCACCACCAAATCAGTGCAATGGTGCACACATTTTCCTGGTTTTATAATGGATATTGATGTTATGCTAATCAGTAGCTCTTTGCCATACCCGCTCCTTCACGGCTCCGACTTTCAATGTTGTCAGAGCGCAGGCTGAGAATCTCTGAGCTTGTGCTCTGACTCACTAACTGAGTGCTGGAACCACGAGGGAGAGGCTATAATCTGAATGCACCTACTGCTGGTGCGCACCAGTGGACCACCAGCGAATCGTTTAAATTGAATAGGCTGGTGTCCCCAACTTGTGAGCTGTGTTGTCCGCCGGACGCCTCTGTTGTGATGGCACCCTGAGTGACCGCACAGCGTGCACACCCCAACGGCTGGCCCTGCTTACACACACTGATGTTACTACTTAGAAATCCCTCAATATTAATACAGACATCAGAGTAAACACCAATAAACTGTGGAAACAGAGCTGATCCCACCCAAATTTATAAAGATTTGCTTACTGGATTTGTTGTAAGATTAAATCATGCCTCCTCCTCTCTCTCCCATGCGCTGCTCTGTAAGCTGGGAGGAAGTGAAGAGTAATCACAATCTCTCAGCACAGTAGCACCTGTGGCTGCATGGGGAACAGCTGTATTTGCCGCCCCCCATGTGACATCACAATGCCCCACCTATATGAGCTGCCATACGAACTAACGCCAGTGCTGCCCACAGTGTGTGTTTACATTAAAAAGCCTGCAGGGACTGGCTATAGACACCAGAACCACTTCATTAAGCTCCAGTTGTTCTGGGGACTATAGTGTCCCTTTAATGTGAGGTAAATTATAGATTAGTGTCACTAATAATATACTAGATTGCCTACTTACAACCAGATGAGGATGATGATAGGCTGCAGTTTGGCTCCACTGGT